>VDFB02000017.1:233784949-233811985 GCA_007258455.2 Sequoia sempervirens | reverse complement strand
TTTAGTGTTATGGGTTTAGATTTTATAGTTTAGGGTCTAGGGTTTAGCAAACTTAGGGTGAAGTTTGGGTGGCCCTTGGCATAATTTAGAGTTGCAAGTTAGTGTCAATTGGAATCGGATTGTACGTGTTTAGATTTATGAATTTGTTAACTAAATTTGCAAACAAACATCAAGATAAACTTTATGAATTTTAACCATTCTTTAACATATTGATTTCTAATCTAATTATAATTTAAAATTGAGACTAAAGTTTAATATATATCATTTTTTCCATACAAAGAAAATAAAATTTAAAACATTTAAGCAATGTGAATGATTTTTTGTTCGATTACAATTTAGGGTTTTAACAAATTTTTTTGTTCCAATTCAATTTAGGGTTTCAGTTTTAAACAATTAGGGTTTTTAATGAATTTTTTTCGTTTCAATTCAAACTAGGGTTTTCAAATTCAATTTTTTTCGTTTGATTTGAATTCAGGGTTTCAAAAGCTCGATTTGGATTTGTAAATGTGATGTTTTATTTCATTTCGATCTCTAGGGTTTTGAAATGCAATTTTTTTTGTTTTGTTTCAATTAGGGTTTTCAAAATCAATTTTTTTTGGGTTTAATCGAACAATTTAAGATTTAAAAGTTAAGTTTTGTTTCTAAAACACAATTCAAGGTATTTTTTTTCATTTTTATTAAAAAACGGTTAAATTTCATTGCAAGTTTTCGTCTAATTTGACAATTATTGAATTCTAATATAACAATTAAAAAAATGATTAAAATGTGACATAAATTCAAAAAAAAATGCAAAAAAAAGGTGTTTAGGTGGGGTACCTGTAGTTGTTGTTGGGGTCGCTGTCGCCAAGCTACTCGGGGTCCCGTTCGCACAGTGAAAACTGCTGTTTTTAAAAAAAATAAATACCAGTATAAAACGGGATCCTGATTTATACAACTCGGGATCCCGTTATTTATAAATCGGGATCCCGTATTTTACAAATCGGGATCCCATTTATATTAAATCGGGATCCCGTTCCGCTTCCATTGGTTCGGAGTCTGACGGGAAACGGGATCCTGATTTTTAAAAAGCGGGATCACGTTTGGTCTCAGGCTCAGGATCCCATTTATTAAATCGAGATCCCATTTTTTCGATGCCGATTTCAATTTTTTGGCTAAGGCAAAAAACTTCCATGTTTCGTGGACTCAACTTTGTGCACTTACCCTATTAGGATAAGGTCCAATTTGATTGTTATTATTGTCCATGATTTCATTGTTGCTTTCTAAGGTCTAATTCTATTGTGCCATAACTTCTACCCTAGTAGGAGATATTTTAAGAGGTTCATCACATCCCATGATTATATTTTGTAAAGTAACTTCAACACAAATAGGGGGCATCAAGGGAAGGATAACTACCATTGTTATGTTTATGAATGATGTAATCCTTTTGTTCAAATAGGTCTTTCCAAATGTTAGGAACATTAGGAAGGAGAAAAATAATGCTATAACTTTCAATCCACATGTCCTCCTCACAAATGTGATTTTCATGATTGTTCACGATTGTATCCTCTTTCACTAAAGCATTCTCAAAATTAGGGGAGGTGTTGAGGGATGAATTTAGACTAAGTAAAGTAGTGGAAATTATCTCATCTTCTTATGTTATAATATCTTCCCAAGGGGTAGGAGGAGAAGGGCAAGCAAGACTTTCATGATTCTCAACGATTGTCTCTTACCAAAATACCTTCATCACTAATAGGAGAGGTAATTGGGAGAAGAAAAATTATTATCCTCATGGTTATCTATGCTTGTATCCTCTTCTATCACATCATTCCCACAAATAGGAGAGATAGGGAGGGTTGTAGATTTAAGGCAAGCACCAACATTTTTACTTTCTTGTACTAAGAGACTCATAGCTAGGGAATGTATTGAATGGATGACTAACATACTTATTGACTAACATTTTCAAGTTACAAAATTGGAAAAGATAGATACCAACATTTGTGAAAAGTAATCTATGCAAAATTTAAATAGAAAGAGACTTAAAATGCAATGTAAAGACCTAGAATGAAATGTGTAAATGCAATTTTCATATTTCAAACAAGGTAATTTACTGATTACACTATGCAACTATTTTGAAATGAAATGTTGTGAATGCAAATTTGTAATTAAGAAATGCATGAAATGAACCAATTTAAGCCAGATCTAGCAAAATACATATAACATAAACCCATCCAACTCAAATAGATAACTAATGATAGCAAATAGAAGTGTAGAAACAAGGTTTTCAATGCTATAAAAGGTAGTTTCAAGTCTGATTTGGGACTAATTTGCCTAGAGGGGTGCATGAGTCCTAGGAAATGTTTTTGGAGGGGTCAAATGCTAGAAAATGCACAACACAAAAATTCCATAAAGTAAGAAAAATAACCTATGCTGGGACTAAATCGCCTAGAGGGGCATATGAGTCCCAAATTAGGGTTTTTGCACCATTTTAGCAAATTTTGAGTTGTTTCTAGGTTTTCTAGTTAGGATGATGTCTAGGCTAAGTGAAAATGAAGATTTTAGATGAAATTCACTGATGGAAGATGCAAAAATGCAACCTATATGCACTTTCAGTAATGCAATATTTAGAAACACTAGATGCAAATTAACCAATGCAAAATTGTAATCCAAAATTAATGTAAGCTATATCAAGGAATATGATGTACTCCAAATCAAAAAAGAGGTGTTTACATTGGGTTCATAAAAATGTAAAAATGAAAATAGGGTGTCCCACCTTTGAGGAATGGAGCACAAGGGTAGGGTTCCTATTTCACACTTGTTAGACTCAAGGAAACATTAGAGATCTCAATAAAAAGATAGGAAGGGGGAAAGAGATCTTGCAATAAGGTATCTTAGGATGTGACTAAAGACAATAAGAGGGTTCACCACCAAGCTAGGGCTTGAAAAGGTAATAAATGTAAATGGCATGCAAAGTACTATGCAAAATTTAACTAAATGACCTAGGAAATGAAACTGAAATACAAAATAACAAACTAAGAATGAGTAGAGATGCACTTGGAAGAAGGATCAGGTCAAATAAAGCTCCAAAACCTTGAGAACTTGTTGTTTGGTGCCCACTTGGACTCATATGCTAGTCTGGGTGATTTAGTCCTAGATTATGGTTTTAGTGCCAAAGATAGAATCTCTTTGTGTATGATCTGGATCTCCTAAAATTTGGAAAAATCCCTGTACTGGGACTCATACGCCACAAGTGGCATATCAGTCCCACTTTTCTTTTTCTAAGGGTCAAGATTTAAATAAGGTCTCCAATCCCCGCTCTTCCTTCCACACTTTGTTTTCATGTCTGAAATCCTAATTTGCAATCTGTAGGTGACTTTTTGTGAAGGTAGCAACCTTCAATGACAACTTGATAACTTTCTTCAACCTTGTAGTTTAATCTTCAAATATCCTTCAAGCTCCAAGACACCTAGATCTGCAATTACACATGTAGAGAGAAAAAAATGATTTGTTAGGGAATAGGGGTTTTCCATGGTCAAACCATGTTTAGGTAATTAAACCTTGTGATGAAACAATGAAATATGAATATGAAACATGAAATATGAAACATGAACAATGATACCTTGAATGAGGTCATGAGATGTAAATCAACAATCTAACATGAAGTGGTAATGTAGAATGTAGATCTTGATCTTAAATATGGATATGAAAAAATGCTACATCACAACACTAGCTCAACAACATGCTTGGTGCCTTATGATCTTGATATGGTGATGGATCTTGAATTGCTGCAACAAATGATGAAGAAATCTTCCCTTGAATGCCCTAGAAATGCTCTTGTGAATTCTTGGAATGATTAAATCTTGATAGATTAAGATGATATAATGAAGGATTGGTTAAATAATGATTTGAGACCTTGTTTATGGGTATGTACAGGATTATCATGGAAAAAATAGGCCCTTAAGTGGTGAAAAATTTAGAAAAATCATAGTTAGCCAACTTGACATAAAAATTTGAATAAGTTATCTATATTATTTCAAAAATATGTAAGAATAGAATCTGTAGAAAATTGAATGTAGTTTCTAAACTACTAGGTTTATTTAGTAAAAAAATCTATTTGGTGAAAAATTGAACAATGCAATGAGTACTTAAATTTTAAGGAAAAAATAAGAAGTGGTTAATGCGGTCTAACCACCCTAACCACAATAAAATGATAATATTTTTATAATTTTTAGATATAAGTAGAGGACTCATGTCCCAATGTGATGCATATTTTTTTGTAATTTTTCCGTAAATAATTAATTATGAATTTTTTTATTACAAATTTTAAAAAGAATAAAAAAATCATATGTTTGACCACCCTTGGTCAAAACTTCATGAAATTCAATTTTTTTTAATCCTATAGTATGCAAGTAGAGATGTGATGCATGTTTCGAATTCAAAAAATGTGCAAGCGTTTGAAAGTTATAGATGTTTTCAATCAACCTATCAATTGGGACTTTAATTAAATAATGGAAATAGAAAATGAATAATAATTATCTATTAAACTTAAAGTAAAGCATAATTTATATTGGTAGAAAGCTAATAACATCCTTTAAAAACCCTTTTCATTTCATCAATTTTGGGTTAAAAAAAAGTCGTCAGCCACATACCCTACACATACCCATCATATCGCCACTTTTTGGCCCATCATGATCCTGCACATACCCTTATATAGGAAATCCATCTTATTTTTTATTAGTTCCCAGAAGCCAAAATACATGAAATTTGAATTTAAAACCTTGATTTCTCACTCAAAAACCTTAAAAAGGGGTCAAATGGGATTCATACTCCACTTGTGGTATATAGGTTCCATTTGGATGGGACTCATATGCCCAAAGTGGTGTATGGGTTCCACCAAGATTTTTCAGGTGGAGGAAATGTCAAGGAGTTGGAAAATTGAGTGTATTTGATGTCTATGTCAGGATTTCAGTTTCAAAATATGCCCCAGGATGCATAGTATAGGTCTTAGGGGCCTATTAATGATGATATGAAGGTCATAAATGTAAGAGGGCCCAAAAATAAATGTGAAGGTGTAAATAAATACACTTTACATCATTAAATTAAGGAAAAATTAGGTCAATCTAGCTTAAAAGGGCCTTAAATCCATTATGAATGTGGAAAACACATTATGACACTAGGTCAAGGCAACAATAGGCACATTTTAACATTAATTATTCCTAAATCAAGTGTGAAAATGTAAAGGGATACATTTTCCGTCATTACAATTACTATTGTGAGGGGTGCACATGTGTCAAAGGAGAGAACTACATGGTGGATTGGAGTTGAGTCCCACCATTATGACATCACTCTTTTATCTCAAAATGCTATGACTAATCCACACCTTCTTCTAAATGCTACTACAAATGTGGTTTCCCCTCCCTCTCCTTTGGTTACTGACTCATCCTCCCGAGCATCTCTTGAGGAAGAAACAAAGAGAATGTCGACACCTTCTCCAACAAAAATAGTGAAAGAAAATTTGATGTCTTCCCTCCTTCTAGATGGATCTTTAGCTCCTATTGAACCACTAGTTATTTATGAGTCTAGAGGGGATGAGAATGATAATATGATAATATCTATGATCACCTCAGGCTCTTTGGGTCCTTTGGAAGGTGAGGACACTTGAAATGGTAATGGGGAATAGAATGTGGAGACTCCCTTACTTACAGATCAAGGATAGATCAAAGTTAAGAGGAAAAAAATCATCTCAACCAAAGCTTCAAATGCACTTAGATCGTCAAAGAAGATGGAGAGTTTTTAAATCATAATTTTTTTTTGTGCCCATTCTTAGATGGGCTAGAAGGTTTTGCTGGAGCAATAGTATTTAGGTTGATGTAAGTCTTTTCAATTACATTTCGCACCCCTAAATGATTAGGGTATGCATTTTAAATTTTCTATCTTTTTATGGGGTATGACTCCCTTATGCCTAACTTATAGATCGAAAAATAATTTAATATATATTTTTTTAATGTATTGTTTTAATTTTCAAAATTAAATTTATTGAAGAATTTAATTATATTTTATTTAGTATTTTAACTTTCAAATTTTAATTTATTGAAGAATTTAACTATATTTATATTCAATGATAATTTTTCTTTGTTAATATTGAATTATCTTTCAATTAAAGTTAATATAGTTTTAATATATTAATCATATTTTTAAGGTACACATATTTTAATAATATTTTGATTCTAATAAATGTAAAAAATAGTTTTACTTTTTATTTAATTATTTATTAACTTAAGAGTTTATTAGATCTATTATTAATTTTCTAAACATGTCTTACTCTCATCCTCTCTCCCCTATTTTCCTCTCTCCCTCTATCTCTTAATATGTCTCCCTCTCTATATCCATCCATCTCTCTCCCTCTCCCTATTCGTGGACATCTATATCTAATTATCTTTGTATCTTTTTTTGTATCTCCATCTCTATCTCTATCTCTATCTCTATCTCTATCTCTATCTCTATCTCTATCTCTATCTCTATCTCTATCTCTATCTCTATCTCTATCTCTATCTCTATCTCCCCCTCTCCCTCTTTTTTAACCTCTATAACTAATTATCTTTGCCTTTCTCGCTCTCTCCTCCTATTTCTCTCTCTCTCTCTCTCTCTCTCTATATATATATATATATATATATCACTTCCTATCTCTATCCTTATGTTTATAGTTCTCCCTCTCCCTCTCTATATATTTATTTCTTCTATCTATCTATCTATCTATCTATCTATATCTCTTCTCTCTGTTTAAATATTTCCCTCTCCTCTTCTCCATATCCCTTTCTTTCTCCTTCTCCATCACTGTCTATCTTCCTCTCTATCTCTATCTCCTATCTCTATCTCCTTGCCACTCTCTCTCACTCTTCCCCCCTCGATCTCTCTTGCTTTATATACCTATCTCTTCCTTTGTCTCCACCTTTCCATATTGGAAGAATATCATGAGCCTATTGGTAATTTCCAACCTTATTATCTTCCTAATTCAAATATATTCTTTCAATCATGCTTGGATCCTTCTATGTGGATGCATAGTTTCCTTGAATTTTGTTTTAATAATGTGATGCACAAGCTATTGTCATTACACCAAAAGATCAACTTGTCAATTCCTAATACAATCACTAGATTTATGCAAGATCCAATATCCATAGGAGGCAGTTAAGCTATGTAATGAACAGAAGTATTGCGTTACATAGCACAAGGAGATGAAGGGATAAAATCTTATAACAATCCCCCCTAATGAAAGTAGGGGTTCAAACTTGTGACCTCGACTTTGATACCAATTGTTGCATAGGCGGCCATCGTTGCACCCAAAGATCAACCTATCAATGCCTGATACAATTGCCAAATTTATATAAGATCCATGATCCACAAGAGGTGGTTAAGCCATGTCATGAGCCCAAGAGTTGCATTGCACAACACAAGGAGACCAAGGGTGAAAATATTGCAACATCATGTTTAGATCCTTCTAAGTGGATGCATAATTCCTTTGAAGCTATCTTCTCTAGTGATTTTTTTTTCATAAGCAATGTCATCATTTGCTAATTGACCTACCAATTGTCCTCATGTATTACACAAATGTATGAGAAAAAATAAACCATTTTTTTCCTAATTAACCTCCCACACCTATTTGGCATACTCATTCCACACCATGGTATGATTGCTAGTTAATACGATGAGAGATATTCCCTCAAATAGCTTTGCACCATTTCAAGCCAGCTATTTTAACGCCCAACGATTGGAACATAGCTCAACTAGGTGAAAGATAATTAACATCCATAATGTCTATAACCTCATAATTAACAACATTAGTGTGTTCGACATGGTTCATTCTTAATGATAAAAAATGTACCAACTATAGCCTAAGCATTGTATTAGTTTTACCTAGACTTTCGGGGTTTTTCCTATGAGTTAAAATAGCTCATGTCTATCTATATTCCTTACTTTCCTATTTCCATCACTCTTTGAAGTGGCCTTATTTTGAATGTAATGACAATGACAGTTATGACAAGAGGAGAGCAAGGAATCATTAACAGGGTGAAGATAATTTCTACTTTTATGCTTCATGCACTATTTTAATTAAAACCCTTTCATTATTATTCAAATCTTGCTAACCCAAGTTGTTGCTTTTACCAGTGGAATTGGGTTATTTCTTCTAACAAAGAAGGGGTGAACTTTCAACCAATCAGTTATTTCATGCTACTTCATCACACACTACCTATTGCAATACAAACCTTTTCATTTTAAGGCAATGACTATTAATCCTCCATTCCTTTAATGGAGAAACTTTTTTGTTGAAGTAAATGTACGTTTCCAAAGTATTGTCTTATGGACCCAATATTTTGTAATTTTATTTTTGAAGTAATATGTATATTGCATAGATGTTAAATTATTTTGTCTCACCATTATATTATTTTTCAATTTTGTAAATTTTCTCCTTAAAATGAAAACTAAATTTGAGTATAGTATTTGTTTTTATTTTTTTTAAAATTTTAATAGAACCCATCATAGAAAGGGTCACAATTGCAACATTTTTTGAATTGCTAATGCTATGGTGATACTATAAAGGGAATAAACTATGATAAAGTATGACTAGCACAATGTAAATGAGTGATAGGTAAGGATTTTCATGAATCCTTTCTTAGGCTATGAAGCTTAGGCATCCCCAACCTTCTCCTGACTGCTTCCTCATTGCTTGGTTAGTCACAATTGACTTTTAATTCCACTATCCTTAAAGTATGCAATTTATTATCCTTAGATTATGTAGTCAGGGTTGGTGAGAGGTCCCCAACCCTTACAACTAGTATGGTTACTCCTTTTTATATGATGCTTTCCCAATTGAAATTTTGTTGGACTTACAGTACTGTTACCTATGTTCCTCATGCCTATACAATTTGATTGATTGATATAATGGCATAAAACTATGAAGTAAACTGTATTATACAATGTATATGCTTTATAAAGAAGAATGTATTAATATTTTTTATGAAGATGATTCAATATCTACTGTTCACTCTATGTGAAAATAGGTCTACCAACCATTGCATTTATAGCTTCAACAATAGTTGTTATACATTAAATAGTAAATAATTTTGTGAGGAAAATTGTCACAAAAATAACCTCATGAACAAGGAAGACAAAATAAACAAAAAAAAAATCACCAAATGAACATAAAGTTGATTTCATAGAAGAAACAAATAAGGATCTAACACTGGGTATGTGCAGGGTCATCACAGAAAAAATAGGTCCTTAAGTGGCAAAAAATTTAGAAAAATCAGAGTTAGGCAACTTGACGTAAAATTTTGAATAAGTTATCTAATTATTTCAAAAATATGTAAGAATAGAATCTATATCAAATTGAATGTAGTTTCTAAACTACTAGGTTTATTTAAAAAAAAAAAATCTATTTGGTGAAAATTTGAAATTCAATGCAGAGTACTTAAATTTTAGGGAAAAATAAGAAGTAGGTGTCTATCTGACCACCCTAATCA
Source organism: Sequoia sempervirens (assembly GCA_007258455.2). Lineage (NCBI taxonomy): Eukaryota > Viridiplantae > Streptophyta > Pinopsida > Cupressales > Cupressaceae > Sequoia > Sequoia sempervirens. The sequence goes on along the minus strand of VDFB02000017.1, from coordinate 233,802,491 downwards.
CAATAAAATGATAATATATTTTAATAAGATTTTAGATATAAGTAGAGGACTCATGTTCGGATGTGATGCATATCTTTTTTGTAATTTTTTTCCAAGTACATAATTAATTATGATATTTTTATTACAACTTTTAAAAACTATAAAAACTCATATGTTTGACAAGATTAACTTGGTCAAAACTTCATGAAATTCATTTTTTTTAATCCTATAGTATGCAAAGCATAGAATGTGACGCATGTTTTGGATTCAAAAAATGTGATATTGTTTGAAAGCTATAGATTTTTTTCAATCATCCTATCAATCAACACTTTAGTTGTAATTAAAATAGAAATTGAATAATAATTATTTATTAAATTCAAATTAAAGCATAATTTATATTTGTGGAAAGCTAAGAATCTCCTTTAAAAACCCTTTTCGTTTCATTAATTTTGGGTTAAAAAAAAGTTGTCAGCCACATACCCTACACATACCCATCATATCGCCACATTTTGGCCCATCATGATCCTGCACATACCCCACTAGGTAACACAATAATATTATATATGAAAATAACCATAGATAAAACCACATAACCAATGGCTTCATTTATGAAATGAGAATAGATCTATTTTAGAATGAAATAAAACACAATAAAAAGTGACCTGGCCATGTACAAATTTCCCAAAAAAAATTGGCAAGTGATGTAATGTTCCCTTTTGGGATTGACCTAAATCTTGTCTTAGAATCACAAGTTTAATGTAGTCAGGTTTATAATTCACCAGTTAAATTATTTAAGAAAGATAAATCTTGGTTTAGGTTCATCAATCATGTTAGATAATATTGGAATATAATTCAAATGATCAAACATATGTAATAAATGCCTTATCTATTTAAACCATGTAAATACATGACTATTTCAAATCTATTTGAACTTTACAATATCCATAATGCATAATGGGAGTTTAATCATAATAGGAATTAGATTAAAAGCATCATACATCCACCTGAAGCTATCTAGGATAAGCCCGAGAGTAGATATACCATCCCTCAGGGCGTCAAGTGGTAGACCCTCAACCATCCATCATGGGGTGGCCTACTTAGTGGATAAACTTGTATCTACTTTCCCTATCCATGTATTCCTTATCCATCCTTCTTATGATTGAGACTCCTTGAATCCTTCCAAACAACTCATCCATGTAGAGATTGGGGAAAAAACTACAATAGGAGGCTTATAGATTCCTCTTTCTAAGCCCAAGTGTGTCCGCTCACACCCTTGGCCCCAAGTGGAAAATCCTTGACCATCCAACATGGAATGGAGTACTGAGAAAGAAATCTAATATCTACTCACCCTAATTGTACTTCCCCCACTTCTCCTCATGGTTTCTTGGTGAGAATTACAAACACTAAATATATCTAGTTTCATAGATGTTAATAGACATATCATCATTCACAATAATCATAATAGAGCATATCACAATGCTTGCTAAATATAAGACAACTATATTCTAAGATACAAATATATTAATAAATATTGACTTCTACCCTTTTCTGCTAAGTGCAAAAAATTATGTTCGATTTGGTCCAATTGCCTTGTTGTTTGATCTATTTTTAATTTTCAAAAGATATTCCTTAAAGAAAAGGATGATGTTATTAGTAATATAAATAGATTAACTATTTCCTTATTTACCAATTTATACATAATTTCATTATGATATTATATATATTAAATGCATACCACACACCAATCACTTATGTGGTTAATATCTGCTACTATTCTGAATGCAAATTTTATTATATTTGTTGATCTTCTTCCATATCAGACTTGTTTCAATTTCATTCTATTGGTTCATCTCTTTCCATATGCTAAACTTTCATTTATTTCCATGCCTTCATCTATTGTTCATACATCTCTATTGAATATCCTAGTCTTCCTCCCCCTTTCTTGTCATATCATTATCTCCTTTATACCCCACGTACATGTCTTTTCAAAAGAATGCAATCCTTCACAAAGGTGGTTGACATTATTTATAATTACTTAAATTTATTTATTTTACATAAAGGGATGCGATTAAGAGGGGTCGGGATCAAACAAATCAGCTTGCAACCTTTACAAATTAAAGTATGATCTAGAAAAAGTAGATCACTTACCTTGCTGCATATTCCTAGTAATATGATCACTGCATTTTATGAATATTTTTATAATTGTATCTCCTTTCAATATTAATATATTATATATTTAATTATTTTTCTACTATATATAAATTGAATTTATTGTTAATGTATTTATCTTTATATTAGGTTTTTTTCAATAGGGTGTGGACACTGATTTTGGTTTGCCCAAGGTTGTCTTTAACACTTCTAGGTTTTTCACCTAAAAGGAGAGGAATTGGGTCCAAAATGCTAATGCCTACACTCAAAATTAATGTAAAAGGAATGTAATGTGTTTAACTATGAATTTTAAGTGCAATAAGATGAAGGAAAGATGACTTATTGATGCTAAATCTAAGAAATTTGAAGTGCTAGAAAACACATTGTGATATGCGAACATGTGATAAATGACCTAGAAATGCAAACAAAACTAAATAGAAGATTGTGAAACAAAAGGTGTGCACCTACAAGTGTGTTGCAACTTTGAAATTCTAGAAATACTGATTTTTAAGCCTGGGGGACACTTGTGCCAAACTGGGTGACTTAGTCTAGTTTCAAGAAAATTCTGGAAAACTGCATTAGGACCTATTTCAGCCAAATGGGCGTCCAAATCTGCAAAGATCCCTAAAAAACTTACACAGTGGGACTAAGTCACCACAGTTGAGGGTAGTGTCCACTTTGACTTTTCTGAAGATTCGAAAGGGGAATTTGTAGACCTCGACTTGCACTTCAGCTCCTGGTAATTTTCTACATATAGAACTATAGGACTTGGCTTGTAGGTGTTCTCCAAGCCTCTTTTATGGTTTTGACAACCTTGAATGGATTTTACAAGTTGTTGACAACATTTCCAATCCTATTCTTTCGATACATTTGCAAATAAGACCTGCGGATCACACAAAGAGAGAAATAAATGTTGGATGTTATGGCATGGGGGTTTGCCTTGGTCAAAACCCTTTTAGGTAATTAAACCAAAATGGAGAAATAATGTAGTGAAGCATGAAACAATGGAGTTAATACCTTGCCATGATGATTAATCTTGATTTTCTGCAACAATGGATGTTGATTTAGCATTTGAATTCCTTAAAGAGCTATCTTGATGTCCTAGTTTGCTTGAGAAGAATGATGAAGATGAATGATGAAAGAAAGAGGAGTGGATGAATTAGTGGAAATGAGAGTGATAACCTTATATTTATACACAATTATGCCCTAATTCTGAAAAATACCTCATCACAGGCTGACCTTAGGTCTTAAGGAATAAAAACCTGAAAGAAATTTAAATTTATTTTGATTTTTTAGCCAAATGGGCTAAGTCACCACCAATGGTGACTTAGTCCACTTGGGAATTTTTAAGTGGATTTCGGGAATTGTGATAATTTAAATAATGTTTATTAGGTCCTTCAACAAGACACTATAAAAGTAAGGCCTATAAGTGTATAAAGGGGCCATTTAAAGCATAAGGAAGGTGTAAATAATGATGACAAGCCTAGGAAAGTGTGAAATTTTGTTACAAGACTTTGCAACACTTTGAAATAGGTCTTGGTAAGATTATTTAGGTGAATTATGATATTATGGTCTTACAAAAGTGTGAAGATGTGTTACAACACCTTACAACACCTTTACAAGACATCAATAAATTCTTTTTGTTCAATTTGGAAGGTCCCAAGACCTAATGTGGATGTGCAAAACACCTCACAAGACTAAATCAAGGCCTCATTAAGTTCAATTTGTCATAAATTATTCCCATATCAAGCAAAGTATACACTTTTTGGTGACACATAGGGTTAAAAAACTTAGAGCTTTGAACTGATAATGTCACAAATGGGGGACCTCATCCCCAATATAAATTTTCAACAATTACACCCCAATGGGGTTTGAACCTTGATGATAAGAATAAAAACACAACTTAACCATTGCACCATGCCACTATTGGAAATTTATTTTATATTAGCTATACTTATTTTTTATAATATTATATTATAATAATTATAAGTATAATATATTAAACTATTAATATTTATGTACATTGTTATTTATTTTATTTATTCATTTGCATGTCAAATCTTGTTTTTTTAATATTTTAGTGTTGCAATTTTTGGTACATGACAAGTGACTTACTGAGCAAGATTTTGCACAAATTGTGTCATGCTATCAACAATGCCAATGAGAAAAATGTTTAAAGTTTGAATTCTTTTTTACGAAACCCTACCAAAACAAAATTTAAGAAAAAATGAGATGAACCAAAAGTAGTATTCATATAGTTGTTGCTTTAATCTATTTATTTAATAAATGAAAAGTAGATGTAAAATATCAGAGGTTTAGAGCTACTAGATTTTTGGGCTTGAGACAAAAATTTTAAGTCATTTAAATGAAAAATATTGCTTGTGAATTAAAAAAAATTCAGGTGTGAAGCGAGGAATGTTTCAAACTATCTGAAAGATGGTTTCTAGTGTGAGACAACTTTCCAAGTGAATGATGCTATAGAATATAGCCTTATCGACTAATCAAAGCATCCGTTGAAAATGGGTATAAAACCAAATTGCAAAGGCGCTCAATAAAGTAGCTCAAAATTAAAAAACATGTATGGTGTAGATTCATTTCAAATATCTTGAGTGCATGTATGTTGTCCTATACAATATGGTTTTTAGTAAATTCAAATTCTTAATATGTGTGTATATATATATATTAAGAAATCTATTCATGCTATTTAGGTCATTAGGAAGGATTCTGCCAAAAAATGACCAAGAAATTTAGGTTGAAGGCCTTGACCAAGGTTTTTTACTATAACCACATGTTTTCCATAAGGTAAAATAGTCTCATACTACCCTATATTTTAATACAATCTCTCTTTTAAGACAGGGTTGAAGGGTTGAGCCCCTGCCACCAAGCCCAAATGAAGACCTTCAAAACCAAACAAACCTTCATGTTGCACACCATTTTCATATTTTATTTAAATCCTAGATGGGAATTTCATAAACCAAACAAGAATGGAAAGGTTATAAAAAGTAACAAAAATGTCCCTAGGTATGTTAGGAGATAGCTAGTCATCCTTAGGAAAAATGGGTGATTTTTGGATGCCCATTCGTCGTCCCTTAAAACACCCTGCAAATTTTTTTACTTCACAGGGACAAGTAGTCATCTTCTGATGAACCACACACCCTTCACATATTTGTTGACATGTCCCAAGAATAGCTAGTTGTATCCTAATGTAACTTGTAACTTTTTTGATGTCTTGGGGATTTTTCCTAAATTCTAAAAAAAAAGGACACGGTAGGGATATTTTGTACACATCCCTGGAACACTCCCCATAGGGTACAATGCCATTTTGTGTAGTGAACATGTCCTTAGATGATTAAAAAACATATATTAAAAATGTATACATATATATGTGTATACATATGTGTATGTGTATTCATATATGTGTACATGTGTATATGTATACATACGTACAGATATATATGTATGTATATATATGTGTGTCTATGTGTATGCATATATGTACAAATATACACATGCATATATACATGTATATGTATGTATACACATATGGGTATGTTCAGGATCATGGTATGCCAAAAAGTGGCAATGGAGAAAAAATTATGTGTTTCATCAACTCAAAAACGTGAAAATGCCGAGTTGACTTTATGTGGCTTGGGTGTCAATACACACTACCGAAGCAAAGCCCAAACATAGATTTCCATATCAGATATCTGATTTGGATTAAATATTCGATCCAAATCAGATATCCAATTTGCGACACACATATATATTTCATTTGGGTCTGATTAAAACTCATTTCACATTTGTTTAACTGCGGGCGCATAGTGAAAACTTCATTTCGCAAATCAGATATCCGATTTCGCACAAATCTATCTTCAAAAGGTTAGATTCTTGGTTTTTCTTTTCTCTAATCAAATTTTCAATTAGATTTGTGTAATTTTAGTTAATTTTTTATAGGTTTTTTTCAAAATAGGGTTTTTGGTAGATTTTTTATGAAAAAATTGAGTTTAGTATGGATTTTGATGAAAATTGAATGTTTGTAATGGATTTTTATTTAAAAAGAGTGTTTTTTTATGTATTTGGATTAAAAATTAGAGAATTTTATAGATTTTTGTTGGATTTTTTTTAAAAACTAGGGTATTTTTATAATATTTTCATTTCTATTGTCTAATTTTAATTAGATTAATTTGTTTTTAACTTTAATTAGGCATTATGGCTGCTGACAATAAAAATGCACAAATGCCAAATGCTCGACCACCTCCATAGCCATCAATTGAAGAATTAATTTGTGAAAAATTGCAACAATTAAGCGGCATTTCTGAAGTTTATACGAGAGTCCCTCGATTATCTGAGATGTCAAAAACAATGAAAGAAATAATTAAAAACATAGAAACCCTCTCCTCACAACATAATTTCTTTCATTCGTGGCGAGAAGACATGAGAGAATATTATGCATGTGGATTGTCCTATGATGATGTGAAAGATCTCGGAATAACCAAAGCCCAAATAGCCTCTTTATTTGTTAACCCCCGCACTGGTTTGCCGGTTAATGTTAATAAACCAAAACTTTCTATAAAATGGTGCACTCATAGAGACATTGTAGAAATTTTTTGGGATCGTTGGTGTATGGTTTTTTTGAAACCACTGAACAAAAATTGTGATATACCATTTTACTTTATAAAAAAATTATATGCTAAGTTTGTGTTAGGGCATCATGTCAATTACTTTGACATTAAACCCTTCCAGGGTGTTGGTGGAGGTATGCCCCAAGATAGACCAGGGGCAGTTAGAGTAATACCTCGACCATATGTTCCCCCTCCTCCCCTTCCTCCGCCACCTTCAGTATACCATCCAGATATTATGCAGGATGCGGCCACACATACTATCCCTGCTATTCACTCTTTGAGTGCTCTTTTGGTTTTGCATGCTTCTGTAGTAGCTCAGCCACATTCTGGTGATGTTGGTGATGGCTCGAGTGCTGCTGCGTCATCCTCGTCAAGTCCACATATTTGTGTACCACATACTTGCTCCATGTGCCACCAGATATGCTTGGGTCCTCTTGTACAACCTATCGAGCATCCCTTGGACACTTTCAATTATGAATTCCATGATGTGGACATTATAGATCAAATGCAGGGGAGTGGAGCACACCGTACAGAGTCCTCTCCTGCTAGAGAGGGGGACATTGGAATAGTGACACAGGTAAAATTTAAGTTGTGAATTCATAACTTGCATTTGTTTTTAAATGAGTATTAATAAGAGACAGTATAATGTACTAATATTTATTTACATGGTCTATTTAACAGTTGATGTCCGAGGAGGAGCTGACACAAGTGACAGATAGCGCCCTGAGGGCCATTTCATTTGGCCTTGACATGCACATAGTATATATTTTTGCACTCACTCATTTACATTTATTTATTATATACTTTCTTGTCATTTGAATTGTCATTAATGAAATTATATAATAACTTATATGTTTATCTTATTTTCCTCTTGTAGGAAATACCTAGTGCGAGCAAGTGCAGCCTTGTCCAGTTATGGAAGTGCAATGTTGGATAAGGGGAAGGTAATTGAACTCAAATTTGATTGAATTAAAATTTTAAGATCTTATATTGATTATACATACATCGACATAGATTGGTAGTTTCATATGTACTTGTCATTTTTATGTGCGGGGAATTATGAGCTATCGTCCTTGTTGACAAGTGCCACAATGTAAGTAGTATGTATTGGAACACTTGAAGGAGTAGGTGTTGAAGCACCTCAAGGAGGAAGTGTCGAAACACCTAAAGGAGATAAAAGATCAACCTAAAGAAGTATGTGTTCATTTTATTTTGTGTTTGGTATTTATATGTTCCTATTATCGACAATTGTATGCTAACTTGGATCACTTCTATGTTTTTGTTCACCTATATAGATTGAAATTACAAAGATGGTGGTCGGTTCTTTGAGAGGGGCATATTCTAGGACTCCTAACCCTTTGAAGAGGCGGATATTTCGGGTAATCAAGATTACAATTTTAGAGTTCAATTATAATTTAATGTATATTGATTTTGATGTTAATTATTTGATTTTAAATTATATAGTATAACTAATCTCAATTATGGTTTGACTTTTTCTTGTCCATCTACCTTCAGAGGCAACGAGTGCTTCAAAGAGGCTCCATTTTGATGATCCACCAGTACTTTAGGATGAGATAAACATTTTGGCATGTAAATATTGAATAGATCCGATGGCATATGCGACATATTGTAAAATTTTGTTTGATTTGGCATTGATGCCATTTTTGTATATGGACATACACTTGATTATTGGATAATTTGATATATAGAAGCTAATAATTGAAATTTAATTGCCTCCTCATGTGCATAATTAAACTCTTTGAAATTTTAATCAAGCGATCAATGGTTAAATATCTTGATGTACAATAGCATAAAAAGAATGGTTATATTATGTAGTTTATTCATATTGCTGATTACATTGCATTGCAAATCTTTCAAACTCAAAGCATTACTTCACATTGCATAAGTAACAACTAAATGTTGATAGATGAAAAAATTTCAATTACAATATAGTTTTTACAAAGTCAACCTAAGCAGTTATGCAATTACTTCACATTACATAACTAATAATTAAAAAATTATTCATATTATTGATTACATTGCATTGCACATCTTTCAAACTCAAAGCATTACTTCACATTGCATAAGTAACAACTAGATGTTGATAGATGAAAATATTTCAATTACAGGCCTGCTGCCCCCTCATTCCACACACTATGCAACCATTTACTTGCAGTGTAGGGGCCGAACAATGGAGAAAACATGTAAAAATAATATGTATATGCAGCCTAGAAGCATGGATTAGTACCAATATTAATGCATCACCATTGATTACCTTGAAGTAGAGATTTGAATCAACATCATTCTTCAAGAAGCCCAAATTAGACAGGTACCGATCAATCCTTTCGTACCATGCACAAGGAGCCTTCTTAAGACCATACAAGGCTTTCTTCAGCTTACACACATGTGACTCCTTCCCATGAACCTCAAAACCATTAGGTTTCTCGATGTAAACTTCTTCCTGAATCACGCCATTGAGAAAAGTTGTCTTCATGTCCATTTGATGAATCTTCCATCCTCTTGATGTAGCAAGGGCAATGATAGTTCTGACAGAAGTGTAACGAGCAATAGGAGCAAATGTTTCTTCATAATCAACTCCCTCTTTCTGAGAAAACCACTGTCGATCAGCCAAGTGTTGGTGTCAGTGGGTACATTGCTTGACAATGCTGAGCAAAACAAATATTCATTCTTTTGTGGAGAAACATCATCTACATCTGCAACAAAGGCTTGATGCTTAGGGCTATCTCAACAATGTTTGGAAAAGTGACCAAACTTATCACACCTAAGGCATTGAATCTTGGACAAGTCACACTTCTTCTTGGAAGGGGGAGGACCATCATTTCCTTTGTCTTGATTCCTCTTGAAGAATCCCTTCTTTCCACTTCTTCCTTTCTTCTTCGAAGGTTGGGCGGCAAGAACATGAATCTCTTCATTAGTAGAATTTTGGCCAACACGTCTAACCATCAATATTGATGCATAATGAATGCAATCGACCCTCGAATGATCGAACTTTAGGAGTTTGGACCTTGCACTAATTCCTTGAATATAGGACTCCCAAGACAATGGCAAATTGTTGCGGGCAAGCATTGTCAAATCCTTATCTTTAACCTGTTGATGCATGTTTTATGACACACTCGTACATCACAATAAAAATACCTAGAGACACCCTATCCTCTCTTGAAAAACCACCCCGTATGCTAAGATTGCGAGAAGATCATATGGAAATTCCAAGGTTTCTTGTGTCAGGTCTTGACGTGTGGTAAGCTCAATGGGCGTTGTGATTTGCTAGTAATCACAAGGATACTTACGCTGTATTTTTTCAATTCACAATGAAGGTCTGGACAATGAAGCTCTTTTATTTGGGTTGCAGATCAAACAAACTGAAAAAGGAGACAAGGGGTTAGAAGTTGTAATCTACTTCCTAAGAATTCAAGAGATGGTATTGACTTGGTGAAACAAAACCAAACTTTGTTTCGCCACACAGGAATCACGCCAACTACGCAAAGCCATTGCAATCTTCAAGGAAATGTGCTTATGGTTTTCATATCATGAATAACTACCTTCCAATCAAACAATATTTATCTAGATAGAAGTTAAGAATCCACAAAGTAAGCTCAGGCTAACTTTACGCATTGAACAAAAATCATCCGTTCAAAGAAGGTATGAGCAAAAGTTCCACCATAAATCAATGCTTATCAAATCTTGCATTCATCTAACAAAATTTCAAAGAAAATTTTATTCCAAGTGTAATCTAATTCTAATCTATCTCCAATCTATGGTGGAAGAAGTTATGCAACCATGCACACTATTTGACAATAAAAGTGGTTCAAATCAAATCATGCCTAATAGCTTTTATTATTAGAAATAGTCTATCACAACAATTCTATACACTGTCTCCACCCTTTACAAATGAGGCGCGAGCTCAATTTCACTTTAAGGCTAGCAGACTTCCTCTTTTCTCTTGCCATTTTAGACTTAACATGCTGAGGGGACTTCACTCATTCACTTTCCATGTTCATATTCTTCTAAGTGCGGACACTCATTATCCTCTTGAAGCCGATTTGGCAAGATTCCATCTTTTATGCCATGTCACTCTTTGGTAAGCGCAGACCTTGTCAAGTTTCATGGCCAAGACATGTGGCAGACTTCAATCATGTTTGACACATCCCTTTCTTAACATGGGCGGGCTTTGCTGAGTGTTTGTGCCAAGAAACAAGGAAAAACTTTCCTTTATGTATTGCTAGTGGACTTTGCTTTATACCAAGCCATTGATTATTTCCTTGGAGCGGACTTGGCTATATTGTATGCAACTTTTGTATGGTTGGGCGGGCTTAGTCTTAGCAAGTGCCATGTTTTACTCTTGAAGCGGACTCTACTCTCCTCTTTGCTAGCAGACTTCCTTCTCTCTTTTCCAAGCTATGTCATGTGTTAGAACGGCTGGAAGAGATCGACGAAGCCTCTAACATCAACAAAATTGTGGTAGCTTGATATACAGAGTTTATTGATGCCAAGGTTCAATTTCTATGATATTGAGAGTGGTAGCTTAATATAGGTCCACAATACCTTTTTGTAATATCATAGAATAGGGCTCATAGACCGACCTCTAGTCAAAATGTCTCTCAAATGCACAAAAAAGAATGAAATTACTTCAAACCAAGTTTGTGAAGAAGTTAACTCTATTGCCCACTAGTTTCCCTTAAGAGTCCAAAGTGCTAAAAGGAAACAATTTTTGAAGGGCTATTTCTCAGAGACCGTGAGGCATACAAATTCTCCATCGAAGGCTATGGGATCGTGCTGGGACCATCTACAAAAACCTCTCTTGATTTTTGCTATCTCGAAGGCATTTTCCTATGGTGATGACTTTTTAGTGGAGGGAAAAGTTGCAAAGTGGTGCAACTTTCATTCCACAACTCGTATGACCAAACGGACTTATCCAACACGTACATATGGGTATGTTTACGCTAGGGATGGTCTTCTTTTGCACCCAAATACACCGAATCACTCTGAGCTACATTGGACTGACGATTTCCCTTAAGAGTCCAAAGTGCTAAAAGGAAGCAATATTTGAAGGGATATTTCTCGGAGACCATGGGGCATACAAACTCTCTATTGGAGGCTACGAGATTGTGTTGGGACCATCTACAAAAACCTCTCTCAGTTTTTGCTATCTCGGAGGCATTTTCCTGTGGTGATGACTTTTCAGTGGAGGGAAAAGTTGCCAGATGCAAGCAGTGTAAAGTTGCAAAGTGGTGCAACTTTCATTCCGCAACTTGTATGACCAAACGGACTGTTCCAACACGTCCGTATGGATATTTTTATTCTAGGGATGGTCCTCTTTTGCACCCAAATACACCGAATCACTTCGAGCTACATTGGACCGACGATTTCCCTTAAGAGTCCAAAGTGCTAAAAGGCAGCAATATTTGAAGGGATATTTCTCGTAGACCGTGGGGCATACAAACTCTTCGTCAGAGGCTACGGGATCATGCTGGGACCATCTACAAAAACCTCTCTCAGTTTTTTCTATCTCGGAGGCGTTTTCCTGTGGTGATGACTTTTTAGTGGAGGGAAAAGTTGCTAGATGCAAGTAGTGTAAAGTTGCAAAGTGGTGCAACTTTCATTCCGCAACTCATACGACCAAAAAGACTATTCCAAAACATCCATATGGGTACGTTTACGCTAGGGATGGTCCTCTTTTTCACCCAAATACGCCGAATCACTCCGAGCTACATTGGACCGGTGATTTCCCTTAAGAGTCCAAAGTGCTAAGAGGCAGAAATATTTGAAGGGCTATTTCTCAGAGACCGTGGGGCATACAGACTCTCCGTCGGAGGCTACAGGATCATGTTGGGACCATCTACAAAAATCTCTCTTAGTTTTTGCTATCTCAGAGGTGTTTTCCTATGGTGATGACTTTTTAGTGGAGGGAAAAGTTGCCAGATGCAAGCAGTGTAAAGTTGCAAAGTGGCGCAACTTTCATTCCGCAGCTCGTACGACCAAACAGACTGTTCCAACAAGTCCGTATGGGTACGTTTACGCCAAGAATGATCCTCTTTTGCACCCAAGTACTCCAAATCACTCCGAGCTACATTGGACTGACGATTTCCCTTACGAGTCAAAAGTGCTAAAAGTTAGCAAGATTGTGTTGTAATTGTAATTGTAAGTGCTAAAAGGTTGGATCAAGCTTGTGCAGGTTATAACAATGGCATCTTTAATTTTAATTGTGTTGTTTAAAGCCACCTGGCTCATGCATTAGAAAAACTCTTACTCAATCAGCTTGAACATTATGCACACCCAAATACCTTGTTTCCACTTTGCTAGATCAAAGACTCAATTACATTGGAAATGACCTTCACATGACATTTTTTATTTTTTTTGGCAAAAAGTGGCAAGCCACTATAATTTATTATATATAAATAGGAGATATTACAAAACTTGGTTCAAATGAGCATACCGGTAGGAAATAATTAGGAAGAAAACCTCCGGTTGTAGCTCGATTAATTACAATAAGTTACTATAGAATTGTCTCAATACACAATTATGGCCTTCTTACATTGTTTCATGTTTCAAAATTGAAATTTTACAAAATTTTCCTATTGGAGGCATTCAGGGCACAGTCTTCCACAAGAGTAGCATGTTCACGTTCTGGACTGACAAGCACTTGTACAAACCATAAAGCTAGCAGTTAAATTACATAAAATAGAAAGGATGCTTAGAATAAAAGATGCTTAGAATAACCAATCTATATTACTGTAATCTTTCACATACCTCTCAGAAAGGATCAAAGTTGGCTATTGTTGCAGTAGGTTCATGATCAATCGTGCCAAAAATATCACAAAATTTGTCAAATGAGAAATTTATATTGTCACAATAGAAAATATGGTTAGACTAACAAATCTATATTAATCTAAATAACCTAAATGATGATGAATTGGTAATGCAAACTATAAAAAATGCTTAGAGTAACCAATATATATTACTGTAATCTTCGCATACCTCTCCGAAAGGATCAAAGTTGGCTATTGTAGCAGAGGTCCATGATCAATCATGTAAAATATCGCAAAATTGTCAAATGAGAAATCTATATTGTCACAATAGAAAAGATGGTTAGACTAACAAATCTATATTAATCTAAACAACCTGAATGATGATGAATTGGTAATGCAAACTATAAAAATGCTTAGAATAACCAATCTATATTACTGTAATCTTCGCATACCTCTCCAAAGGATCGGCTGGCTATTGTAGCAGCGGTCCATGATCAATCGTGCCAAAAATATCACAAAATTTTCAAATAGAAATCTATATTGTCACAATAGAAAAGATGGTTAGACTAACAAATCTATATTAAATTATAATGAACTTAACCATAATGAACCTAAGCATTGTACCTTCCATTCTTGAAGATGCTATTCAAGTGTGCCTGAAGGGTCATCTCTTTGCTTAAGAGTATCCAATATTGCTTCATGATCAACATTACTAAGTGTCCATAGTTGTTTTGTCTTTGGTCTGGCATGATGCTTGAACAACTTAACATTTGTTGCTATAACAAGGTGTGAATACATGAGAATGGTTTTTTGTTTCTCATAGTCTTTAAATGCAGATATGCCATTCTTTCTAACCATATATGTTCGCAACCAAGTTCCTGCAACCACAACTGAACCTGTAGGATACATGATCCCATCATCATCTTCCATCGGTTGTGTTAGCTTATGCTTTACCTGCACACATCGAGCCAACCAATAGTATGATCTCTCTTCATTCCCTTGTGGTGCAACAACTGCAAAAACATGTCCTGGCTATAGTAGATCTGAAAGTCGGTCGTAATCAATTGAACTTTCCACTATGTCATTTCTCATGGATATTGTTTGAGATAATGGAGTTAGATACTATGGAACCCATGTATCCACCCACTCACTTGACTCTCATTGATCCCACTCACACTGAATACAACTCTGACAAAAAAAAGCCAAATCTCATGTCCAAATGGTCCATGTGCTTGCATCTGAGCTTCAAAATGAATGCATCTTTGAAGAATCTTTGATTGTATGACAATCCAATCTGCCTCCCACTGTACCCTCCTCAACCAACCAAAAGCATCGCACTATTGGAATCAAGTGTCCTCCCACTGCGACAATCTTGAACAACACCAATCAGCAATAGAGCGTGCATCACTAAATTTTTCTCCTAAAATCTTCAATTGCTCCTTAACTAGAGCTCTTTTACACATGCACCTGCTCCATCGTGCTCCCCTTTCCCATGCCCAACTTCAAAAAAACTCCAAATATGAGGTACACCCCTCTCTACATGCATTCTACTTAACCAATAAAACATACGAGCATTCTTGAATTGACTTGTGCAGTTATCTGACCAAATGAGATGTCGACCCATTGCTATATCATGCTCCCACAAGAACTCAAAAAAATTCTCAAAACAATGTTGGACATACTCGGATGAGTGAGATCTATCATCACTCATATAAAAATGATACTCTCTTATTATCTTTCGATCCTCCTGTGTACTATCAAGTGCATGTCTAAATGTTATGTGGACAAATATAGCAATTTGAATGGAATTGTAATACTGAGATTGCACCTTGTTTTGTGGTTGCAATGTATAGTTTTCTGCAAAATCAACCACTGATATAATAGTGCCAATCGGAAAAGAGTCCTTACACATTATAAATTGTTGATCCAACCACTGAGACCTATGACTATGCCTTGCATACTTGTAGAAGAGATTGTCGTTAAAATCTGAAATAAAATCAGCAACACTGCATTCTTTTGAAACCAACTCACATCTAGAACCTTCACCTCCACTCTGCAAAGTATATTTGACTATTTCATATCTCTTTTTCTCAACAAGCTTCTTTCCAAATTCATGTTCAGAACCCTCATGAAAACATTGAACAAACTTTGACAAGCCACCACATTGTGAGCACTGTGCATTTAAACAATCATTTCTATAGAAAAAAACAACCATCATCTCTAGAACATAAAAAAAGATCTAACAAGTCCCTTGATGATTTTGGAAGATGCATTGCACCACTCTCCTACAACATTTCATTAGTATGCAAAGTAGAACGGATATAGCATAATAGTTCATGGTACATTGAAAACTCCACATAGTATTTGCAACAACAAGTATTACGAATTTTAAGAGGCATACAATAAAATGGCTTCAAACCTCCAAAAGTCCTTTGCGAGATTTCCATATTTGGATGTGTTTCAATAAATTTTTTGAACAACATTGTTTGGCTTGATTCCAAGAAATGTTTAGGATGTGGTGTATGGTCTTGATTTCTAATTCTTAACTTTAAAACATCCTTTGCATTGGGTGATACTCTAGAGTTATCATGCCAAAATTGTTGAATTACTTGTTTTACATTATCAGTTAGCTTCTTATCAACATGTGGAAGCCTCCCGGCAAAAGCCCATGTATAATTTTGAAGAGGATCATCTATTCTTTCTCTGCTTGCAAGTGCTCTATCCAAATTTTTACGATCTATGTCAAAATCAATACAAGTTTGTCTCATAAAGCAAGCCTTTTTCAATTGATGGCTTACTAGGGTGGTTGTAATGACTCTCCGAGTAGCTCTCTTATTTTTTTTCTTGTTAGTTTTTCCAATAGACTTGAGAGCATTAAAAATATTTTTGACAACAATATAATTTTTTTCAGTCTTCTTGTGCACACGAATCTTCAATTTGGCAAGCAAAGGTCTCATCTTTTGCATATTTATCAATTGTACAAAAATTTTGCATTGCTTGGTCAATGTCTTATCACTAAAATATTGTATGAAAAGTCTTCTAGCCCAGAACCGAACGGTTCGTGTTGACCTCTTTCCTTCAAAATTGTTTATAATGTTCTCATCAATTTGAATTAACCATTTAGGGGTTTTTGAAGGTCTTGAGTTTTGCATATGTCTTTCTTCCACACAAGGTTCTTAATTTCTCATGTAATTTGGTGAAACATAATTTACACTTAGTTCAATATTATGTTCAACATCTTCATTTCCAACATTTTCACCTTCAATTTGAATAATTTCATTCCCAATTTCAGCACCATATTCAACATCTTTGAATCCAACATTTTACCTTGAAAACTTTCATTATCAATTTCAATATTTTCATTCCCAATTTGAATATCATGTTCAACATCTTCAATTCCAACATTTTCAGCTTATTGAATATTTTGAGTATCAATTTTAACATTTTCATTCCCAATTTCAATATCATGTTCAACATTTTCACCTTCTACATATTCAATTTCCTCTTCACTAGAAAGACCAAAGGACTTAGATTCACCAATATTTAACATACCTTGTCTTCTCTTCCTATGACCTTCTTTATCTTTTTGTATATATGCTTCAATTTGTTCTTTTATAAGGTTTCTCTTACGTTTATGCTTTCGACGAATGCTGCTCCCCATTATACCTCATAATAGATGTTGAAAAATCATAGTTTATGACAAATTTGAGTGGAAGATGCTTAAAAAAGTTGATCTTTGTCCCTTCCTCTCTGAAACTGCGCATTTGTCACCTACAAAGCCTGCAAAAAGAATGTAGGGTTTATTGGAATGCAAAAAAGGGGCCATATGGGGTTTTCCTATGGCCCACAAATTGGATATCCAAACAAATCCGATATCTGATATGTAGAACTCTGAAAATAAAGCAATTTTTTAATGCTCCCCAATGACACAATTTTAGTGTTTCAAATCATATTACTAATTTGTGCATGCATAAATTTACAATAATTAGGTGGAGGTTGGTCAAGAGAGAGAGAGAGAGAGAGAGA
>VDFB02000017.1:233705099-233784849 GCA_007258455.2 Sequoia sempervirens | reverse complement strand
AATTATCTCATTGAAGGGAAACCCTAAAGATCTCAACCTAGGATATGCAAAAGAGAGAGATCTTATAATAGGGTTGTCCTAGGGTATGATTGTAAACTAATGAGGATTTCACCACCAAGCTAGAGCTTGGAAAGACAAATGAAATGAAGGATCTAATGCTTAACCCTAATATGATGCAATTTTCATTAAATGACCTAAAAATGTATGAAAAACATAACAAAAAGTTGCAAGATGAAATGTGTGCACCTAGAAATCTGAAGAAGACTTGATGAAGGCCTAAAATGCTAAAAAATTACTAATTTTAAATCCTATTGGAACTCATACGTCAGTCTAGGTCATTTAGTCTTAGATCTGGGTTTTTGGGCAAAAACTAAAATTTGGCAAAAGGGTATCTAAAATTGTAGACATTTGAAAATAACCTAAACTAGGACTCATATGTATCAGAACTGGCATATCAGTCTAGTTAGGGTTTTCTAGAAACTCCAAGTCTAAATATGGTCTTCAATGTCTGCTTTATGCTTCCCAATTGATTTCTAGATGTGAAACCCGAATTTGTAGCCTGTAGAAGTCTTCCAATGATCTCTAATGCAAGGTGAAAACTTTGACAAATTTGAACACTTTGACAAATTTCTCCAAAATTTCTCTTCAATGTGTCTTCAACCTAAACCTGTAAATCACACATGAAAGAGAGGGAAACATGTTTTGTTATCGAAAGGGGTTTTCCTTGGTCAAACCCTATTTTGGTAATCAAACCTTGAAATGAAATGAAATAGGAATGGAAAATGATGAATGAACAAAATATGATGTTGCAACTCACCAAACCCTAGAAATAAGAGTCTGCAAACATGTATGCAATGGATCCAATGGATGTAGATCTTGAATCTTGCTTGAATAGGATGGATCTTGAGTTGAACGCTAGCTTGAATCATGAAACCCTACATCACAATTTTTAGGTCAAAAACAAACGTGATACATGATGACTTTGATATGATGCTTGATGCTTGAATAATGCTCTAAAATGCTTGATAATCACCCCCTGAATGCTCTTGAATTATCTTGTGAACTCAAAATTGCTATTATGAATGCTCTCACAAAAGTATTAGCTTGTTGGATGAAAAATGAGTGAAATAACCTTGTATTTATACTTTTTTTTCCAAATTTCTCAAAATTACAACACTACAAGCCAACATCATATCTAGAAAGGTAAAATCCTACCAAGCATTTGAATTAATTTTAATTTTGGGTCACACAGGACTCATATGCGCAGGGTGATGTATGAGTCCCATTAGGCATAATTTATGGGACCAATTTAAAAAATGCTTAGAAAGGTATAAAATCAGGACCAAGACCTAAAACCCTAGGTGGGACCCATATGCCCAAGGTGGCGTATGAGTCCAAGATCACTAAATATGGGCCACACAACCTAAAAAAAACCTAAATTGTGATTGGATGTTGGTTTGCGTTAGGATTATCCTCAAAAAGATGCATTAAATTGGTGAACATTTAAAATATTGAGAGGGGGGGCCTGAATCAGTATTCCACAAACTGATAATAAAATCCAATTAACCATTATTACTATTTTGACTAAATCAACAAGAGAGAACATCAAACCAATTCAATGCAACACACACAAGAACACCAATATTTTTACGTGTTGTTACCCATAAAAGTTCCCCCTAGCTTCTCTTCTTGTTGCTATCTTTCTTTCCACCTATGTCTAATACTCAAACTTATGTTCAGGCAGCCTTTTGTCATTTTCTTCAAACCCAGGTTGGGTTTTCATTTGTTCGTTGAACCTCTCATTCTACCACTTGTCTTGTTTGTTTCTCACTAGCCAGTGTTTTCTTACCGTTTTCGAACGTGTCTTGCCTAGGGATGGATGTAAAAATACTAATAACTTGACTGATGAGTTTTCGTATGTCAGAACCATAGAAACTTCACCCACAAGTCATACCTCGGGCGACATTCTTTAGGCTGTCTCAAACATAGGTGGAGTTTTTATCAAGTTTTGCAAACCACCCATTTTTCCGCCTAGAGGACTTTTGGTGATTAACTTAATATCAGTTATCCTATTCATTTAACTCATACATTATACAAAATAGGAACCAAAATTTTCAAGCATGATATAAACAAGAAAAAAATGAAGCCATGTATGTAAAGACACGATGATATCAAAGATATATTTTATTTATATATAAACATTTTTACATTGCAATGGCATTACCAAAAACCATCTGGTTTGACTACAAAATTTAGGTAAAAAGGACAAAGGGTATTTCTTCTTAGGTACATAGAGGAAACATCAGGACACAAAAGCCCATAGTGACAATCCGCAGGCATCCAACTTGAGCTGGCAACAACAATTTCTCGTGTGACTGGAGGAATTGTGCAAAAAGCCCCATATAATTCCTCACCACTCTTGTGCGCAAAAGAGCCACAACCTCCTCTAGAGTCTCATCTTCAATAGTTGATGTGATATAGATAACGTCAACTATTAATCCATTTCGAGGATAGTAGCTGAGCCTGTTAATTTCCACCTTAACGCAATGATGAAACTTAGGTTTCACCAGGTGCTCCAATTCTCTCACACCCCAGTCATGATGACTAGAAGTCCTGATGACTATATATATAAAGAACACCAACATAGTTGTGTTATGCACATGAGCAACTGGGCCGGGAATGCCTCACGAAGGATGCTCTAGAGCACTTCTTCCTCCACCTGGCTTTGCACTATGAAGACTTCCTTCAGTTGATTCGAGGTGTGCCTAAACAATGGACTACTCTCGATTCCTCTAGAACGATGTCGTCATTGGAAGAATTACCATCACTCTAAGAACTCACCATATTGGAAGCAACTGATTATGGGATAAAAGTGATGCTAGTTGAATTAATAGAATTTTGGCTAGACATGGGTGTATTCTCCTGGGCTTGATAAGATGTAAATTTAATTCTAATTTATGGCTAGCCTGTGTTGCTTTGAATTATAATTTCATATTAAACAACACACACATACAACCACTTGATATCCCTATACGTTGCATTGATAGTTGGTGGTATAATTGATCCTTTGATGGATGTTGGTGGGATGAAGATCAATTTTCTTGCAGACTGTGATGATTTATAATTTGTGTTATGAATTTAATGATTTGGTATGCTGATCTATGAATTATGTGTATGATGTAGTTATATATTCTTTCAAAGATAAGTTGTATGTCTTCATTTATTACCATCTGATTTATCTCTTCAGTTGGATGATCATGAATTTTCAATCTTTGCATTGATAGTTTGTGGTTTTGGTTTATGTCATTCGCGCTAGCTTCATATTTATGGACTAGTGTTCATCACCTTTTCTACTTTATGGTTAAAATCACACCCCTTGCATTAGGATAAGAAAATTCATTGAATATTTAATGAGGGAGCTATACCTTAACAAAAATTTAGAGAAAAATCACAAAAAAAAATTGTGATATTTCCAGAGCTATTAGCAAATTTTAATTAGTGCTTGTTGTGCATATTTTTCACACACGCCTCGTTTGGAACATAGACCCTCTCTTCTTGTTGCCTTGTCTTGTAATTTTGTGTCATTGCCTCATTTTGGGTGCCCCCAATTTTAGTGTCTAAAATGGTAGCGAGCCTCATAGTATCATTTCAATTCGACCATGTTTCACCCCACAAATTTTCTAAGTCCTTTGGGTCCTTCGGGTCTGCCCTACCAGATTTCCTTGGTCGAATTTCCCTGCTCACTTGATTTGCTTTCTCCTTCCTGTTTTACTTTGGGGAAAACTTTCCTATGGATTTGGGTTGTTTTTATGGTGCCTAAGTGAACTGCCAAGGTTTTGTTAAGTTTTGCGAAGTTGTGAAAATTTCATTCCGGGACCCAGCCCCTCCATGGCCATTCCTGGGACTTCGTCCCTCCTTGGCCATTTTGAACTTCCACCGGCGCCCAATGACCCGACCTCTAGGAACTGGCCCCTCCCTGGCCGTTTTCGGGACTCCGTCCCTCCTTGGCCATTTTGAACTTCCACCGACCCTCGGCTAGTTGGCCTTTGGGACCCGGCCCCTCTATGGCTATTTCTGGGACTCTACCCCTCCTTGGCTGTTTTGACCTTCCGCCGGCCCCTAACGACTCGGCCTCCAAGACCCGGCCCATCCATGGCCATTTCCAGGACTCCGTCCCTCCTTGGCCATTTTGAACTTCTGCCGACCCCCGACGACATAGCCTCTGGGACCTGGCCCCTTCGTGGCCGTTTCCGGGACTCCACCCCTCCGTGCCCATTTCCAGAACTTCGCCCCTCCATCGTCGACCGGGACTCTCCTTCTAGGCCATCGTGTGCTCATTTTCATTTTAAAAGGGCAGTGACCCTCTGACTTTCCCTTTCCAAGCTTCCACTTTTTTCAAGTGAGTCAAATCTTGAGGAATTTTATCTTGGAACTCTTTCTTCCCCTTTTCCCATATGCTATAATTGAAAAATATTGGTTTCGCCAAGTTTTGTGAGGTCCAGGAACTTGCCTTCTGGTTTGGTGTCCCCTGTTCGTTGCCTGACATCTGTCGGTACTTTCGGGCTTGGCCTTGGGGAATGTTGTCCCCCGTTCACTACCCACCCCCTTTGAGCCCACATTAATGTTTATGGTCCAAATGAGCTTCAAATATGAATATTGTGATCTTTTGATGATGCATGGATGGATCTAACAAGGAGTTTATAGGATTTGACTAATGTTTATCTTGATTTGTGTATGAAAGCACTTATGGCACTTCATGTATGCAAGATTTACGGAGCCTGTTGCGGGTCCATCGAGGAGACCCATTGGGGGGTTTTCCTAATTTTCACCAGATGATGATGATCTCTTAAGGAGCTATCCACCTGAATCAGGGGCACCAATCCATTGATGCAAGTCATCAAGGGGCCCGTTTGATCCAATGAAGAATGGTGTAATTCCATGAAGAAAAAGGTAGCTTTCATGTAGCTACAGTGAAAAAGGAAATCAGCAAGAGGACAAATTGCTATAGTGACTGGCCACTAAAAGACAAAATAGAGAAAAGACAAGGAATGCATTTTTGATTATTGAATATTGAGGGGCAGGTGAAACCCTATTGTAAACAAATCTGAGCCACTCATTTTGAATTGATCCTAACCATTCATTTGGGCTTTGGAAAACTATAAATAGGGGCTTGCCCCTCATTTGTAAAGGGTTGGAGAGCTGGTGTAAAAGGAATTTTCAACAATAGAAGACAACATTGCATGATTTTATGGATGTTCTCTTTGATTTTTCTCATCTTGCATGCATGGTTCTACTTCCCTTTTTAGTTTAGTTGCAGATTCTTTAATGGAAGTGATAATGAAAATTACTATTATGGTATTTGATGAACTTTCAGCCCATATTTTTAGCACTTATTGATGACAAACTATTGTGTAAAGTTGGCTTGGGCTTCTTGATTTCAATGCTACAACTTAGTTCAATCGCATGTGCATGTGCAATTTGAAAATCTGCAATCCTTAGAAGATTACACATGGTTTTGTGTAACTCTAGGTTCCTCTTGGCCAAGCAAATCCCAGTTTAGGAAGTTTGTCTACTGTAGCAGCCACCATTGTTACTATTCATTTGTAGCTTAGGATTAGAACAACTTTCTTAACCCTTCTCCTTTTGCTATTTCTTTTAGTCCTTGGTTAGAGTAGGATCTCAACCATCACCATGAAGCTAAATTAGATGAATTTGGTAGGTTTTAGCTTGCTATTTTGAGTGGGCAGCCACTGTTAATTCACTTCCAACACTTCAAAACTACATTTGTGGGCCCAACTTCCTAGACTTTGTAACTCATTTGTAAGTCTTCCTTGTGATTCCAGCAAATCACATAAATCAACTAAGATATTCCAAGAACTACCAGGACCTAACATTAGAGACCTTGGAATAGTGTTATGTAATTTGATTGTGGAAGATTGTCTTTTAAGAGAGGTGATGCACCTATGCATTACCTGTGTTGAGAAGTGCATAAAAAATACATCAATAGAACTGGCACTAGAAGGAGGGAATGACATGTTGAGGCCACAAAGTTGAAAGTTGGAAGTTGAAAAGAGCACTTTCAAAGAAGAAATTTGAGATAAAGAGATCTCTTTTAATGTTGAAACATAAAATCAGAAAATTTTGAAGGCAAAAGTAGCTGAGTCAAAATGGAGCAGCACATGCAAATTAGCATCACTCAGCTATGTGCAGATTTGAACAAGAGACTGAAGAAGCCATTGCAACAATTCACATTGGCGGATAGATGTCAGATCCATTACACTCACAGGCACAACGAGTTGGGGTGTCTAACTTTCTTGAGTAGAAATGAAAGGGTCTTGCAAGGAGAAATCCCCTTCTGGGAAATCTATCTACCTTTAGCCCTTGCAGACCCAGAGGAAGAATTGACAACCCTGACAGCCAAGGCATTCAAGGAGCTGATCCAAGATTGTTTGGGCAACAAAGATGGATTAAAATTGGAGGTACTAATGTCAAGCTAGTGCAGATTTCACAATGCACCACATTCAGAAATTACTTGCTCGTCATGCACAAACATCATTGCTCAAGAAGAGGGTTGTTCAGATAAGTTGGAGTAGCCAACTGTCAAGGAGGATGAGTCATCCCATGAGGCCAAAGAGCTGTCAACATCTAGAGGACAACACCTTGAAGATGAACCAATAAATTTGACACGAGCTAGTGCTAGGGCAACAAACACTGAAGCTAAAAATTAGCAAGGAGTTGATTCCCTCGAGATAGCAAACGATCTTGATGAAAACTCAGCTAGAAAGGAATTAGAAGGCCCTTTATCCATCAACAAAATTCAGCCCTCCACTCAATAAGAAGAAACATTGGCAGTTGAGGATGGATCAACAAGGTCTATAGCAGCGGATGTTAGGACAACCAACACACATGTTGAAGAGCAAAGAGAGAAAGATGCTAAAAATTAGCAAGAGGAAAGGGATGACAACCTTGCAAAGAAATAAAAATGATGACGAAGGAATGAGAAAAATAAGATTAAGAGACCTCTCCTTCATAAGAGACATCAGTTGAGGATCTGAAAATGTAGATTTGGAGGAGTGGGAACAACCACTCACCACGACTGTCTACCATCAAGCTTCTTTTTCAAGTGATGATGAGGACCTAGTAGCAGAAAGATATGACCAACTCATCTCCAGATTAGCAAGGGATTGGTACTACTACTGACGAATTGGTGTACACTTCATGATTCATCACACCCAAAGTTCATTTGCAGACTGTGCCAAGAAGCCATTAAGCAAGTCAAAGGACAAGTGAGGCAGCCAAGCACACCACTTCCTGCAGTTGCTTCAAGGAAAAATGTGAAGACCAAGAGCCTAAACTAAGTGATGACTCGGCTAAAGGTATCCCTCAAGAGGATGTTGGGACAACAATAGAAGGACAACAATATAGTTTCAGACTTCCGAGCGATGAATTAGATCAAGTGGGAATGTTATCCACTAGTCATCAAGAAGTTCTTCCTCTTGAAGAGCATTTGCACACCATGAACGTAGGCTTTATGCCGAGCCCTTGGAGGGAAATTGTGCAGTAGACTTTGGTCCCCTTGATGAGGTGTCATCAATTGATGACTTCTTTCCATTAAAAACTATACTACGGAAGTATGCTCATACCGAGGAAGAGCACATCCCAGAAGATGGTAGCGATGAATATATACTCCTTGAGCCTCTAAACGGTGATGCACTAGAGTTTCTGGATTGGGAGAGGGGTTCCGTCTTCGTCTAAAGTGATAGTGAACAAGGGGAAATGAGTGAATGTCATGATGAGATGCATGAACAACAAAGGGAAGAAGATAAAGGTGGGGGTGTTTTGATGGCTTCCAACAAGTATGACAAAATTGACCAACTATAAGACGGAACTAGAAGTCCTTCTACCATGACCATTGTTGATCCTCCTTCATATTTAGGGAGTTGTAATAGGACAAATGCATGCATGTCATCATCCCATGACATTGAACATCATAAAAAGGAGGTTGATACTTGGGGAAGCAAATGAGACAACATGTTTCCCCTTGAGGACAACAACCAAGTGGATCCCAAGTTTATAGATGATCAATGTGGAGAAGTATTTCTTCTTGAAGAATTGCCAACCAGGGATGCAGGTCCCATTGGTAGATTGGAAGAGCTGTTTGCTATGCTAAGCTCTGAGCCTTATGCAAGCCTAAGGCCAGAAATGTTGCACCCTCCACCACATCCACTCGAGGTTATCGATGCAGTGATAGACGATGTAGTGCTCGTTCTCAACTTCCAAACGATGCCACCTTTGCATGATGACGTCCAGGTTCTATCCTTCCTTACTCCTATTAATTTTCATAGTTGCATGTTTCATTTTGATTATGGTAATGAGGGAATGAAAAAATATTTATGGATTAACCATGGGTTCAACGAATCACCTCAATTGCTAATTTTACATGATGATGTGATTGAATTTGAATGTTGCAATGATAAACTTCCTTTTTCTGAATATAAGGATAAATTTGCATGGTTAAGAACTACAACAATTTCCCATTTGCTTGTGTATGCACTGCAAAATCCATTGAATGTTAATGTCAACTCACCCTACCTAAACATAGTGCTTTGTAAATATCTTTGTACATAGCCCGTTTTGAGTAGTATAGGTTTCTTGTAAATACTTCACTTTCTTGCTTTCCTTAGGTTAGTTGGTTTGATGTAGGTTGCTTGATTTGGAGTTTTTTTCTTGTCGTTTTCTTTACTTTCCTACTTTGGTTGGTTTTGGTGTTTGTTTTTTGTTTGATTTCATTTTCTTTTTGTTTTCTTTCGCTTTGCTACTGCATTGCTTGGGGTCCCTTTGCTTTTAGCTAGGCACATCTGTGCGCACAAAAACCATACTTATCACTTGGGGTTGTTCTACATATTTCTTTGTCAAACTCTAATCAATTTTTTAGAGTGGATGGTGAGGATCTTTTGTTGGTGTCAAGTGATCTGGGTGTTTAATTCAAAGAGGATAAGTTGTTGGTTTAGTCTGACTCTGACGTATTCTAAAATCTTATAGCTTTTACACATCTTAAGAATTTGACAGTCACTGTAGAGCCTTTTGTGAAGTCTAGTTAAGTGAAAATCTAAAATTCTGCTCCAGCGCCACTATGATTCTCAGCCCTGAGCAAGAGCTTCAATGCTTGTGGGTTGAAATAAAAGGAACTAGAAATTGAATATCAAAAGAAAAGAAACAAAGGAAAGAACAAAAAATATTGAAAATCAAAAGAAAAGAAATTACTTTTCTTTTCAGGGGTATCCGAGCAACTCTACCGGGGCTATGGACACCGGACCAGCAATAGAGCAATGCTTGGGAGAATCACAGTGACAACCTTGTTAGGGCTATGGATGCTTGACTGGCAGTGAGGCAATGTCCCGGATGCTTTTGGAGTTAGAATAAAATATGTAGCTTGACTTGATGGAGCTTGGGTTCCTATAGCAATTGAATGATGGGAATGAACGCAACTGCGCACACTTGGATTCTCAGCATACTGAAGGTTGGGTTGGCTAGTGGTTTTGATCCTTTGGTTGAGCATCTAGTTTGTTTTCCCTAGTGCAAAGGTCAAAGCCAAAGATTCTAGGTTCGTGATTCCAGTTTGTCATCAAAATTCTTTGGAGCATTTCCCCAGTGTATCGCCATTTGTTGTGCATGTTTTGCACACATGCCCCATTCATAATGGGGACCCTCTCTTCCTGTTACCTTACCGGGTCATTTTTTGTCATTGCATCATTTTTGTGCCCCTAATTTTGGAATCTAAAATGGTTAGCAAACCTCATAGTATCATCTCAAGTCAACCATGTTTCACCCCATAAATTTTCTAAGTCCTTCGAGTCCTCCGAGTCTGCCCTGCCAAATTTCCTTGGTCATATTTCCCTACTCACTCGATTCGCTTTCTCCTTCACTTCTGACTTTGGGGACAAGTTTCCTATGGATATGGGATATTTTTGTGGTGCCTAAGTGAACTACCAAGGTTTTGTTAAGTTTTGGGAAGTTGTGAAAATTTCATTCCAGGACCCGACCCCTTCGTGGCTGTTTCCAGGACTCCATCCCTCCTTGACCATTTTTAACTTCCACTGGCCCCTAGCGACCCAGCCTTCAGGACCCAGCCCTTCCATGGCCATTTCCGGGACTCCATCCCTCCTTGGAAATTTTGAACTTCCGCGGGCCCTAGGTGACCTGGCCCCTCCATGGCTGTTTTGAACTTCTGAAGGCGCCTGACAACCCAGCCTCCAGGACCCGACCCCTCCATGGCCATTTCTGAGACTCTGTCCCTCCTTAGCCATTTTGACCTTCCACCGGCCCCTGGTGACCCAGCCCCTACATGGCCGTTTCTGGGACTCTGTCCCCCCTTGGTGGTTTTGAACTTCTACCGGCTCCCGGTGACCTGGCCTCTGACACCCAGGCCCTCCGTGGCTGTTTCTAGGACTCTGCCCCTCTGTCGCCATTTGGGACTCTCCTTCTGGGCTGCCGTGTGCTCATTGTCGTTTCAAAAGGGTGGTGAACCTCTGGCTTTCCCCTTCCCAGCTTCTGTTTTTTTCAAATGAGTCAAATCTTGAGGAAGTTTTTCTTGGCACTCTTTCTTCCCCTTTTCCCATGTGCTATAATTGAAAAATCTTGGTTTTGCCATGCTTTGTGAGGTATGGGAACTTCCCTTCTAGTTTGTTCTCCCCCATTTGTTGTCTGCCTTCCTTCTGCCTTTCGTCCGTCACCCGACATCCGTCGGCACTTCTAGGCCCGACCTTGGGGAATGTGGTCCCCCGTTCATTGCCCGCCCCCCTTGGGCCCAAATTAATGTTTATGGTCCAAATGAGCTCCAAATATGAATATTATGATCTTTTGATGATGCATGTATGGATCTAACAAGGAGTTTGTAGGATTTGACTAAAGTTTTCCTTGATTTGTGTATGAAAGCACTTATGACACTTCATGTATGTACGATTTACGGAGCCTGTTGTGGGCCCGTTAGGGAGACCCATTGGGGGTTGTCCTAATTTTCACCAGATGATGATGATCTTTAAGGAACTATCTGCCTGAATTAGGGGCAACCAATCCATTGATGCCAGTTGTCAATGGCCCATTTGATCCAGTGAAGAATGGTGTAATTCCATCAAGCAAAAGGTAGCTTTCAGGCAGTTTCAGCTATAGTGAAAAGGGAAATCAGCAAGAGGACAAATTGCTACAGTGACTAGCCACTAAAAGAAAAAATAGAGAAAAGACAAGGAATGTATATTTAATTATTGAATATTGAGGGGTAGGTGAAACCCTATTGTAAACAAATCTGAGCCACTCATTTTGAATTGATCCTAGCCATTCATTTGGGCTTTGGAAAACTATAAATAGTGGCTTTCCCCTCATTTTTAAAGGGTTGGAGAGCTGGTGTAAAAGGTATTTGCAGCAATAGAAGACAACATTGCATGATTTTATGGATGTTCTCTTTGATTTTGCTCATCTTGCATGCATGGTTCTACTTCCCTTTTTAGTTTATTTGTAGATTCTTGAATGGAAGTGATAATGGAAATTACTATTATGGTATTTGATGAACTTTCAGCCAATACTTCTAGCACTTGTTGATGAAAAAATGTTGTGTAAAGTTAGCCTGGGCTTCTTGATTTCAATGCTGCAACTTAGTTCAATCGCATGTGCAATTTAAAAACCTACAGTCCTTAGAAGATTGCACTGGTTTTGTGTAACTGTAGGTTCCTCTTGGCCAAGAAAAACCTAATTTAGGGAGTTTGTCTACTGTAGTAACCACCAGTGTTACTATTCATTCATAGCTTAGGATTAGAACAACTTTCTTAAACCTTCTCCTTTTGCTATTTCTTTTAGTCCTCAGTTAGAGTAGGATCTCAACCATCACCATGAAGCTAAATTAGATGAATTTGGTGGGTTTTAGCTTTCCATTTTGAGTGGGCAGCCACTGTTCATTCACTTCCAACACTTCAAAACTGCACTTGTTGGCCCAACTTCCCACACTTTGTAACTCATTTGTAAGTCCACCTTGTGATTCTATCAAATCACATAAATCAACTGAGATATTCCAAGCATTGTCAAGACTTGACATTAGAGATCTTGGGATAGTGTTCTACAATTTGATTGTGGAATATTTTCTTTCAAGAGAGGTGATGCACCTATGCATTACCTGTGTTGAGAAGTGCATAACAACTACATCAATAGTGCTAAATCTGGGCTTGGAGTCATTATTTAAGCATATGTGTCAAGATCCATTCCATTCGCTAATAGATTTTTGGCGACTCCACTGGGGATTGTAAAGATATCTTGAATTGATTAAGGTTTGACACTCCTATCACATCATGTGACAAGATGGTACTTCCTCACTATGATGTGTTCCCGATTTTGTATCCAGATTGGGTCTGAGCTGAACAAGAAGATATTGTATCCCAATTGAATACACTTGCCTGGAGATATAGGAGGAATGTGACCTACTATATCAAGGTGAATCTTGTTTAGGAGAAGAAGAAGAGTTGGCCCAGTTCCCACTTGCCCCTGTGATTGAGTGGCCCCCAAGGTTGATATTCAAATACTACGATGACCCTCCCCATCATCATAATCGCGAGCCTAATCAACCATTGCATCAACCAAGGGACCCATCGGTATCTCAGCCTTAGAATCCACCTCCAACTTGTCCATCACAATAATTTTCTCCTATGAACCTTTACTCTTGTGTGAGTTGGTGACTCTATTTGTGGCTTCAAATTTTTGGTGTAATCAAGTTGGCCCACTTTCCCTATCACAATATCATGATTTACCCCGAGGATCCTGGAAAAGGTTCCCTAAATTTTTTGGTCAAAACGAACAAGACCCCGAAGAACATGTTTCTACTATAACTATTGTAAGTGAAATTTTAGGAATTCAAGAAGAAGATGTTTTTGTAAGAATTCTCATTGACATTCTGATAGAGAAAGCGATGGAATGGTATAGGGGGCTAAAAAATGGGAGCATTACTAGATGGTGGGTTCTCAAAACGAAATTTCTCCAATGCTATGAAATTCTAATTAATATTGTAGCTTCCCTACATATCCTCTTTCAGATTGATCACGAAAAATAGACCGTAAAAAATGAGGGATTTCGTTTACTGGTTTAATCAGTCTCTTCAAAATATTTCTACTCCAGAAAGACCAATTGCATAGATCTAGTATCATATATTTATTTATGCTCTAGAATAGGACATATAATTAATCCTCAAAGGAGACAAAGTGCATGGAATCGAGCAAGATCAACTAGAAGCAGTGAAGGATGAGGATGATTTTATTGACGTGGGTAAATGGAAAGTAGGCTCAAATGTGATGCTAGAAGCCTTGATTGCAAGGCATCTCCTAAGTTCCTAGTTGAAAGTCACAAAGAGGTAGAGTTATCTCGCCCGACTATCAAAAACATTAATTTAACAATTTTTTATGACATGCAACAACCTAATGAGGGACAAGATCAGAATAGTAATGATTCAACTTTCAACTTATATACTTATTTTGAAGTTGAAAGTGATAATAGTATGTCTAGTGATGATGAAGATGATGAGTTGTGGGAAAGGTCATCATTTGCTTCACCCCCTCTTTTGATAAGCTCTTCCCCTCTGAGACTAATTTGAATGATTTGGCATTGACTTCTCTTCTTACTCTAGAATATGGAATTTTCTTCTTTGAAGAAATTGAGAATAAGGACATATGTTTAAATTTGGAAGGAAATGATAGTTCTAGGAATGGTGATTTTTGGGAAAAGGAAAAATGGTCAACTCATTCTAACCCTCTTTTTAGTTTTGATGAATTTGAAATATTTGATAACCTCCTTTTCACAAATCAAATTGCTGATCAATTCATGCATGTGGATAAATGTCTTTTATTGAGGGATGAGATAGATTATAAACAAAGGAAAGATGAGGAGAACGTTATTTTATTACTGGGGGAAGATGAGGTCTATGTCCAGTCAAAAGTGGAAAATAAACCAGTCCCTACTCTACACCAGTCTACAAAAGCAATTACCCTTCATGAAAGTGATTAGACTGAGAGAAGGTATGATGAGGCTAAGGATAGTATTGTTTCCTATAGTAATTTTCTGGGGACTTGGGAAACTTTTGGGGAATGCAAGGTGAAAGAAAAACCTGGAACTCAAGATGCCATGTTGGAGTTGAGTATGCTTGAATTGGTAGTTTTTGATTATGAAGGTTGGTTAGCAAAGAAGGATTTGGCCTTGACCAAATGGTAACAAGAGGAAGTTTTTGATGAGAAATGGATTTTTGGGAGACCATTGGACTATGAATACATATCTTTCTGCATTAGTGATGGGATGTCAAGGTTCCTAGATGTGTTTTAGAGACTATACACGAAGGTGGGCCTCTTCAGAAAAGGATTATTCTTCTCCTAGCCAGTTAATGGGTTTGTGTGATCATGCTCTTCCTTTTCTCTCTCTGGTAGGTTAGTCCTACCTTGTAAATAGGCATTCTGGTGTGTTCATTTTTAACTTTTTGTTTGGTGTCCTTTTTTTGACTCCTTACCCAACAGATAAAGACTAGTGCATGCTCGAGACTCTAGATTCCTTACTTCATCCTTTGTAGTCCTTGTCCCCAATTAGAGCTATTGTTACCCATAAAAGTTCCCCCTAGCTAATCTTCTTGTTGCTATCTTTCTTTTAGCCTAAGTACAATACTCAAAAATATGTTCAGGTAGCCCTTTGTCATTTTCTTCGAACCTGGGGTGGGGTTTTTGCTTGTTTGTCAAACCTCTCATTCTATTGCTTGTGTTGTTTGTTTCTTAGTAGGCGGTGTTTTCTTACCTTTTTTGAACTTTTCTTGCCTAGGGGTGGATGTACGAATATTAATAACCTAACTAATAAGTTGTCATATGTCAGAACCATAAAAGCTTCACCCACAAGTCATACCTTGAGCGACATTCTTTAGGCTGTTTCAAACCTAGGCAAAGTTTTATCAAGTTTTGTGAACCAGCCATTTCGCTTCTTAGAGGACTTTTGGTGATTAACTTAATATCAATTAGCTTATTCATTTAACAGATACATTATATAGAAAAGGAACCAACATTTTCAAGCATGATATGAACAAGAAAACAATGAAGCCATGTATGTAAAGAAACTATGATATAAAAGAGATATTTTATTTATATATAAACATTTTTACATTGCACTGGCATTACCAAAAACTGCCTGGTTCAACTACAAAATTTAGGTCATGGAAAAAAGGACAAAAGGGTATTTCTTCTTAGGTACACAGAGAAAACATCAGGACATGGATGCCCTCAGTGACAATCTGCATGCATTCAACTTGAGCTAGGGACATCAAATTCTTGTGTGACTGGAGGAATTGTGCAAAAATCCCCATAACATTCCTCACCACTCCTATGTGCAAAAGAGCCATGGCCTCCTCTAGATTCTCATCTTGAATAGTTGATGCGATGTAGATGGCATCAGCTATTAATCCATTTTGAGGATAGTAGCTGAGCACATTAATTCCCACCTTAACACGATGATGAAACTCAGGTTTCACCAGGCGCTCCAATTTTCTCACGCCCCAGTCACGATGGCCAAAATTCTTGATGACTGTATAGATAAAGGGATCCAAAATATTTGTGTTATGCACATGAGATTGGCCCAGGAATGCCTCACCAAGGATGTTTCAGAGAACTTCTTCCTCCACCTCACTCTACACTATGAAGACTTCTTTCAACTGATCTGAGGTGTGCCTAAATAGTGGACTGCACTCAATTTCCTCTAGAACAATGAAGTCATTGGCATAATTACCATCACTTTGAGAACTTGCCATATTGGATGCAACTGATTACGGGAGAAAGGTGACGCTGGTTGAATTTATAGAATTTTGGCTAGACATGGGTGTATTCTCCTGGGCTTGATAAGATGTTAATTTAATTCCTATTTATGGCTGGCTTGCATCACTTTGAATTACAATTTCCCATCAAACAACACACACGTGCCATTGCTTGATATCCCTATATGTTGCATTGATAGTTGGTGGTATGATTGGTGCTTTGGTGGCTATTGGTGGGATTAAGATTTGTTTTCTTTGCCGATATTTATTCTTCTTCTAAATTCAATTATTCTGACCAATTCCCTAAGAAATGTTATGAATACAAGAAGTTGTTAGTTTAGTAATGGATTTGGTGCCCATCCAGTGGCATTAACTATGCTATAAATTTGAAATTTTAAAGGATGAAGGGACCCTTTTTTGGATACACCTGGGGGTGTTATCAAGTAGGAATAAACATTTATTGCAGACTGTGATAATTTATAATTTATGAGTTATGAATTTAATGATTTGGTATGCTGATCTAGGAATTATACGTATGATGTAGTTATATCTTCTTTGAAAGATAAGTTGTATGTCTTCATTTATTATATTTTGATTTATCTCTTGAGTTGGATGATCATGAATTTTCAATCTTTACATTGATAGTTTGTGGTTTTGGTTTATGTCATTCGCGCTAGCTTCATATTTATAGATAAGTGTTCATCACCTTTTCTCCTTTCTTGTTAAAAGCACACCCCTTATATTAGGATAGGACAATTCATTGAATATTTAATGTGGGAGCTATACCTCGACAAAAAGTTAGAGAAAAATAGGAAAAAAAATTGTGATCTTTTCAAAGTTGTTAGTAGATTTTAATTGGTGCTAAATATGGGTCTAGAGTCATTATTTAAGCATATGTGTCAAGAGCCATTCCATTCGCTAACACGCAGAAAACCCAATGAGGGAAAAACCATGGTGAGGGTTAACTCACAATATATTATATCTAGATACAAAATATTATGGGGATCACTACCATGACTCACTCTCCTTAAAAGGCTCACAACCTGAGTACAAAAGATGGTTGACTCAAGATACAATGATGGTGGCTCACTACCAAAGAATGAACTGATGGAATACACCTTCAATGCATAGGGTTTAGTTCTACTAAAGCATAGAATAAAAACATTGCATTTCTCAACAAATTTTTACCACTAATAAAGCATTTAAGCTTTGATCTTCTCCTATGTTCACTTGCTCGCACATAACACACTCACACCTTTTCCTTCTCTTTCTCTCTTCCTTTCTTCTACTCCTCTCCATCATCAAAGAATCTTATATATACGTGTGTGTGTGTGTGTATAGAAGCATATCTTATTCATCAAATAGGTCGGCACCATATAAGATTTAACCTTTTATCCATGTAGTGCATTATGCCAAGTCGGCTATTAGTCTTCAGAATATATTGCATTTGCTGATTCAGATAAGGATAAACAAAATTATTCAAACCAACAAATAATCCTTCAAGAAAATACCTTCTGGATGTGAAAACACATTAATTTCCCATCACACTACCAGTAATGAGACTGTTAGCTCAACTGAATCACAAGAATGTTCACCTTAGTAGAATGTGAAGTCTCCCACATAATACACCATATAGAAAACAATAGTAGGATACATAGTTGAACTCTATCAAAGATAAATTTTTGTTCATAGAAAAAAGAATGTCTCAAGATCCAAGAAAAAGTAGTTTGTATGAGTCAACAAAACATGGTTAGGAGATTAGAGTTATATTAGATCTTACGATGAGTTCCAGACTCAAATTCCAACATACTAATCCATCACAAAGGAGTGTTACTGGAAGAGAATAAATTCTGGTAAACAAAGCAAACTTCCCATGCAGTCATCATCATGTAGTTATTATCATGTTGAGATCAATGACAACATAACCAACACAACCATCCATACTTCATGCTCATATTGCAAGGCTTCGAACATAAATAAGGCCAATTAAAGCATAATGAATCCCAATTATTTAATTAAACCCTAGAAAAGTGTGAAAGTGTGTTACAACACTTTACAACACTCTAAATAAGGTACCAATAAGCTCATTTAGCTCATAATGACCCAAGACCTAACATGAATATGTTGGACATATTACAAAACTAAATCAAGGCCATATTAGGTAGTACTTTTTCCATCATTACACATACACACACACACATATATATATATATGTTATATATGTGTATATATGCATGTATTTACATATGTATGTATATATGTATGTATGTGTGTGTGTGTGTATATATATATTTATGTATATATGTATGTGTATGTGTACACATATATACATAAATATATACATATACATAAATGTTATACATATATACACATATGTATGTATATGTATGTATATATTCATTTATATATACATATACATATACACATACATATATACATGTACATATATATATGTATGTTCATATGTATACATATGTATATATACATATATACATACATGTATATATATAATAAATGTACATATATATAAAATTGTTATAATAAAATTTATGTATCCATACCAATTCTCATTTAATTTTGGGCCATTTTGATATAATATATTTAAACAAAATAATTAAGTACCGATGAGTTGTGCACTTTGATATTAAATTTTGCTTGTGACCTAATATCTCTCCTTACTTAATTTAGGTTATAGTTGCTATTAGGATTCAACTATGTAGTTTTTCAAGTTAAACTCATTGACCCATATTTCATGTGTAGTGGATCTCAAGAACCCATCTCTAATGATAATGAAAGGTCCACTTAACTCATTTGCATCTAGGTGATGCTCATAGATGTGAAGCATTGAGCCTTCCTGGGAGGTCACCCATTGTAGTACTACACCAAATCAAGTGTACTTAACCATGGAGTTTTCCCCAAGGTTGAGTCTACTTAGCTTGTAACCCCATTTGAAAAACAATCAACAAGTGTTTCTCTTTGTGAACCATCATTATAGAGCCCTTTATCTCATCAATTGATAAGTAAGAGCTATTTTCCATAGCGTGTCAAATAATGATATTGCTATCAAGATTCAACTATGTAGTTTTTCAAGTCAAACTCATTGACTCATGTTTCATGAGTTGGTTTAGAAGAGCCTATCTCTCATGAAAGTGAATGGTCCACTTAGCAAGTTAATTGCATCTAGGTGATGCTCACAAAGGTGAAGCCTTAGGCCTTTTCAAGAGGTCACCCATCCTAGTTTTACTCTAACTCAAGTGCACTTAACCATGGAGTTTTTCCCAAGTTTAAGTCCGCTTAGCTTGCAACTCGACTTGAGAAATCTTGAGAAAGTATTGTGTCTTATGAACCATTCATTATAGAGCCCCTTTATCTCATCAATTGATAAGAATGAGGTATTTTCCATAGCGTGCCAAATTATGATATTGCTAATAGGATTTGGCTATGTAGTTTTTTTATTCAAACTCATTGACCCATGTTTCATGAGTACTGGTTCACAAGAACTCATATCTCATAATAATGAATGTTCCGTAGAGCACTCATTGCATCTAGGTGATGCTCACGGAGGTGAAGTATTTGGCCTTCTTAGAAAGTCACACTTCCTAATAATAATCCAACTAAAGTGTACTTAACTATGGAGTTTCCTCCAATGTTAAGTCCACTTATCTTGCAAACCCATTTGCAAAACCTTCAACAAGTGTTATTATTATATGCTTATAATATATATTTATTTAATTAATCTAGATCTATGTAAAAGAGATTTTATTCATGCATATATATACATATATACACATTACGTGAAATGTGTTCCCTATATGAACCCACTTGACTAACTTTTGTGATCAATAGTTCCAAACATGTTAGAATGATGCAAGATGATTGAGAAAGATCTAGTTGTTCAACAATTTTAGTAATATATAAAAAAAATATCAATAGATAATATCACTACTTTAAATTGTATTTTTTTAAGAAATTGAAACAATGGGAATAAGGGGGGAGAGAGAAGGGTTTCTATCCTTGAAGAGATAGGGCTCGTCCTATTTCACTCAAGTTTCACTCAAGGAAACCCAAGAGATCTCAATCCAAGGATGGAAAGGGGAAAGAGATCTACAATAGGGATGTCCTAGGGCCTAATTAATGACTAAAGAAGGGTTCACCACCAAGCTAGGGGTTGGAAAGACTAATGAAATGAAAGACCTAATGCTAAAACCTAATGCAATGCAAAACTTCACTAAATGACCTAGAAAAGCATGTACATCAGAATAAAAATCTAAGAGATCAAAGGTGTGCACCTAGGAATTTGTAGAGGCCTAGATGAAGACTTGAAATGCTAAAAATACTAAAATTAATGTCTTCTGGGACTCATATGCCAATCTGGTGGTTTAGTCCCAAATTAGGGTTTTTGGACAGGAACAAAAATATGGTAGAGATATGTCTAGAAATTGCAAATTGCATTGTATTGGGACTCATACACCAGAAGTGGTGTATTAGTCGAATTAGGCTTTTCTAGAAATTAAAATTTTGAATATGATCTTTAAAATCTATCTCTATCTTCACCTAATTTTTGGGTCTGAATCTTTGATTTACAACTTGTAGATGTCTTTTTGTGATCTCCAAAGCAAGATGATAACTTTGACAACTTTGAACACTTCACAAATTTTCTCCTATGTTTCTCTTCAATATGTCTTCAACCTAGATCTGCAAATCACACACTAAAGAGAGGGAAAAAAGTTGTTTCATTAGTGGAAAGGGGTTTTCCTTAGTCAAACTCTATTTTTGTAATCAAACCTTGTAATGAAATCAAATGAGATAAATAAATGATGAATGAACAAAATGCAATATTGCAACTCATCAAACCCTAGCAAAAAAGTGTTGCAAACATGTATGAAGTGGCTCCAATGGATGTAGATCTTGAATCTTGCTTGAATGTGATAGATCTTGAATTGAATACTAGCTTGAATCATAAAACCCTGTAGAAATCACAATTGTTAGCTAAAAAAAACATGATGCATGATGACTTTGACATGATGCTTGATACTTGAATAATGCTCCAAAAAACTTGATAATCGGCTCTTGAAGACCCTTGAATTCTCTTGTGAACTCAAATTTTCTAGAATGCATGAATACTCAAGTTGCTAGGTAAAAAATAAGTGAAATAACATTGTATTTATACTTGTTTATGCCAAATTTCTTAAAATTAAAACACTACAAGCTGACATTAGATCTAGGAGGATAAAATTTTGCCAAGAATTTGAATTAAATTTAATTTTGGGCCACATGGGATTCATACGTGCTAGAAGTGGCATATGAGTCCCATTAGGCTTAACTATGGGACACATTTTTCAAAAATACTTAAATTCATGTGAAATAAGGATTGGGACCTTGAAACTTAGGTGGGACCCATATGCACAAGGTGGCATATGAGTCCTATATCACTAAGTCTAGGCCACACAACCTAAAAAGACATGAATTATGATTGGATGCTAGTTTATGTCAGGATTATCCTTGAAAAGATGTATTAAAAGAGGCTTGTCGATGCAAAATAAGGCCAAATAAGGCATAAAGAATCTACTAATTAATGAAAACCCTAGATTAGTGTGAAAGTGTGGTACAACACTTTACAACACCTTAAATAAGGTACAATTGAGTTAATTTAGCTTACAAGGGCCCAAGACCTAATGTGAATGTGTTAAACACATTACAACACTAAATCAAGACAACATTATGCTTAATTTAACAAGGAGGGCCCAAACAAGCAAGGAAAGGTAGAGGGATACTTTTTGCGTTGCCACAAAAATCAAATCTCTACATTCTCTCTCATTTCTTTTTAGGTTATATTTTTTTCACATGAATTGAAGAGATAATATCACTACTTAAAAAAGTTATTTTTTTTTTAGAAATCAAATCTCTACATGCTCTCTCATTCATTTTTATGTTATATTATTTCTAATGAAATAAATGATAAAAATATAGCTTATTATATAAATCATAGAATACTTTCATTAAAAATCGTTTGAAATTATTTAGTTTATAATATTGTTTTAATTGAATTTTCTCTCTCTAAAATTAATATAATTGTATATTTTTAAATTATTAATAAATATATTATGATTATTATATCTTCTTTTTATTTAAATTGATGTTTAATTTCATTGTATTGTTAAAATTTTTATTTCTATTTCTAATACATTAATCTTAATATATATATTCCATAGAATCTCATACAAAAGATGTATAGGATCAAGAAATAAAATCCCTAATTTAAAAAGCTAAATTTTTTTGGAGACCAAATCTTTATATACTCTTGAATTCCTTATAACTTATAATTACTTTTAAGGATTTTCTTTTTATAGATCATAGTTTTACTTTTATTGCAAAGAACTTGAACTTCGTTATTTTGTGGTACTATTTCAATTGTTTAATTACACCGAAGGCATATATCCTATGTGAAAGTGATCAAGCTAATTTTGCTGATGAACGGTTGATATCGTTCGCCTACAATGTAAAACGATTGAATGCATTTGAACCGTGAATGTTAAATGAGTAATGTTGTGATAGATTAATGTTTTAAAGTGTCATCACAAGCTTCTTTTTCACCACGGTTAATATCCAGGCTATGCAATGAATTTCATTTTTCGTCACCGTTTTTCTATTGTCACCATTATTTACATACTTCTTTTCTTGCCATTTTTTGCTATCACTTTTTTTCCTCGAGATTCATAATTTTTTTTCTTGTAAACTCCACTCATTTCTAGCCATTTTAATTTTCCCGCGATTAACTTTATTACCAGCCTTCGCCACACCGGGCATTTGCGCCTGCACTAAATAAAATAGCCATTTTTTATAGGATGAGTTATTATGGGGAGGGGGCTTAAATAATGGATGTCTTTTTATTTTTTATTTTTTTAATAAATTAATTTAAAATAGCAATCGCACCTTGGTGTGTAATGGGTACGCCGAAGAGGCATGGAAGGTCAATTAGGGAAAATTTAGGTATGTTGTTTAGAGGGAGATATAGAGATAGAAAAAGGAAAGAGATGGAGGGTGGAAGATAAAGAGAGTGAGGGGGTAAGGAGATAGAGATAGAGGGGAAGAAATAGATAGAGATGGATATGGAGAAGGAAAGGGATATGGAGAGAAGGAGAGAGATAAAAAGAGAGAGGGGAGAGGGATATATATAGATGGAAGAAACAAATATGTATAGAGGGATGGAGAGGGATAGAATGAGAGAGGGCGAGATAGATAAAGATAGAAATAGGAAGTGATATAAAGAGATGTAGAGAGGTAGAGATACAGGGGTAGAGAGAGATGGAGAGATAATGAGATAGAGATAAAGATAATATGGAGAGATAGAGATAGAGATAGAGATAGAGATAGAGATAGAGAGAGAAAGAGATATAGATATAGATATAGATATAGATATAGATATAGAGGTCCAGAGAGAGAGAGAGAGAGAGAGAGAGAGAGAGATGGATAGAGAGGGAAACATGTGTAGAGATAGAGGGGAGAGAGATGAAGATAGATGTAGAGATGAATATAGAGAAAGAGAGGAAGAGGGAGGAAGATAGATATAGAGATGAAGATAGAGATAGAGAGATAGATAGGGGGATAAGGAGGGAATGAGGGAGGATGATATGGTGAGAGATAGAGAGGGAGGGAGAGAAAGGGAGAGAGAAAGGGAGAGGGGGAGAGAGGAGCGGGGGAGAGATAGATAGAGAGGGGGAGAGAGAAGAAGAGAGGGGAGAGGGAAAGATATATATAGAGGACCTAAGATATATAAAGAGAGTGATAGGGAAAGAGAGATATAGAGAGATATGGAGAGAGATAAGGAGATTGATAGAGAGATAGGGAGAGAGATAGAGAGATAGGGAGATAGAGGTAGAGAAAGATATAGAGAGAGCAGGAGAGATGGAGTGAATAAGAGAGGTGGAGATAATGAGATATAAATAGAGAGGGAGATAGAGATAGAGGGGCCAAGAGAGTCTAAATAAGGTTAGAGACAAGTCGAGAGATAGGGATAAATAGGGAATGTGTGTGTATATGAAAGATAGAGAGAGATATTGAGAGAAAGAGAGGGAGATATATAAGTATAAATAGATAGAGATGGAGGGCGAGGGATAGAGAGATAGAGAGGGAGGGAGAATAAAGAGATAGAAAGAGGGAGTGATGGGGAGAAAGGAAGAGAGAGGGAGAGGTATAGTGAGATAAAGGAGGTGATAGTGACAAGTGATAGAAAGAGAGAAAAAGAGAGAGATAAAAGGGATAGAGATAGATATAGGGATGGAGATGGAGATGAAATATATCATTTGATAAATGGTGTAACAATTGACCTCATGTACTACAGAAATGTATAAAAAGAGTAGACCAATTTTTTCCCTAATTAATATATATTATAGTTATTAGTAATATTATTATATTAGGGTAGGAGCCTTAGCTCGATTGGCTAAAGAATCCAATCTTACCCCAACCTCGTTATATATATATATATATACATACATATGTTATTTTATAATATATATAAAATGTTGATATATTATTTGATAATATATAATATTATATTATATAAGCATATACTTAAAAAAGAACTATAATATATAATATTATTAATAACTATTTTTATATAATTATTAAAATATTAATAAATATATTAAATATAATTTTAATTTATAATATATATAACATAATTATTATGGAATTATCATATAATAGGATAATACAAATTTAATAATATTTATATTTTTTTTATATATTATATTATTATATATAATAGTACATATTATATTTTATATTAGAAATCATTCAATATAAATATTATATAATATATTATATACATTTTATTCAATACAAATTAAATTATAGAATATTTATACTTATTATTGTATATATAATTTTTAGTATTATATATTATATTCTATAATAAAAAATTATTAAATATAAATTAATATATATCTTATATAATTGATAAATCTTATATAATACAATACAATTAGTATATATTATAGATATTACAAATCAATAAATATCTAATATTAAAAAAATTAAATTATATATCTTTATTATTATATATAATATTACATGTATAAAAAATATAAATTAATATTATATATATTATATTTTACAATAAAAAATATTAAATATAAATATAAAATCATTATGGTTAATCATTATTATATATTATATTATATTATATTATTTATATATTAATTATTATATTTATATTTATAATATATATTATATTCAACTTATTAATTAATAGTAAATATTATTTAAATTCTATTAAATATTACATGTTAATGTATACATTAAATATTAATTATTTATTATATAGGTATATTACATTTAAATTAGCGATGGATATTAAGTATCAATTAAATTTTACTTAATATTACATAATAATTTATAAATTGATATAATATTATTTTAAATTATTAAAAAATTATCTTTATTTTAGTTAAAGATACATTTGTAAATAATTATAGATTGGTTTCAATATTTAAAGTAAAGATAAACTACATTAAAATTGTTAAAATTAAAATTTTAACTCGTATATTAAAAGTCACAAGTAAAACTAAACTTAAGAAAAGTAAAAAATAAAATTTAATCTACTAAAAAGATAAAATATATATATATTTAGATTTTGATTATGTAATTTTTTTATCATCGTTTGATATCATAAACTATGGAAGTTTCATGTTTTTATTGTAAACTGTTATTAAAATTGTTTAAACAAAAATTAATCAACATTTTAAAAAATTAAATAAAAATATCAATATTGTTTTAAAATATAATAATAATAAAGATTTATAATTTTTATTACCGATAAAAAAAATAAAAAAAATAAAGATTTGTAATTTTATTGAAATTAATATAAAATTTTAAATTATATATATGAAATTTTTACATATCATTAATAATTTTTTAATTAGAGATCAAATTTTAAAATCAATCATTTTTTAAAACCAATTTTTTTTTCAAATATCTAAATTATTTTATATAAATTAAAACTGTGTTATTATTATTATATATAAAATACTTTATAAATAAAAGCAATAAAAAAAAAAAAAAGAGTAATACAAATAAATATAATATAAAATGCTTTTCATAACTGCAGAACCATACTCTGAAAAGTGGGAAGTAAAAAATGGACGGTAGTTTTTGAGAAACGTACTAAATACGTCTCGAGGTTCTCCAGCGGAGATGACATGAAAAATAAACAACGGTTAAACGAATAATAGCGATTTAAATACAAATATATACTTTTACAGTATAATAGTATTATTTAAATATATTTAATAATTTATATTATATAAAATTTAAATATAATATATAATCATAAATAAACATTATATTATTATATACTATTACACTATATTATTATATAATATTAGACTATAATATTATATCATATTATTTATATTACAAACATAATTATATTATTTAGATATTTATATTTATATTTCACTATATTACATTATTTATATTATATTGTTTATTATATTTATTATTTTATTATATAATATTATTTATATATTATAGTATAGTATAGTATTTATATATTTATTTTATATTATTTATTATATTTATATTTATATTATATTATATAATATTATATTGCATATTTTATTTTATATTATTTATTATATTTATATTTAAATTATACAATAGATTACATTTTTATTGGAGTTTTAAATAATATAATCTTAATAATGTTTGTTTAAGATTAATTAAAAATGTTTATTTGGTTACAATAAACTCATATTCACTTATCAAAGTAACCATTGATTCTACATATCTTTTGAAAACTCATAATTTAGATTTTATTTTTACTTTTTGATTTAGATTTGAATTTTTTTTTATGAAATTATAAATATTAATTAAAAGTTATTAGAATTAATAAATTTATAATTATA
Source organism: Sequoia sempervirens (assembly GCA_007258455.2). Classification (NCBI taxonomy): domain Eukaryota; kingdom Viridiplantae; phylum Streptophyta; class Pinopsida; order Cupressales; family Cupressaceae; genus Sequoia; species Sequoia sempervirens. Next base: position 233,758,131 of record VDFB02000017.1, on the reverse strand, counting down.
TATCTTATTAAAAATGTACTTGTTGTAGAATATTTATAATTTTAATTTCTCTAAGAAAAATATCAAAATTTTGTTATATTTTGACTTTGCATTAATTTATTCAAGTTTAGTTTTTAATTTAAATTAAAATTTGAAATTTATTTAAATTATTTATCTTTTTATGAAAATACCAATATTAATTAAAAGCTAGAAATGATTTAGTTTATAATTACTTGTCTTATTAAAATTTTAGTTAAATTGTAGAATAATTGTATTTTGAATTTTGAATTTAATTTACATAATAAATAAACCACAAACTTCAAATCTAAATTATAAGTTATAAAGCAAGAGAGCCAAAGAGAGAGAGAGAAACTAAATTTGATTAGTCTTTCATGCCAACAATCTCTATATCTATCTCTTTATCTCTCCCTCTCTCTCTCCCTCTGTATCTCTATCTCCATATTTCTCTCTCTCACACACACTCCTTTTTTCTCTCCCTCTCTTCATTACTTGTTTCTATTACTGCCTTTTATCTCTAACTCTTGCCCCCTCTATCTCTGTCTTCCAATATCTCCCTCTCCCTCTCTATCTATATTTCATTATCTTTATCTCTTTCTTACTTCATCTCTCCCTTCATCTCTATCCCCTCTCTACCTCTCTCACTATATCACTTCCTATATCTTTATCTTTCTATCTCTCCATCTCCCCCTCTCTCATTGTATCCCTCTCTCTCTTCCTCTCACCTTCCATCTCTACTTCTCTATATATTTATCTCTCTCTCTCTCTCTCTCTCTCTCTCTCTCTCTCTCTCACACACACACACACACACACACATACACACATCCCCTCTGTCTTTCCCAAGTTATATTTATGTCTCCATATCTCCTTTCTATCCATGGCTCTACCTCTTTCTATCCCTTTCTCTCCCTCTCTCTCGCTCTCTCTCGCTATCACTCCCTCTTTCTATATCTCTCTACTTCTCTCTCCTCTCTATTTCTCTCTCCCTCCCTCTCCCTTCCTCTCTCTCTATATATATATATATATATATATATATATATATATATCCCTCTTTATCTCTCTCTCCATATATATCTCACTCACATACACACAAACTCCCTATTTCTCTCTCCCTATCTCTATCTCTTTATCTGTCCCCCTCTCTATCACTCTTCCTCTCTCTCTATTACTTTTCTTTGTCATTCTCTCTCACTCATGCCCCCTCTATATCTATCTACCCATCTCCTCCTCCCCCTTTCTATCTATATATCACTATCTCTACCTCTCTTTCTTATTCACTTCCCCTCTCTTGCTCTCTAGCTCCCTCTCTTTCCTCTCACTATCTCTTTCTATCCATATCTCTCTACCTCTATCTCCCTATCTCTTGCCATCTCTCTCCCTATCCATCTCTATCTCTCTATATCTCCCTCTATCTCTATTAGTCTCTCTCTCTCTCTCTTTCCATCTTTCCTACTCTATATCTCACCCTCTCTCTATCTCACCATCTATTTCAGTATCTATCTCTCCCTCTTCCTCTCCAACTCTCTATCTCTTCCTCTCTTCTTCTATATCTCCCATCTCTCTCTATCTTTATCTCCCCCTTTCCCTCTCTATCTCTCTATCAATAGACCAAAATTTTCCCTAATTGACCTTCCACACCTCTTCACCGTACCCATCGCACACCTAGGTGCGATTGCTAGTTTATTTAAATTTTGAGTTGTATGCCCAATTCTATGTCCACGGTCGCACACATATTTTTGAGGCTTGCTTCGCTGAATAATAACATCGAAATGAGCTGCTTGAAATTATTGTTGGCAGCGTTTGCCATACCTGTGCTCCTGCACAACTTTAATTCCCAGGATGTTTATGTTTATGGAGCAGATACCGTTTCGCTGGGAGCCTCGCTCACTGGAAATCAAACCATCATTTCAAAGAATGGCACTTTTGAATTGGGGTTTTTTAGCCCCAGCGGAACCAATAATTGGTATATTGGTATCTGGTATGCCAACATCTCTGAGAAGACTATCATTTGGGTGGCTAATAGGGAGATTCCTCTCAGAAACATGCCGGGCTTTCTAAATCTGTCTACTGACGGTCATCTCAGACTGTTTGACTCAGAAGGGGGATCAATTTGGTCATCCGTTAACAAGGTGGAAGCCTCTCGGGCAAGGATGTTGGATTCTGGCAATTTCGTTATGGTGGGGGCGCACAATACTTCTGAGATTGTTTGGGAGAGTTTCAAACATCCGACAGATACGTGGTTGCCACAGATAAAGCAGTGGAAAGGCCTTCAACTGACATCATGGAGGAGTAGTTGGGATCCAGCGTCTGGACCATTCTCTTTCGGAATGGATCCAACTCCACAAAGCAAGCAGATTCTGCTGCTTTACAACGACAGTATCAGATACTGGTACAGCGGGCAGTGGACTGCTGACCATTTCAGCAATCTTCCAGAGTTGGTTGATCAAAAGATGATCTCCTTGTCGTTTGTAAGCGTTTCTCCTTCAATGTCATACTTGATTTTTACATTAGATCCGCAAATTGCAACGGCCAAGGCGCGGTTTGTTTTGGACAGGAGTGGGCAACTGCGAATGTACTTTTGGGCTCAAGAGACCGGGTGGAACTTGGTGTGGTCGGCACCAGCAGATGGATGTAATGTGTATGGTGTGTGCGGTGATTACGGAGCATGCAACAGCAACAATACGCAGTTCTGCAGCTGTTTGCAGGGCTTCATCCCCAAAAATAATTTGGCCTGGGATTCCAGACAGTTTTGGGCGAGCGGTTGTGTTCGGCGAGATCCCCTGCAATGCACTGCCAACAATCACACCACCGATGACTTTTTTGAAGAAAAGAGCAAATACTTGCCCAGCGAAGAAGCTGTGTCATACAACAACGAGCTAACACAGCAAGACTGCGGGTCTGCTTGCCTTACTAATTGCTCCTGCACAGCCTTTGCTTTCGCTAAATCTGATCTACCCGTTTGTAGACTGTGGTTTGGGGAATTATTCAACATGCGTGATTCATCCGTCGGCCAGTCGGTTTTCATTAGGCTTTCTGCCTCTGAGTTGCGGCACTCGACATCAGAGGGAAGCAGCGAAGCCCGTGCTCGTAGAATTTTACTTCCTGCGACCGTGGCTGCTATAGCTGTTGTTTTAGCTTTCCTGTTGATCGGATTTTTTCTGTGGAAATGTCGAAGACAGCCCAAGAAAAACATGGAAGACGACGTGCCAACTTCACTTAAAACATTCACTTACAAAGAGCTGCGAATTGCAACCCAGAATTTCAAGCATAAGCTCGGGAGCGGAGCATTCGGCTCTGTGTTCAAAGGAACTCTCTCAGACAACACGCTTGTGGCGGTAAAAAGATTAGAGGGTTTAGCGCAAGTAGAAAAGCAATTCCGTGCCGAAATAAGCACCATCGGAAGAATACAGCATGTGAATGTGGTGAGGCTCAGGGGATTCTGCGTAGAAGGCTCTCGAAGGTTGCTGGTGTATGACTACATGCCCAACGGCTCTCTAAATTCCTTCCTCTTCTGTAAAGATGAAGAAGCAGAGAAGGTTTTGGATTGGAAGACACGGTTTGAGATCGCAATGGGGACTGCACGAGGATTGGTTTATCTCCATGAGGAATGCAGGGATCGTATCATTCACTGTGATATTAAACCTGAAAACATTCTTCTCGACGGCGACTTCAGCGCAAAGGTGGCTGATTTTGGGTTGGCAAAGCTGGTGGGCAGAGATTTCAGCCGCATACTGACGACCACAAGAGGAACTCGAGGGTATTTGGCTCCCGAGTGGATATCCGGCCTACCTATCACTCCCAAGGCGGATGTATTCAGTTTTGGCATGACGTTGCTTGAAATTATATCCGGTCGTAGAAATCTGGACTTGAAGGTGGAGGAGAGCAGGTTGTTCTTTCCTACCTGGGCTTCATCGCAATTGCAGAGAGGAAATATAATAGGTGTTGTGGATGTAAGAATTGCAAGTGAGGCGAATATTGAAGAGGTGAGAAGAGCCGCTGTGGTTGGGGAACTGTGCATTCAAGACGACGAAGATAGGAGGCCGAGCATGGGTGAAGTGGTGAAGATGTTGGAAGGGACGATGGAGGCTCCAACGCCACAAATTCCGAGGTCTCTACAGGTGCTGGTAGATTAGGTAAAAGACGACGACAGCGATACCTTTCTTGCATATCAGATGGCTCTGTACCCCTCAAAGAATATGCGGTTTTAAAGACTTGTAATTATAATAATGAAATATTAAATCTATTTTCTCTTACTTACAATTTTCATTAGTCTTCAAGGGACTTTAGAGAGTAGAATCGTGGATATTCAAATTAATCTAAAGTTGCATAAGTCTTTTTGAGCTTGTAGAGGAAGAAGAGAAAGGAAACAAAAACTTAGTTAAATAATATTTCTAAGTATGAAATATTTTGGAGACATAAATTTAGAGTCAAGTGGTTGAAGGAGGTAATAATTTTTCTTAGATCTTAGTATTTTTTTTTTATCAAGTATATTTTTAAAATATTTATTTGCAGAAAAAACAATTCAAAGATAGATAAATCTAACATTAAAGAAGTGGAATCATCATGTTCTTCTAGAATAATATAATTATAATAATAAAAACTGTATTTTATTTTACTTATAATATTTTCTTCACTTAAATTTATAACTATTATATGTTTTAAAGTATCTCTCTTGAGAGTTTTTTGAGAGTATATTTTGTGACATGTCTTTGATCTTTATATTATGGTTATTTTGTAAGCTTATATGTATGTTTTTCTCTCATCAAGAATATAGGAAATGGTTTTATCAATCTAGTAATTTTCTAACAAGTACTATGAGAGACATTGTTGTGGTTAAAGGAGATGAGAGGATTCTAATTTATTTATCTCTTGTTTGAAAAATTTTGATGCAAATTTAAATCTATGGCAAGGATTCAAATATTTACGATATTTAATGTCATGATATGTGTAGTGCAGATTGTGAGAATTGTATATTTGGGGCTTTAGGTTTGTAGATTTATACTTTTTTATTAGTTTTTGTATGAAAATAATTTTTAAGGTTTCCACATGTCTATGGGAGGATACTTTGACAGATAAAGTTTAAAGAGTGAGGGGGGAAGAGAGAGGAGAGAGATAAATATGAAGGGGATAGAGGGAAGGAGGGGGTATATATATATATATATATATATATAGAGAGAGAGAGAGAGAGAGAGAGATCCAATCTAATCCACTATGATTTTTCTAAAGTGATTTTTGTGTGTTGTGGTTATTGTTTAAAGAAAGTAGTGGAAAATGAAAGTTTTATGATTCATGAAAGAAATGCATACATATGTGTCTATTTGGGTTGGTTTCAAGGGCCAAAAAATGAGAGAAAAAAATGTTCCGAATATAGAACTAAAAAGACAGCTAATCTCAAGGTGAACCTATGAATAGCCTATGCTCTTTTACCTACACAAAATAAGTTGAAGAATTTTATGAAAGAAAGATAAAGAGGTAGATATATAGAGAGAAAATAAGGGAGAAAAAAAGAGAAAAGAGAAATAAAGAGATTCCAAAAATACAGAGAAAAAATAAGAGAAGTGAAAAGGAGCTGAGATAGAGGGAGACGGAATACTTTTATTACTATTAGTACAATTTCAATTTCATTTTCGTGAAACCATTCAAAAGAGATTACCTAAACGTTTATTGCCGGTAATGTGACAATCTTTCATCGAGGACAAAAGACTTTGACTTACATTCTGTTTTCCAGCATTTTAAAAAATGTTAGATATTCGTTTAGACGACCAAATTCATTTTCATTTTCATTTTCATGAACCCATTTAAAAAATTGTCTTCACGTTCATTACTCGTAATATGTCTATCTTCATCCGGGACAAAAGACTTGCCTATCTTTCTATCTTCAAGCGTAGGCAAAATGTCGATGGATATTCGTTCAGACAACCAAATTGCGCGTATGACGGAGTGGTATCAATTTGCTGTCAAATCATTTATTTGTTTAATTCACCATTTAGTTGTCCTCCACTGTAGATATTTGAAAATATTGCAATGATGAAAATGGGAGCTACGCCATTATGGCAAATTCTCAAGGAAGTTCTGAACTCATATCCGTGGGATCCACGGAACTACTTTGACCATGTTTATTCATTCCGTAGCCTTTTTTTTTTATTTCTATTGGGAAAATCCAGATGCTATGGTTATCTAAATGGCAATGAAGTATTTGGTCTTAGTAATTACTATGATTATTGTAGTGAATAATTGCACTTCATTAGCACTAGATGGTGGGGAGACGCTTCTGCTAGGGGATTCACTCGGTGGAAATCATGTTAATAATTTATTGCAAATAAAATGAAATAAGAACACAGAATATAAAGAAAAACCAAAAACCTCATAGGTTTATTGTGGTTCACCAATTTGGATACATACACTTTGAAGCAAGGGAAACTATTTTATTAATCTTTGTTTCTTAGTTACATATAACAGCAACATAATATCAGCAATAATCAATAGCGATTACATTATCCATTTCTGATAATTCTTCGAATGGCAATGTGAAAAAACTTGTCCAATTGGAGGGAAAAATAGGCTGGTGGTTGGCCTTCAATACCTAACAATCTCTCACTTGAAATCCAACGTCTACTGCAAAACTCAAAGATATTCTCCCACTTCATCCCTATTGTCACATCTTGACAATACTAAGAGAACTCCTACAAAATTCAAACTTCTCCCTTGGTACTATCTTCGTCAATGCATCAGATGGATTCACCTTTGTATTAATTTTCTCCACTTTCAATTTTCCCTCTTCAAGTACATTCCAAATGAAGTGATGGCATAATTCAATATGCTTCATTTGATTATGAAAGACTGAATTCTTTGCCAAATGAATAGTGATGTTGCTATCACTGAAAAGAGTGAATTTTTTTTGTTTGAACCCCACCTCACCCAACAGTTGTTGCAACTGAATCATCTCCTTCACACCTTCAGTGAGTGTAATATATTTATCCTTGATAGTGGAGAGTGCAATCACCTATTGCAACCTTGAGACCCAACTGATCACTATCTCGACAATTGTGAAAACATAACCTATTGTTGACCTCTGTTTGTCCAAGTCATCGACCATATCAAAATCAACATAACCTCACAACTGTACATCTCTCCCTCCAAAACACAAAACATAATCTGAAGTGCCTTTTAAATACCTTAGTATCCACTTCATTGATTTCTAATGAGTCTTACCCAGATTGCTCATAAATCTGCTCACTATTCCCATTGCATGGACAATGTTTGGACAAGTGCACAGTACTACATACATAAGACTCCCAATAGTTGATGAAAAAGGAATACACTTCATGATTTTTTGATCTTGAGGTGTTTTGGGACACATTCTAGATGAAAAACGAAAATGATTAGCAAGTGGAGTGCTCACAGGCTTAGGACCCTTCATGTTAACTCTATCCAAAACTTTGTCAATGCATTTTTCTTGTGACAATATGATTTCCCTCTTACATTGGTCTTGGATTATGGTCATACCAAGTATCCTCTTTGCTGCCCCTAAGTCTTTCATTGCAAATTTTTGAGCTAACTGTTGTTTCAAACCACAAACAACTCTCATGCTAGTGTCTGTTACTAGCATATAATCAACATAAAACAACAATAAAATAAATTCACCATTATCCAATACCTTGTAGTAAACACATAGATTAGATTCACAATGTATGAAGTATTGCTCAGGCATGAAAGAATCAAACTTAAGATACCACTGTTGTGGGGCTTGCTTGAGCCCATACAAACTTCTCCTCAACTTTTAATACAAATCTTATTTACCTTGTTGCTCAAAACCTTCAGGTTGATACATATACAATTCCTCTTCTATATCAACATGAAGAAATGCAATCTTCACATGAAGTTGTTTTAGCCAAAGATCATACATCACTGCCAATCCTAAAACTCCTCTAATGGTGGTCATTTTCATGCAATCAATGAGAAGATTCTATTGAAGTCTACTCATTTTTCTAATTGTATCCCTTCACCACCAATCTTGCCTTATATTGTTTCATGTCTCCTTCTTCCTCTTTCAATCTATAAACCCATTGATTCTTCAATGTTCTTTGATTGGGTGGGAGATTGACCAAATTCCATGTATGATTGGCCACGAGTGAGTCTATTTCCTATTGGATTATGTCCAACCATTTCTCACTATTAACATTGTCACAAGCTTCTTTGAATGTGGTTATCTCTAATTGGTCAAAAATTAACAACTAATAATCATTAATTTTTACCAAAGGTCGGTGCTCCTAGATAGATCTCCTCACTTGAGGAGCTAATTATTGCAAGTTACCCTGTTCTTTGTCCCAAATTTCAGCATGTGAGAAACCATCATGTGGTTGTGCATGAATTTGATGAGGCAATTTTGAATGATTAAATTACTACAATAACTTTAAAAGTAGCATGGAATTATGAGTTCAAAAACATTATAATCAATAACTTCATCGTGGGTAGAGATAGGTGGATGAATAGATGGACAAATTTAGTGTTTTGAACCAATTGTATTTCCTATGTTTGATTATCCATTGTCTTCTTAGACTGATTATTCCAAGGTTGCATGAACCTTTCAAGAGACTATGTAGGAGTATATACAAATTTTGATGTTATAGAAGAACTTTGTAAAGGCCACGTGGGATCATCTCCTCCCAAAGTAGGCTACAAAGAGCCATGAGGAAGGTGCTAGGTAGAACTTTCATTCCATAGACTAGAATTATGAGTGAGCACTGAAATTAGTACCTTGCATAGTTATTAAGTTTCTCACATATGAATATTGTGCAAGCCACATGGAGGAGGTAGGGGGAGGAAAATTTGAGGCTTGCATAGGAAGAACATGTTGCTATGTGGAGTTTGAATTTCTAACAAAAGACTACAAAATAATTTATGACGTAAAGGATGGAAAATATACCTCACGTGTTAATGAATGGATAGGGATATTGCTATCACACGCATGGTGTGCATGCATAGATCACATGACAGGGGTGATGGCCTATGCTTGGGATTCATCGTGTGTTTCTTCAAACTACTACACAAAAGGAATTAGAGGTAGTGAAGGATGTGATTGTTGAGGTAGAAGTGGTACCAATTTTGGATGTGAAAACTACAAATTACTCCCACTACCAATGTCTAATGGCCCTTGTTTGTCCAAACCTAGAAACACCTTTTTGTCGAAGACAACATCTCTATTATGAACTAGTTTTTTTTAATTAGATTCCAAAATCTGAAGCCATACTATTCTTCTTTGTACCCACCAAAGATACACTACTAAGATTTGAAATCCAACTTCGTCCACTTCTCCTTCAGAATGTGAATGAAAATTTTGTAACCAAAAAAACATAGATGATTATACGAGATTTTTCTTCCTAGCCATCTCTCCTTTAGAGTGTCAAATCCAACCGAAATGAAAGGATACAATTGATCAAATACACTGTTCTTTTAACTATTCCCATCCAAAATTCCTTGCCAAAAACTGCATTAGAGAGCATACTCTAGGCTCTCTCTAGAATCATACAATTCAACCTCTCAGTTGCACCATTCTTTTGAGGTGTGAATGGTACAACCTTAATGTACTGAATATCATTATATTCATAATAACTATGGAATTCCAAAGAATCAAACTTTCCCCCATTGTTTTCTTTCAAATATTTGATCTTGTTCTCCATTTGGTTCTCTACAATAGGTTTAATTTTTTTTTAAATTTGATAAAAGCTTCAAAATTCCTATTCAACATATATAAACCTATGGGAACCCCAATCCTAATACCTGCAAAAAAATAAGAACAAACACATTAGATGATGAAATGCAAGCAAGAACAAGGATTCCCCATGAAATCCATTTACAAAGTTCAAATTAGGAAAAGAAATGAAGAACACAATAAGAAAACAATAAAATAGAGATTGAATCCTAATTAAACTAGCAAACTCATGATCCCATGGGGGAATTGGTGCCAATTTGATGTGAAAATTGGCCCTTTCCCAATTCCTATGATGCAATGTTGATGAATGATTCACTTTGTTGATGCTTGATGAGTGCTCGAATGGAAAAATCTGCATAACCTAGCTAAGATTCAATGATAATGGATGGAATTTGCTAATAATTTGAGCATACTAAGTTTACTCAAATTTGTGGATTCTCAAATCAGGAATGAAGCCTCTTATTTATAGAATCCCAAGATGGATGAATGTCCAAAATAGAGCAATGTGGGACTAACATTCATCCAATGGCAAGATGCCACTTGTCAACCTATGAGTGGATGGAGGATGTGCAAGTTTTGAGGATTGTGCCAAGAGGGGGGAGATTGAAATTCAAAATATGGCTTGAAGGATGAGGTGAAAGGTGAAGCAAATGCACATGGCTCAAGAAAAGGACATGTAAGAGATTTTAAATACTTTGTTGGAAGGGACAAGTCCTTTTGGGGGGAAATTTCAAATTTGAGGAATATTCCATCTTTGATGCCTTTTTTGAATGAAAATAGATGATTTATAAATCAATTAAATTGATTTTCATGTGCAAGTTGCAAAATCTAGAGGATTTGAGTGATTAAGATTAAATTAATTAGGATTTGATTAATTTAAGAGGAGATTAAGTGATTTGACTATTTGATTTAGATTTGTGGGTTGAAATAAATAAAAAGAGATGAAAATGATTAAGACCTAGTTAAATAAATATTTTGATTTATTTAACCAAAGGGGGTGATGTTAGATTAAATTAGATAAATGTTTGATTTATTTAATTTAATTAGATGAACTTTAGAGATTTAATCAAATAATATGGATTATTTAACTAAATAAAGATAGGAAGATGAAATGACCTAGCTAATTACATAAAGACAATGATTTAATTAAATTGAGGAATTTATTTAATTAAAAGGAGAATTATGATGACTTTAATCAAATAAGGCTATTTGATTAAATTGTTAGATAGAGGGATAATTCAGGATCAAGAGATGTTAGTAGATCAGGATCGAGTGTGCAATATCAATATATATATTTTCTATGTCTACATTTTTTCCCTCTTTGAAGTGACGTACTTACTACGTTGGTTCAAAGAATAACCTTGCCATGATCAAAAGTCAAAATTTCTCTGATTTTTTTGGATGCCCCATTGCTGCCCCAACGAATAAAGAATTACGTCGGTATACTGCCCCCTCGAGAGATCGGGCGAAGAGGTTTGACTTGAGGGTTAATCTCTCGACAAAGAGGTTCAAGATTAGTTCAACTCAAAAGTTTGATGTAGACAGATTTTGATGATGTAGACAGTCATCAGCCATGGCTAGCCTCATGCCTATTTTGATATATTACACCGACTTGATCCTGATTTGTACCATGAAAGTTACATTATTGATGATATAAATGAGATGATTATGATGTTTGGATGATATGATGATGCATGGATGATATGGATGCACATGATATGATATGATGATGTTTTTATGATTATGCAAATAGATGATAAATGTATGGTTTATGACATGTTTAGAATAACCAATCTATATTATGCAATGATGGGGATGAATGCATGTGGTATGATTAATGCTTTCTATATGATAGGATATACATTATGCAGTATGCTGACAGTTTTATGGATGCAAGATAAATGCAATGGTGATGATTTATGATTAACTTCCATGGTACCATGTTAGCGCAAAAAGAAAGAGATAGAAGAAAACAAGAGATTCCAACAAGTCATGAGACGATGATGATGATTACTTGCTGAGGAGTTGAGATTTTCAAATGGTCAATTACCTTATGTTTGATAACACATGTAGGCACGATGCATCAGGGTATAAAGAACTAGGATGGCATTGTACCTAATGCGATGGAATTTGACTCAACAAACAGATAGGAGTATTCTTGTTCACACTTGATATACGAAAACCTTGCTAGGACATACCTAACAAAGCAAGTATTTTCCAAGTTATATTACAAGAATATCCAACAAGCAAAGCAGATAAAAAGATAATGATCGTTTCCCCATTCCTATCTCTCTAAATCCCTTCATTGGGGACATCATTGAGAGATCCTTGGAATGAGTGCAATAAGATAAATCAAAAGAAAAGATCTAGTAAACAAACAAGTCAATGTTCTTCATACCTTACAGCCAAAGAGATGTGTTTTGTTTAGGATAAGTATCCAAAGTGATATCCAAAATGATGCCCATTGTCGGAATGATATATCCTAAGACATGCATTGTATAGGATGATGATGGGTTGATAAGTTGTTTGATAATCTATTGATATAAGGTTGTCTAACATGTTTGAAAATGATCAGGATTTTGATTTTGTGTTTGACGGTTTGTTGTTTCGATTTTGATTTTGTGTTTGAAGTTTGCTTTTTTGCTGATTGTTGTACTTGTTTCTATTTGTTTTTCCAAAGGGTGAGTGTGATGATTGATTATTGTGGGTGAAAGGGAGATGGGACAGATGGATTTTTTGGGTATTTTGAATGTTTTTGATCTTTTTGAAATGTTTTGAGACTATTTTTTGGGTTTTGATTTTATGATTGTTTTTGGATTTTTTGATTTTTTTGCGATGTTTTTGGGTTTTCTGATGATATGAGTGCTCTGTTTAGGATTTTTGATGTGTGTGATGATATGAGTGCTCTGTTTAGGATTTTTTTGAAGAAAAAGATAAGGTTGACCGATTGAATCGATGATTGATGATGATGATAACATTGTTGAGGATGCACAACAATGCAAGGATAGTGTTAAGTAACACAATGATTGGGAAGGATATGCCAAGATTATGGATTGATTGGACTTGATTGATCAGGATTTTGAAGCTTGATTTGGAACAAAATTGTTTTGAATGATTCAATGTGACGTTGAAGCACACGTTAGATGCAATTGAGATTGATTGTTTGGATTGATGTTCGATGAAAAATGAAGATTGATAAGGAATTTCTTCTCGTCAAAATGTACCATGGGTTAGTGATTTGGATTTTTTCCCACAAGTGGTGGACCAATTTCATTTCACATTTTCCAATGTTCGGATCACCACATAAATTGGAGGATATAGATCAAGATTTATTCCCGAAGCAAGATGTAAATATCTACCCCTAGTGTCTAGCAATGTATGAGATGCAATGTGTGGATGCTCGGATAGGTGTATGGATTGAGGGATATGGATTATCTTGTGATAAGATAAGGTGTTCAGATAAAGAATTCTCATTTGGATAATGTTGTTGGTATGTGGCGACTGATCATGCTATACTGTACACCCCGACATGTATCCTTGTCGAGGTCCTAGGCCGGGTCGAGCCTTGGGCGAGGATTCGGGGGTGGCAACCCCCAAGAAAAAATTTCCTCCTACTTTTTTGGGTCATCACCGAAAAAGGAAAAAATTAATGAAAGAAAGAAAAATCCAATTTTGTAGAACCCAATTCTGGAAGCTTCTAAGCTTGTTAAAAATGGGTTCAGATGGGTGTTACAATATAATGAAAAACGTGATTATTCACAATATTGTAATAGGTTTTTGCACTAGATAATAAAATCATTGGATGGCTGTGGTTTGGTGGATGTAGCCCGGATTGGGTGAACCACGTTAAATTCTCTATGTAATAATTTATTATGTGTGTTTTTTTTCTTTTTTTATTACTTAAATCTGCATTTAATTTTTAGATATATGTCTTTCTAACCCTAACAAGTGGTATTAGAGCGGATTGGTTTTTGATTATCATTTGTAGGAAGGTCTCAGGGTTGAGTGGGAGTAATGGCAGACGAGGGTAAGAAGGTTGAAAAGTTTAATGGGAAAAACTATCAGTTATGGAAGATGCAGATGGAGGACTACCTTTATCAGAAGGATTTATGGCAGCCATTGGAAGGGAAAACCAAGAAACCCCAAGCAATGTCTGATGAGGACTGGGAGATTTTGGATAGAAAGGCTCTTGGCAGTATTCATTTATGCATGGCACAATCCGTGGTGCTCAATATTACAAAAGAAAAGACAACTCAAGAGTTGATGGAAACTCTAGCAAAGTTATATGAAAATCCTTCCACTTTGAATAAGGTATTTCTTATGAAGTGTTTATTTAATATGAAAATGGTAAAAGGTGGGTTAGTTACTGATCATTTAAATGAGTTTAATATGGTCACCAGTCAATTAATTTCTATAAAAGTAAACTTTGATGAATAAGTTAGGCCTCTTTTGATTCTGTGTTCTTTCCCTGAAAGCTAGAATAGCTTGGTAATGGTTGTTAACAATTTTGTTTCTGGTTCGAATACATTGAAATTTGATGACATTGTTGGTGTTATTTTGAGTGAGGAAATTCGTAGGAAAAGCTCGGGTGGAACATCCACATCAGGGAATGTTTTTAATGCAGAAAGTAGGGATAGAAAAAATGAGAGAGGAAACAATTCTAAAAATCATGGGAAGTCACGAGAAAAATCAAAGGACAGAGGGTCCCAATCTAGAGACAAGAGGGATTGCTGGTACTGTGGTAAGCCGAGTGATTTAAAGAAAGATTGTTGGTCTCAGAAAAATAAATGAGACAAAAAGGAAGGAAGTAAAATGGAAAATGTGGTAAGTAATAAATCTGATGAGGATGCTTTGATTCTTTCCCTTAATAATGTTGATGATTCTTGGGTGTTAGATTTAGGGGCTTCATTTCATGCTACCCCCCATAGAAGTTATTTTCTTGATTATGTCCAAGGGGATTTTGGGCTGGTTTATTTAGGAGATAACAAACCCTGTTAGATTGTTGGAAAGGGAAGAATCAAGATTAAGTTGCATAATAGGAATCATTGGCTACTACATGAGGTAAGGCATGTTCCAAAGTTAAGTAGAAATTTAATTTCAGTATGGCAACTAGATGATGAAGGTTGTGTTGTTACATTTAGTGATAAAAATTGGAAGGTCACAAAGGGTGTCTTAGTGGTAGCAAAAGGTGTGAATGTAGGCACCTTATATCTTTGTACAGGTCATACCGTTTCTTCTACTTTAATTGTTACAAAAAAAGGTCAATGTTCAGGAACAGTTGCTGTAGTTCAGCAGGTAGAAGATCATACAATTGTTGTAGACTCTGAATTAGCACTGTGGCATAATACACTTGGGCATATGAGTGCAAAAGGTATGAAATTACTTCATTCAAATAATGTTTTACTAGGTCTAAAATGTGTTAATATGGATTTTTTTGAAAGTTGTGTGTATGGAAAACAAAAGAGAGTAAGTTTTCTTAAGGATGGAAAGAAAAAAAAAAGATGAGAAATTGGAGCTTGTGCATACGGATGTATGGGGACCAGCTCAGGTATCTTCTCTCGCTGTCTCTCTGTATTATGCTACATTCATTGATGATGCAACTAGGAAGGTATGGATTTATTTCCTTAGGCAGAAATCTGATGTATTTGAAACTTTAAAAAAATGGAGAAGCTTGGTTGAGAATGAGATGAGTAAGAAGCTAAAATGTCTCAGATCTGATAATGGTGGTGAGTATTGCAGTAAAGAGTTTGAATATTATTGTTCCTCTAATGGTATTCGTAGGTAGAAAATGGTTCCAAGGACTCCACAGGAAAATGGAGTGGTTGAGCGCATGAATAGAACAAGAATGGAGCATGCACAGACTATGAGATTTCATGTTGGGCTGCCTTTAAAACTATGGGAAGAGACTATAAACACTGTTGTTTATTTAATTAATAGAGGTCCCTCTAATCCTTTGGGTTGTGGTATTCCAGAGGAAGCATGGAAAGGAAAGAAGGTGAGTTATTCTTTTTTCAAAACCTTCAGTTGTGAAGCATTTGCACATGTAGATTTTGAAAATAGAACCAAGCTTGATGCAAAATCAAAGAAATGTATATTTGTTGGATATGGCATTGATGAATTTGGTTATAGGCTTTGGGATTTTGAAAATCAGAAAATTGTGAGAAGCAGGGATGTCATATTCAATGAGAAATTTTGTACAAAGATTTGTTGCTGCAGCATGAGAAGAAAGAAAATGATTTGCAGTGTTGGATGATATTCCAAACAATGATGTTTTAGTGGTTCTCATGTTGGGCCCAACAACAACAACAACAACAACAAATACCACAAACTCCCTAGATGATCTTCAAGGATAAGTAGACCTCCGTGAAAGATTCTCTCCCTCTTTGTATACTATTTTGTTAACTGATGCTGGTGGACCAGAATATTATGATGAAGCTATGCAGGTGGATATCAAGGTTCAGTGGGAGCATGGAATGGAAGAAGAAATGGACTTCTTGCTAAAAAATCAGACTTGGGAATTATGAAAGTTGCCTGCAGGTAAAAAGACTTTACCAAAAAAATGGGTTTATAGGTTGAAAGAGGAGGATGGGGGTAAGAAGAGATTTAAAGTCAAATTAATTGTAAAGGGATTTGCACAGAAAAAGGGTATTGATTTTGATGAGATTTTTTCTCCAGTTGTTAAAATGACTTCTATTCGTATTGTTTTAAGTATTGTGGTTGTTTGAGATTTGCATTTAGAATAGCTTGATGTTAAAACAACCTTTCTCCATGGTGATTTGGAAGAGGAAATATATATGGACCATCCATAAGGATTTGAGGTCAAAGGTAAGGAGAAACTAGTGTGCAGATTGAATAAAATTTTATATGGCTTGAAGCAAGCACCTTAGAAATGGTACTTAAAATTTGATAGTTTTATGGCCGAGCAAGGCTACAACAAGTGTAGTTCTGACCATTGTGTTTATTTTAAGAGGTTGGATAATGACAACTACATTATTTTGTGTTTATATGTTGATGACATGCTTATAGCAGGGTCTAACATGGATCACATAAGTGAGCTAAAACAACAATTAGAAAAATCTTTTGCTATGAAGGATTTGGGGGCAGCAAAACAAATCCTTGGTATGCAAATTTGAAGAGATAGGAAAAACAATTTTTTTTTATCTTAGGATAATTATGTTGAAAAGGTGTTGCAGAGACTTCATATGGAGAATGCAAAAGCTGTCAGCACACCTTTGCCTAGTCATGTTAAGTTGACTAAGGATATGTGTCCAAAGACACACGAGGAGGAAGAAAAAATGTCCAAGATACCATATGCTTCAGCTGTGGGAAGTTTAATGTACGCCATGGTATGCACAAGACCAAATATTGCACATGTCGTAGGAGTTGTTAGCAGGTATTTGAGTCATCCCGGAGTTGAGCATTGGAATGCGGTAAAATGGATTTTCAGGTACTTGAGAGGTACATCCAATAATTGTTTATGTTTTGGGGGCTCTAATACTGATTTAAAAGGCTATGTTGACTCAGATTTGGTAGGGGATATAGATACCAGACAAAGTACCATAGGTTATGTATTTACATTTGGTCAAATAGTAGTGAGTTGGATTTATCGATTACAAAAGGTGATTTCTTTATCCACCATAGAGGGAGAGTATGTTGTTGCAACAGAGGTAGCAAAGGAGATGATATGGTTACAACTTCCGTGGATGAGTTGGGAAAAAAATAGGCTGAAAATTACTTGTTTACAGACAACTAGAGTGCTATACATCTTGTAAAGAATTCTTCCTTGCATTCTTAAACAAAACACATATAGTTGAGATATCATTTCATTCGGTCGGTGTTGGATGATGGACAGGTCAAGCTGGACAAGATACATATAGATGTCAATCTAGTGGATATGTTTATGAAGGTAGTGACAAGGGAGAAGCTAAGCTCCTCTTCAGCTTCGGTTGGCCTTCAAGGTTGAATTCAAGTATAACAGAGTAGCAGGGTCCAAGGTACTTATTTCCAATGGGAGTTGTAAGTGCAACATTGTCGTCCAAGATCAATCTCCAAGTGGGAGATTGTGTTGGTGTGGAGCCTGATCAGTCTCCAAGTGGGAGATTGTTGGTATGTGGTGACTGACCATGCTATACTATACACCCCGACATGTATCCTTGCTGGAGTCCGGGGTCGGGCTGGGCCTCGGGCAGGGGTTCGACGGCGGTAGCCCCTGAGAAAAATTTTCCTCCTACTTTTTCGCGTCATCATCGAAAAAGGAAAAAAATCAACGAAAAAAAAGAAAAATCTGATTTTGTAGAACCCAAATCTTGAAGCTTCTAAGCTTGTTAAAAATGGGTTCGGATGGGTGTTCTAATATAATGAAAAATGCGATTATTCGCAAGATTGTAATAGGTTTTTGCACTGGATAATAAAATTATTGGATGGTTGCGGTTTGGTGGATGTAGCCCGGATTTGGTGAACCACGTTAAATTCTCTGTGTTATAATTTATTCTATGTGTTTTTAGTTTATCTGTTTATTACTTAAATCTACATTTAATTGTTAGATATCTGCCTTTCTAACCCTAACAAATGCTTCATGGCTCAGATAATGCTAGGTAGGATAGGATCAATGAAAATGACCCATGTCAAGATGTTTACCGTAAGCAAGCATAAAGTGTGCACCAAACTTTTACCAAGATCAAGATAATTTAGACTATGGATGTAGATGGATTGGATAAATGGCTCATGGATGAAATGGATTTATTATGGATGAGATAGATGGAATGCTAGATTTATTATGGATGGGATAAGATGCTTTCACCTGAACTAGCGCAAGTAGATGCTCGATTCTACACATGATGCCTATTTGCCAGGTTTTCATCATGGTACCTACCCAAAGCGCCACAAAGTGGTTTTCACCAGAGAACAATTTTTTTCTTTACTGTTTTCAATCCTTTTTTTTATTTTCATATTTTTTGATTTTTTGTATTTTTCTATGAAAGATTTAGAGCTCATGTTGAACCACAAGCTGTTGTTGATGTAGATGCTTCTGTCATGATGTGCCATTGATTTCCTGCTTGAAGAAGTTTTTTTGCTAAGATATGTGCACTTGAATGCAACTTTTGGGATTCTTGATTTACTTTATTGATACTAGGGTTAACTCTGTCTCTATGTACATATCACGATAGAGTGCCTTCAAAATCCTTATGATGAAGGGTCATTGCCAATACATGGTTAATTTGAGAATTGGATATCATGCGTGGAGGGGTGGATGGAGTGTGTTTAGGGATAAGAGATGGATTGGTTGACAATTTGGAACCTTTGACTCTCCAAACTTGGGAAGATGAGCAATGATGGGTGGATATGGAAGTGTGTGTGAAATTAGGACCAACTACTTGATACACTTTGTACATCGCTTGAAAAGCTTTCTTTTGCTTTTTTGGACATCTTTGATGGATACTTTTCCATTTTT
The DNA here is from genome assembly GCA_007258455.2 of Sequoia sempervirens. Classification (NCBI taxonomy): domain Eukaryota; kingdom Viridiplantae; phylum Streptophyta; class Pinopsida; order Cupressales; family Cupressaceae; genus Sequoia; species Sequoia sempervirens. The sequence continues at coordinate 233,738,971 of VDFB02000017.1, read as the reverse complement.
TATTTTTTCCCATAGTTTCTTTGACTAATGGAGTTTGATAGGGATAATATTTCTTTCTATTCTTTGGTATCCATGTCTATTTGATTTGTCTATTATTCTTCTTTTCTTCTTTTTCTTTGATAATGTTCTTTGTGCTTTGATTCAAATCTTTCTTTTGATGTTGGTCCCAATTCATGGATGGGGTGATGGGTGGATGAAGATTCATGACGTGGTTGGTTGTAGTATTGGCACTTGTTTCATCATAAGGATTCTTCGTGCTCCCTATGTTGACATTTTCTTGAGACATAGTTTCCCCTAGTATTGTGGAATTATTACCTTCATGCTTTGATTCTGCTTGTTCTGAGATGTCTTGTTCAATAAGCACTCTCTGATAAATGACCACTGTAGATGATGTTATTTCAATTTGTTGCTCTGCTAACTTTGAAATATCTTGTTCTGTTTGATCTACTTCCTTGAGTGGATAATGTTGGATATCTTCATACATGATGTCCTCAGTCTGAATTTTGGATATATCTGATCCTGATGTTGTCAACTCAATAACCTACTCTTTTTGTGTAATAATGTCAGGAGTAAAAGAATCTTGTTCTGAATGAAGATCATCTCATGGGTAGATGGAGGAGTATGTGCATCTTGTATAGATAAGAGAGTGTCCATTAGATCATTGTAATATCTTGGAGATATGTATTCTTGATCTTGAATGATTTCATAATTACTTTCAACATGCTTTGGATCAAGTTCTTGACATGGTTCAATTTCAAAGGATGGATTGCTTATAAAGGGTTCTTGGATGGGAAGCGGCTCAATATCTTCTTGATCTTTGAGTGAGTTTGGATCAAGTGTTGAGTTGAAGATTCCTTCAATATCAACTATCATGAGGTGGAAGGATGTCAATATGTCTTGGAAAGGACCATTGCTAGACTTTGGTGAGAGATGTTGATCATGCTTTAGAATATATTTTTGAGATATGTCCTCTAACTCATTAGGTGATGTAGAGACATTTTCAACATGATCATTGGTCGATGGATTGTTGATTACAGGATCAAATAATGTTAACACTCCTTGAAATAGATCATTGTTGAATATTGTTGAGGGATTCTTATCATGATCAAAAAGTGACTCTTGATGTATGTTCACTTGATCTTTGGATGAGGTAGAAATATCTTCCATGTATTCATTGATGGATAGGTCTTGATTATGTGATCGTTGACTTGGATCGATACATAGAGTCGTTAACATTTTGTTGGGAATTTGAACAACATTTGCTTGTTGGGCTTGTAGTGTAGCTTGGGCAACTTGAGCAACTTGTGCAACTTGCTGAGTACCTAGTTGTGTAGCTTGTCGGTTTTGGTTTTGTTAGAGTGCCTTCTGATATGCAGCCTGTTGAGTGGCTTGCAACATAATGTTGTATTGGTTTGATGTGTTTGGTTTGGGTGGTGGTGGTGGTGGAGGTGGTTTTGGAATAGTGCTTGTTGTGGTGATAAGAGGTATCGTCATATTGATGATTGGTATTTGAGTGGTGGATGGTGTGATCGATATGGTTAATCCTTGAGAGACCATTTTTTGAGGGATGACAGATGATGTGTTGGTTGCTTGTGCTATGGGGATGGTTTCCATCTGTTGTTGTGATATCGATGGCAAGGGGGGAGGATTTGGTATGATACCTTGATTGATGGTTAGAGGGATGTTTTGGATGAGCAGTGGTAGCGAAGGTAGCCCCAAACCAAGAGGTGATATGGATGTTCATGACAAGGGTGGGAGTGGTGGGAAAGTGAGTGGCATGCTCCCTTGGGGAAATGATGATGTTTGATCAAAAATGTCCCTTGGTCCAAATAAGTCACCTTCTCCTTGTGAGGTCATGGGGAAAGAGGTTTGTGGTGTTGCATTAAATGATGATGATGATGGGTCATTGTGAAAGGTGAGGGGGACATATTGGTGTGATGGATTTTGAACAACATTCGTGTGATTTGCAAACATATCTATCCAAAATTTTACCAATTGTGGATTCGAGAAGTTCATGTTTGGTATAGTTGTACTTGGTATATTCTCATTTGGCATGTATGTATTTGGTGGGATAATGTTGTTTTGTTGAAGACTCATGCATTGAGTATTTGGTTGATAGATTTGTAAGTTTGAACTTGGATTTAAATGTACCATCGGAAAAGGTGTTTCAAAATTTAGATTGGGTATATTCACATTTGTTGTACCATTGAGGTTTGTAGGAGATAATGATCCCATGTATAGATTGTATAAATGTGAGTTTTGAAAATCAATTGGCATTGTAAGGCTTTGATAGTTTGGTTGATTTAGACCACTCATGATTAATGAATCAAGTTTATATTCCATGTTCTTCTTGTGTTTTTACCTTGTTGCAAAAGTGACCCCTAGGATACATTTAGGACCAATGATGAGATGAAGGATGAAAGGGGTGAATGATATGGGTGTTGTTTTCCTTAGGAACTTTGGATCAATGCTAGACTTTAGGATTTGATTTTGATTGGTTTTGATTAGATTTGGATAATGGACTTGTAAACCCTAAGATGTTAGATGTGATCTTAGGATGAAATTGTTCAAAGGATTTCTAATTCAATTAAATGTATGAGAAATGATGCATTCCCATACACCTAACTAAATAAGGTGATTTTGATTTTGATGATTTACCCAAGTCTAGAATGATGTTTCCAAAGTTCTTTTGTGGTATGGAGATGATAAATGTTTGGGGTGGATGAAGTCTTTGATTTTGATCCTAAATGAACCTAAGAAAGACTTGTTTACAAGGCCAAGGTTTTGAAGAACATGCTTTTCCATTCAAACCAAAAGATCAATGTTTGCTCAAAAGACCATAAGACAAAAGATACACAAGCACATGTATGGGGTTCAATTGATTTCATCTTGATTAGTGAATTGATTTTACCACAAACACTTTCTTGATTAGATTTTCAAACTAAATTTCCAATGTCCTAACTTCTTTTCATCCCACAAAGTGCTATGTGGAATTCAAGGAAATCAAGGCAATGGTTACCTATTGTTTATCCTTAGTAGGTAAATTGAGATGTAAGTTCAAGTGTTTACAAACCTCTAAGGATGCGAATCCCAAGTGTAAGGAAAGTAGAGGTGCGGAATCAACTTTCCTAATGTCAAAATCATAGGGAAGTAGAAGACAATACTTTTAATTTTCAAATTACAATCCAATTAAGACACACATGAAAGATTTACAGAAACATAAAAAATACTCAATGAAAAATTAACACCAGATTTACGTGGGAAACCCTTTCGGGAAAAAACCCACCACACCAAGTCGAATCTCTTTGTATTTCAGTAATCAACAAATTACATAAAATGTAGAGACAACTCTCTGGTATCAGTTTTACAGTTTCTTCATTCATTGTTCTTCCTGTTACAGAAACACTCTCTCTGATTCTCAATCTATTTTCAACTCAGAATGCTATCCTTTAAATATTACCACATTCTAATTTTTGTCCTCTATTCATCCTTATCTGCCATTACCCATCGTAGAAAGTTTCCATCCCATTACAGATTTTTCCTTGCATACAGTTCAGCTACAACGTCACACTATTGCAAAAATCTAACCGTCAACAATTTGAAATTTTCTTCCTTTGATTGGTCCACGAGACGCCACATAGGAAAGTCAAATGGTCAACGAAACATTCAACTGAGTTCACATGTCGGTGAGACACAAGAAGTGTCTCACCGATGCTCAATGGTTTCATATCGATATCGGTGTAAGTCCTAACAGTTGGCAAGACATTATAACAAAAGCCACAAGTCATACCAAAACCACCGACATCCAATGCATTCCTATCGGAAAGAGATTTCTCATCGGCAAGACTCATACCAATGCTCACAAGTCACATCGATTTCAACTTTGCCATCGGAAAGACTTTTCCATTCGCCAAGAGGTTTTGTCGAGTCTCACATCAAGCACCCATGTCTTACCGAGTCAGCAAGACATTTGACCTTTGCTAAGACTTTACTCCGAGCAACCATGTCCTACTGAGTTGGCAAGACTTTTGTCTTTCGCCAAGACCTCACATGGAGCAACCAAGTCTTACCGAGTCGGCAAGACTTTTGTCTTTCGCTGAGACCTCACATCGAGCACCCATGTCTTACCGAGTCGGAAAGACATTTGACCTTCGCCAAGACCTTTCACTGAGTGAACATGTCATACCGAAGACTATCGGTGAGACTCTCCAAGTTGCCAAGACTTCATACCGATCTCCTTGAGCTACTCCGATGACTTCAGTTGTATCCCCGTCGGCGTGACCTTCGATTCTCACTGGGACATCTTACCGAAGCCCTTGTGTTAGCCCGATGATCTATCGGTGAGACTCCCTTTAGTCGCTGGGACTTCATACCGAGTGATCAAGTCACCTCGAAGACCCCAGTCGCTGTGAGTCTCCCCGACACCCGATAAGAAAACAACACTGTTGGCCAGAGGTCTCCTACTCGACAAAAGGTCACAGCAAATGCTTCTAGTTACAGTGATAACATCATTCGGCAAGACATATGCTTTGTCTTGGCGATATGAACATTTCAAGAGAATTCATAACAACTAGTCGGCCATACATGATTAATGTCACAACGACTTTTCCCTCCAGGAGTTACATGTCAGTATGGATTGAGGAAAATATTCCAACAATCTCCCACTTGACGAAGACTTTACTGACAACTCTAAAGCATAATAAAACTACTAAAATTCATGGGCCAAGAGGCCCATTGAACTAACACACCACCTGTATTTGTCTGTGCTCACAGGTTTTGTCAATGCATCTGCAACATTCTCTAGAGTATCCACTTTCTCCAAAGAGGCCTTCCCATCCTCCACCATATCTCATACAAAATGATACTGTATATCTATATGTTTCATCCTGGCATGGAAAGTAGGATTTTTCACCAAACATATAGCACTCTGACTGTCACAGTAAATTGTAATTTTTCTTGCATCAAAACCAATGTTAGAACACAAACATTTTAACTAGATTGCTTCTTTACAGGCATGTGTAGGTGCCATGTATTCTACCTCTGTAGTGGACAAAGTGACTACAACCTACCGCTTGCTCATCCAACTCACTGCACCACCATTCATCATGAAAACATATCCACTGGTGGATCTTCTGCTGTCAATGTGCCCTGCCCAATCAGAGTCCACATAACCTCGAATACTGAGAGTCCTCTATGATTCAACCAAGTTCCCATGGTAACACAAAGCATAGTTTGAAGTGCCCTTTAGATATCTAAACATTCTCTTCACAACATCCCAATGTGTCCTTCCAGGATTAGCCATAAACCGACTAAGAACTCCCATTGCTTGGGGAATGTCTGGCCTTGTACAGACCATTGCATACATAAGGTTGCCAACCACACTAGCATAAGGTACACTGGTCATGTCCTCTATCTCAATAGGAGATTTTGGACAGTCTTCAACAGATAGCTTTGTTCCCTGCAAAACTGGAACAACTAGTTGCTTGCAATCAGTTATACAAAATCTCTCTAGAACAATCATGATGTACTTACTCTGACTGAGCCAAAGTTTTCTATTTTTCCTATCCTTGGTTATTTCCATTCCCAGAATATACCTTGTTGCACCAAGATTTTTCATTTCGAACTTTGCAGACAATTGAGACTTAAGATCAGAAATCATTACCTTACTATTGCCTATGAACAACATATCATCAACATAGAGAGCAATAATAAGAACTTGATCACTTTCAGCTTTGTAATACAAAAACTGATCAAATTTTGATCTTACGAATCCTAATGACAAAACAAAAGTGTCAAACTTTTGGTGCCACATTCTAGGAGTCTATTTTAACCCATACGAAGATTTCTTCAACTTGCAAACCAGTCTTTCTTTACCTTTTTCCACAAAGTGCTCCGGCTGGGATGTATAAATTTCTTCTTCAAGATCACCATGAAGAAACGATGTCTTCACATCCATCTATTTAATTTCTAAGTCATATGCTGCTGCAAGTGACAAAATAAATCTAATAGATGTCAGCTTAGCTACAGGAGAAAATATTTCTCCATAATCAATTCCCTCTACTTGGGAATAACCTTTTACAACCAGCCTCACTTTATATTTTTCTACACTGCCTTCTAGACCAATTTTCTTTTTAAAAACCCATTTGCAGCCCACAAGTTTTCTGCCTTTAGGAAATGAGACACCAAACCCGTGTATCATTCTTTTCTAATGATGCCATTTCTTCATTCATGGCTTCCAACTAAGAGTTTGAATCGACATTTTAAAATGCCTCTTTCACAAATTCTAGGGTTCACTGAAGCAGTTAGAAATTAAAGCATAGAATAATAAGTAGATTCCTCTATCAAAGGTTCCATACCTAATGTTGTTTTCTTTTCATGAGTTGACCTCCTCACAGTCAGGTCGAGGTCATTCTTCATCTCTTCAAAACCAAAGCTACTTCTTGAACTTTCCTCAAGCATTAGGGTACATTTTGATTTCACCTTTTATTTGATGTCTGAGGAATTTACATCCTTTATATTTTATGATTTTCTCCTGACCGCTGATCCAGTGTAGAAGGCTTCAGCTCACGAAAGATAACGCTTCTGATGTACAAAACCTTCTCAATCTCAAGATTCCAAAGCTTGTATCCTTTTATGCCAGCACTATAGCCAATAAAAATACACTTTACAGCTTTGTTTTCCAACTTGGATCTTTTTTCAAATGGCACATATGCATATGCCTCACAGTCAAAGACACAAATATGTCTCAGAGGGCTTCTTTCTAGACCATGCTCTCTCAACAAGAGCAGAGTTAGAGAATACTCTTACCAAGTAACATGCTCTCTAGAGAACGCTCTCGTACCTATACCCTCCAAGCTAGCACCGCCGTATCACTACATGCTCTTTTCCATTACTATCCCTTGCTGAACCTTTTAGGCAACTCCATCTTTGCTACGGAGTGGGGGTGTAGGGTCTTATGTCTTTTAATCCCATGATCTCGTGATACAAAGACCTTTCGGGAATTATCCGAACAAACTCACCGCCATTGTCAAGCCCTAAACATTTTATTTTCCTACCAACATTTTCAACAAGGCTTTTAAATTCCTTTAAACCTATCACTCACCTGAGTGATTTACTTTTCGTAATAGGCAATGTTTCTTCTCAGTTCACCAACAAACAATGTATAGTATCTTGATTTGATAAAGCAGCTGTTCATTCATTGACCAAACACATCAATGTATATAATCAAGCAAACTAAAAGATTTGTGAGGACAGGAGTAAAATGAAACACGGTGTTGTTTACCATATATACAATGTTCACAAAACTCGAATTCGAGGTTACAATCTTCAAGCCCCTCAACCAGGTTTTTATTCTTCAAGGTTTTTAAACCTTTCTCACCAATGTGGTCTAGCCTATGACTTACATTGTCTTTTCTGCTGGAAGTTTAACCTCCATGGAGTTTACACCATTAGGAATGTTTCCCTCTTTTCTTCCATGAGTAGCTTTCTGTGACTTCACAGAGACACTATTGCATTGAATAGCTTGTGCATCCAACTTATACAAGGTACCAATACGAGCACCCCTTGCTATCACCATAGAGCCTCTAGAATATCTACAGCCATTTCCAAGAGAACGTGATAAATTCCGGGTCATCATTCACCTTTTACTTTACATAAAGTAAACCACGAGCCGACCGTATATGCATCACATCATTGATTCCCTTCACTCTTCCATCGTGGAATTGAATTTAATTCCACTCACCAACAATTTCCAAAGATGAATCACTTGCCAACCTAATCTTTCCACCATCATATTTTTCATACTGCGGAACTGCCTCTATGAGATGTCATGGAAAGATGCTCTAGAATCAATCAACTGCATATCATCATATGTCTACATAGCCAAGGTCGCAATGAAGGCATCCGCATCACTCAGAAGAAGAATATTGTCAAGATGTACTCTTCTTATTTTTCTCCTCCTTGCAATCCTTTCGGACATGACCAGGTTGCCCACAATTCTAGAACTTCACCTTGGAATTCTTGCCAGGAGACTTTGATCTCCCTACTGATTTTGATCTGGATTTCTTGTCCTTCTTCTTTCCTTTCTCCTTTGATCTGCCTCTAACAGCTAGAGGCTCCTTTGCCATCTCAGAAGATTTTCTTCTCATCTCTTCCAACAACAAAGAAGCAACAACATCTTCCATCTTGAAATTGGATTTAGTACTCCGAATAGCCATCACCAGATGATCCTAAGAATCTGGAAAAGAACATAGCAACAACATGCAACAATCTTCATATTCTATCTTCACACCAATAGATAGTTAATCGAAGTAATCAACATGTTGAATGCATTCAAATGATCGCTAATAGATCCTCCTCCCCGATTTCCCCAAAGAGTGCCAACTTCTTCCTCAAGAACAATTTGTTCACCAAGGACTTGGCGTTGATAAATAGATGCCTACTTTTCTTCTCATGCATGTTCAAAGAACGTAGTTTGCCAAAACGTGTTCTTATCACCTCAGAATTTCTATCCAAGTAAGATCCCAATCCTTCTTGTTTATGCCTGAGGCATCGCTCCGCATAATAACAAGCCATAGGATCATCCACTAATGACTTTCCCATTTTGAGTTTCCACAACTCAAAATCGCTACCATTGAAATTCTCTATTTCCATCTTCCCGAATGTGCTCACCATCTTAATCTATAATTAAATTATCAGACCTCTAGCAAACTCCCATTGAAAAATAATTGACACAAAAAAACCCAACCCACTCACAAGGATAACACAATTGGTCGGGCTCTGATACCACTTGTAAGGAAAGCAGAGGTGTGGAATCAAATTTCCTAACGTCAAAATCACAAGGAAGTAGAAGACAGTACTTTTAATTTTCAAATTACAATCCAATTAAGACACACATGAAAGATTTATAGAAACAAAAAAAATACTCAATGACAAATTAACACCAGATTTATGTGGGAAACCCTTTCAGGAAAAAACCCACCACACCAAGTCGAATCTCTTTGTATTTCAGTAATCAACAAATTACATACAATGCAGAGACACAACTCTCTGGTATCAGTTTTACAGTTTCTTCATTCACTGTTACTATTACAGAAACGCTCTCTCTGATTCTCAATCTATTTTCAACTCAGAATGCTATCCTTTAAATATTACCACATTCTGATTTTTGTCCTCTGTTCATCCTTATCTTCCATTACCCATCGTAGAAAGTTTCCATCCCAAATTGTAGATTTTTCCTTGCATATAGTTCAACTCCAATGTCGTAGCTGTTGCAAAAATCTAACCGTCAACCATTTGAAATTTGCTTCCTTTGATTGGTCCACGAGACGACACATAGAAAAGTCAAATGGTCAACAAAACATTCAACTGAGTTTGCATGTCAGTGAGACACTTCTTGTGTCTCACCGATGCTCAATGGCTTCATATCAATATCAGCGTAAGTCCCAACAGTTGGCAAGAAGTTATAACGAAAGCCACAAGTCATACCAAAACCACCGACATCCAATGCATTCCTATCGCCAAGAGATTTCTCATTAGAAAGACTCATACCGATGCTCACAAGTCACATCAATTTCAACTTTGCCATCAGCAAGAATTTTCTGTTCGCCAAGAGGTTTCACCGAGTCTCACATCAGGCACCCATGTCTTACCGAGTCGGCAAGACATTTGACCTTTGCCAAGACCTTTCACCGAGTGAACATGTCATACCAAAGACTATTGGCGAGACTCTCCAAGTCACCAAGACTTCATACTGATCGCCTTGAGCTACTCCAATGACTTCAGTTGTATCCCCGTCGGTGTGACCTTCCATTCTCGCTGGGACATCTTACCGAAGCCCTTGTGTTAGCTTGATGATCTATCGGTGAGACTCCCTTCAGTCGCTGGGAGTTCATACCGAGTGATCAAGTCACCCCGAAGACCCCAGTCACTATGAGTCTCCTCGACACCCGATAAGAAAACAACACTATTGGCCAGAGGTCTCCTACTCGACAAAAGGTCACAACGAATGCTTCTAGTTATAGTGATAATATCATTTGGCAAGACATCTGCTTTGTCTCGGCGATATGAACATTTCAAGAGAATTCAGAACAGCTAGTCGGCCAGACATGATTAATGTCAGAGCGACTTTTCCCTCCAGGAGTTACATGTCAGTATGGATTGAGGCAAATATTGCAACACCAAGGGAAAGCAATAACACATGAATTTGGTCAATTGTATTTACCTCCTAAAGGGTTTGAAATTTTGATGATGATGTTTAAGTGTTTGTTTCCAAGATATTTTCGAACAAGCAAAGCATTTTGTAACCAAGAATAAGTACAACCCTATGGATATGAAAGGAAATATTTGTTGAGTCCCCACTTGGACAAGTCCATCTACGCTTATCTTTAGCGAATGGTTAGATGCTTGACCCCACTGGCTCCCCTCCACGACACTCACTTATACGGGGCAGCCAAGCATCAACACCCATGAAACTCCCATGCCATGCTTTCCATTTCTACTAAAAGACTGTAAAAGTGTGGGGCGGCTTCATAACGACCATTCTTGCACCAACAAATAGATCAAGGATTTTGGCAATTCTAAAACATGGGTTTTAATTAGGACTTTCTGCTCGTGGAGATTGACCATTATGGCGAGAGTCCCTTTTCAGATCCATCTCGTCGGAGCCAACCGCGTGATATTGGCATTTATTCGAATACCCACATTTATATCCTGATTGGAAATACTCTTGGCTTTAGAGTGTTACCAGTTGAGTCGTTCCCTTGGGTGAGTACTTTTTCCCCAAGGTAGGCCCTGTAGGATAAAAAAAAAGTGAGTAAAGACAATATCCGTAACTCGATCAATCTTTGTGTTAGAACTATAAAATTATGAATAATTTCACAAGCTTTTCATATCCCTAAGTTTCCAATCGAGTCCTCACCATATGCTCAAGGCCTTTCTTCGCAACATTTTTCTCACATTCTACCCATTTTTATCCCATAAAATCCATCTAGGTCAGAGTATTTTACATTATAGTCCATATCGGCATGAGATTAGCAGGGTCTCCCTGACCCATAATGCATTCTTGTTAATATACATCTGTTGTTTCCTATCGGCAGGACCTCAGGGATGTCACAGCGATCAAAATTTACCTACAGGCACCTCTCGGTAGGACATTTTCATTTTTCGGAAACTAAGTGTTTCCCATCGACAAGAGAGTCTTCTTTGGAATGGGTCTTGGCGAGATCTTATTGTCTCACCAACCGACGATAGGAGGACCATGTCGGTGAGAGATTTTCTTCAGGGTGAAGTCTCGGCAAACTCTTTGTGTCTCACTGACTAGCGTGGAACTACCAAGCACTTCGGCCAAACAAATTGTATTTGGTATGTGGTCTCACCGAATGGGCCATGTCTCACTGACCAATGCATGAGAAAGAACACATCGATAGGAGATTCATCATCGGAGTAAAGTCATAGTGAAGTTATATTGTCTCGCCCACCGACGCATGTGGAGATATATCAGCCAGACAAAGGGTATTTGGAATGAGGTCTCGACGAGTACCTCCGGTCTCACCAACATGCGTAGGGGAATCCTATCAAAGGTTATTGGGGTAAGGTAAGACAGTCTTGCCAACTCAAATGTCACACCAAAAAAGACATGCATCGGCAAGAGAAAGGATCATCGGCATGAGTTTCACTGAAATTTGACAGTTATACTGATAGAATACTTCGGGGAGAGTCTCATCAAATAGAGTAATCTGGAGGAATGGGTTCGTCGAGACATTTGGCATTAGTATGAGTCTTTTCGAAGATTCATAGTCTTGCTGATGAAATTTATTTCATCGATAAGATCAACTTCATTAGTGAGAGAGTGATCATGTTTCAGCGACAAGAATGCACCACATGGTATTTCGGTAAGACACAAGGTGTTTTATGAAACCTCCCCCTGACTATGAATTGTCTCGACGATACACAAGATGGAGGGAAAACTTTTGGTAAGACGAAGTATCATCTGTGGGACGTCTCCCTGACAACAGAGGTCACAGTGAAATACAAAGGATGCATGATGAATATCAGCGAGACATTGGCCTTCGGTGTGACTATAGGATGTCTCAGCGAACGTTTCAGAAATTGTTAATTGAAGTTCAAATATAGTTGCTTGTCGACATGGAATGTGAAGCGTTGTGCCTTTTCGGATGCAAATATATAAATATCCATTTTCGATTGTAAATGGAGGAGGATTAGATTAGGAGATATACAATAGATAGATTAGAAATGGATACAATAGAATAAAATTTTTAGATCAAAGACTATGATGCATGATTTCAAATGGAGATTTCAATGAAAATCAGTTGATGTGGCGGTTCATTTCTGGTGTCAATTGTTTGTTGTGCTTATTGAAAGTATTATTAAAGTTGTCTCCAGGGTTGGCTTTTCTGGTTATTTAAATTGGTATAAAAAGTTTATATTCAGTTTATCAATGCACATTTGTTGTATCTATGTGGTTAATTAACTGGTTCTTTCAAGGAGAGATTAAATCCTTTCGGTTGATCATAGTAATCAGGGAAATTCATTTGGATCATTAAGAAGAGCTTAGTAATCACAGTCTTGCATGTTTATACAAGTTATAAACAAAACATATGCCAACAATTTGAGTGTTTTCCAGAAAGAGGTTGCTCATTGCTATTTCATTTGACTCTGCATACCCAATAAGGCACTAGTCTCTGCATTTCACCATTTAGATTCATTCATTTTCTTTACATCTGTTAACTGAGCATATTAGGATTTAGTTTTGAATATTGCTATACAATTTATACCAAATTTTATTTTATTTGTCTATTTTCATCTGCCATCATGGAAAAATCATTGCAAGAGAGAAGATCAAAAGTCAAGTCTGCTTCATTCATATAGGTACACCCGCCTAGGTTAAGCAGCACCTAAAGAGTAGAAAGCTTAAACAATTTGGCTTTGTCCGTTACCCTAAAACGTACCAAGGGATTGGAAACCTCTTGAGGTATTCTTACCTGCATTTTTGAGAGCTAACACTTTGTTTGCAACACAAAGAGAGAGAATGTACGCAATAATGCTCTACTCACACTCGCACAATTTTTTGTTCAATTTTATACCCAAAATGAAGTGTGGAGGAGATTGCTTTATCTCAACCTAAAATCACAAAAAAATCCCTTTTGATTCTCAAGATCACTATAAAGCGTGAGAGAAGTGCATATGTCCTTTTTCAATGAAGTTAGTTTAAGTAAGCCATCACGAAGACAAAGTTGCACTTGTTCATTTTAGAGCCACAAAGCAATTGCAAGTTTTTTTTAAAGCACCAAAGGACAAATGAGAGTTGTTTTGTTCAATTGTTAACCAAAAAAAAAACTCTAGTAAGTTGTATTCCAAATGTTCATTTTAAGCCTTGGAAAAAATTGAAAAGGTTCTTTTTAAAAGCCCAAATGAAATTAGTATCCTAAGCAAGAATAGATAACAGTTTCCTAAGAGTGTTAAGCAAACACTAAAGTGTTTAAAAACACTTTGATTTTGTGAAATACCATCATCATGCTTCTCTTTCTTTTGTTTTCAATTGATCCAACCTATAAGAAAGAAAATCAGTCAAATTCTGCAAAACATAGAGGTTAAAAAGTAGAAAACAAAAGATAAACTTATCATTTGACAAAAGGCACGTGCTAAAATGAAATTCCAACTTTTTACTCCTTGTTAGCGGTGCAACCTGTGATTGCGTCGCAATTTGATTTCTCCAACGGTGTTGTATAGCATCACTTACTAGTCAGCGCTGCTCTATACTTAGACTAGTGAGCTCAAATGCATCACCCTTTTGCTCAGCAGTGCAGTTTGATTTTTTTGAAAATTCTCGCAAGTTAGATTGGTCAAGCAGTGTGGTTTGAAATTCAAAATCATGGGCAAGAAGACTTTAGCTTCGTAGTTTGAATTTCCAGTGGTCCTGTATAGTGACGCTAGAGAACCAACGGTGCTAAACAATGACGCTGAACCTGTAAACAAAGAAAAATGCGTCAATTTGATAAAAAATACGTGATTGAAAGGTGAGATTGTCATCCTAGCGCCAAATGTACGAACCCCAATCCTAATACTTGTAAAATAATAAGAAAAAACACATTAGATGATGAAATGTAAGCAAGAACAAGGATTCCTCATGAAATCCATTTACAAAGTTCAAATTAGGAAAAGAAATGAAGAACACAATAAGAAAATAATAAAATAGAGATTGAATTCTAATTAAACTAGCAAACTCATGATCCCATGGGGGAATTGGTGCCAATTTGATGTGAAAATTGGCCCTTTCCCAATTCCTATGATGCAATGTTGATGAATGATCCACTTTGTTGATGCTTGATGAGTGCTCCAATGGAAAAATCTACATAACCTAGCTAAGATTCAATGATAATGAATGTAATTTTCTAATAATTTTAGCATAGTAAGTTTACTCAAATTTGTGAATGCTCAAATGAGGAATGAAGCCTCTTATTTATAGAATGCCAAGATGGATGAATGTCCAAAATAGAGCAATGTGGGACTAACATTCATCCAATGGCAAGATACCACTTGTCAACCTATGAGTGGATGGAGGATGTGCAAGTTTTGAGGATTGTGCCAAGAGGGGGGAGATTCAAATTCAAAATATGGCTTGAAGGATGAGGTGAAAGGTGAAGCAAATGCACATGGCTCAAGAAAAAGGACATTTAAGAGATTTTAAATGCTTTGTTGGAAGGGACAAGTCCTTTTGGGGGGAGATTTCAAATTTGAGGAATATTCCATCTTTGATGCCTTTTTTGAATGAAAATAGATGATTTATAAATCAATTAAATTGATTTTCATGTGCAAGTTGCAAAATCTAGAGGATTTGAGTGATTAAGATTAAATTAATTAGGATTTGATTAATTTAAGAGGAGATTAGGTATTTGACTGTTGATTTTAGATTTGTGGGTTGAAATAAATAAAAAGAGATGAAAATGATTAAGACCTAGTTAAATAAATATTTTGATTTATTTAACCAAAGGCATGATGTTAGATTAAATTAGATAAATGTTTGATTTATTTAATTTAATTAGATGAACTTTAGAGATTTAATCAAATAATATGGATTATTTAACTAAATAAAGATAGGAAGATGAAATGACCTAGCTAATTACACAGAGACAATGATTTAATTAAATCGAGGGATTTATTTAATTAAAAGGAGAATTATGATGACTTTAATCAAATAAGGCTATTTGATTAAATGGTTAGATAGAGGGATAATTCAGGATGAGGCGATGTTAGTAGATCAGGATCGAGTGTGCAATATCAATCTGTATATTTTCTGTCTACAAAACCCATACATTTTGAGTACACTCATCAATAAAAGTAACAAAATAATTTTCTCCTCTATAAGAGGTTACCTCTGTAGAACTGAGCATGTATGAGTGCACAAGATCCAAAGGCCTTGTCTTTTTGTGATATCCAGTCTTCGAGAAACTAATCTACTTCTATTTTTATTGATACAATGCTCACATAGGTCCAAATTAATAGATCTTAATTTTGAAAGATGATCCCTTTTGAGCAAAATTTTGAGTCCCTTCTTGCTCATGTGCTCAATCCTTCTATTTCATAGTTCTACTTCACTATCCACAACCACCATCGCAACCCCCACTTCATTGGGACTATCTAGCACATATAAAGTGCCCAATTTTTTTCTGCTTGCAACCACTAATGCCTCTTTGGTCACCTTCCAATAATTTGAAGAAAAAGTGATGCTACATCCTTGAGCATCAAGTTGTCTAGCAGAAGTTAGATTTCTTTTTCATTTTGGAACATGTCTTACATCACACCTGATAATTATTTATTTCTATTCTTCAACTTCAACATTATGTCACCTTGTCCATTAATCTCATGTGCCTTGTTATTGCAAAGATGTACATTGCCAAATTTTCCTTCTTGATAATTTTTGGAAGGCTTCCTGACATGAAGTTGCATGGAGTGATGCATCAAGATCAAACATTCATGAATCAACTATAACATCAGTCATCGACAAGACTAAAAAACCTTCATCTTTTTCGTATGTGGTGTTAACTTCATTGTCCTTTGATTGGTTTTACACCTTTTTATATAACCAATAATTCTTTTTTGTATGATCTTCTTTACCACAAAACTTGCAACCTCCTTTTCCACCCCTTGACATTGATCTCACAATTTTGATCTCCTTCTATGGTTATTTATGCCTCTTTCTTGATTTCTACCTCTATTACCAAAAATCAAGGCATCATCATATGTAGTTCCTTGATTTTTTCCTTTGCATATCTTCATTGAGAAGAGTTCTAGCCACATTGTCAAACATGAGTTTCTTTTTTCTAGATACAAAGGTGTTGATCACCATGACTACTCCTTCCTAGCTATTTAAAAGGGAAGACGACAATAAGATGGCTTTGATTTTGTCATCCAAATTAATGTTTACCAAAATCAATTGGCTGATTAGAGTGTTGAATTTATTCAAGTGATTGGACATGATTTCTCCTTCCTTCATTTTTAGATTGTACAATTTTTTTATGAGATAAAAATTTGTTTGAAGTTTAGGCCATGTCGTACATATCAGTGAGTTTTTCCCATAACTATTTCGAGGTCTTTTCTATTGTGACATTGAAGAGGACATTGCTAGATATTGATTGAATAATCATTGCTCTCACTTTCTTCTAGATAATCTTTCCCATTCCTCATCATCCATTGTAGCTAGCTTCTTCACTTTTACTTCCAATGCGAGTGAGAGATCTCCTCTAATCAGCAATGACTCCATCTACACCTTTTACAATTTGAAATTCTACCTAGAGAACTTCTATATTTTCCATTTATTTGCTTCCTCCATTTTCCTTGAAAATCATCATAATTTTCTGAATAACTACTTTGTTGAGCTCTGATACCAATTATTGAATAATTTATTGCAGATAAAATGAAATGAGAACATAAAATTTAACTTAGAAAAAGATAATTTACAAACACGAAAAAACGTGGTACATAGATTTATAATAGTTCACTAATTTGACTACATCCACTTTGAAGCAGGGGAAACTATTTTATTAATCTTTGCTTCTCAATTACATACAAAAACATCATAACATTAACAATAATAAATAGCAGTTACATTGTCCATTTTAGATAAGTCTTTGAATAAGAATGTGAGGAGATTACAAATGTCTTGTGCAAGAATTTCTCCTTCAAGCATATACTCTAGTTTTTGTATAAAAATCATAGATCATAGCCTCAGTGGGTAGACCTTGTTATATGAGAATGGTGAATTACAAGTTTATTGGTAGATGGATGATAGTAGATAGAGTTTGGGGTGGTTGACACGCAAAGGTCAATACAGCGACTATGTTATCTGCAGGTCATATGGTGTGTACAATGCAAATGATGTGTGTAGTTGTGTCGAGGGCTTCACATCTAAGCATGACTCTCAAGGTTGGTGGTCAAGCGAGTGCGAGTGTGCTTGGTGAAGACCCCTGCAATGCTCTGTTATGGAGGGCACTACAAATGGCTTCCTAGAAGCCAAGAACCAACACTTTCCCAAATAAAAAGTTGTCTCATACAACAAGTGGACATAACAAAGCTGTCGTACTACTTGTCTCAACAATTTCTCTTGCATAACCTTCGCTTTCAATATTTCAGATCTACTAGTCTATAGACTGTGGTTTGGGGATTTATTAGAAATACGTTTTTCATTTGATAGCCAATCCATCTTCATTAGGCTGGCTACTTCTGAGTTGTCGTAGTCAACTTTAAAGAGAAGCAACAGAGCCCCTGCACTTTTGATTTTACTTCCTGGTGTCTTGGCTTTGTTTTTAATTTTAGCTCTCCTCTTGGCTGCTTTTATTGTGAGAATGTCGAAGACTATGGAAAAGAAATGTAGAAGATGTGCCAATATCACTCAAACGTTCACTTACAAAGAGCTGCGAATTGCACCCAAGAGTTTCAAGCATAAGCTGGGAAGCAGTGCATTCGGCTCTATTTTCAAAGTAACTCTCCCAAACAGCACCCTTATGGCAACTAAAAGATTAGAAGGTTCTGCAGGAGCAGAAAAGCAACTCCATGTGGAAATAAAAACCATTCGAAGAATACAACACATGAATCTAGTGATGCTCTAAGGATTCTATGTAGAAGGGTGTCAAAACTGGTGTATACCTGCATGCGGAACATCTCTCTAAATTCCTTCCTCTTCTATAAGGAGGAAGAAGTAGAGAAGGTGTTAGATTGGAAGACCCGATTTGAGATAGCTAATTTTGGATTGGCAAAGCTGGTGGGCAAAGATTTCAGTTGACCACAAGAGGAACTTGAGGGTACTTGACTCTTAAGTGGATCTCTAGCCTTCCTATCACTCCCAAGGTGGATGTACACAGTTTTAGTATGACATTTCTCGAAACTATATTCGGTCGTAGAAATCAAGACTTGAAGATGGAGGAGAGCAAGTTCTACTTTCCTACCTAGAGTGAAGATGTCACTACAATCAATTTAAATTCTATAATTTTTTATAGAATTATATGAAAAGAAAATCTAAATAAAGAATCTTATAGTACTACTGTCGACATTTATGTCTCCAAATGAAAATAGATTACATGATTGAGGATAGAAAATCTAGCTTCTAGAGGAATGACTCAATGAACATATTTTGATTCGCAAGTTCATTTATCATTATTGTAGAAAAGGTATATTGAAATAGTGTGTTGTACTATATCGTCAAACATTTTTCAGGCATATGATGTTGTTCTTTGTCACTTTATCAATTATAGGATCAGGTGTTTTTGGTGTTCCATAGTCAATGATATTGTTTATAATGAAAAATTTATGAATTCAATGTTCCAAAATTACATAAAAGATCAGATAAAGCAAACAAACTGTGTAAAAGTGTAAACTTTAAACATGATTTCACACTCTCTTCTAAAACTTTTAAGCAAAATAATATTAATATTTTTAGACAAAAAATTTGCTTATTGTTTAAGCATATATTTCTATTGTTCTATTGAAAGCTAATACTATTGTTTAATGGACTCGAGAGAAAAAAATAATGTTTTCACATCTTTATGTGGTTCTGATCTACTTTATTTAATTAAAAGAAATAATTGTGTGTTTTCAAACACTTTTATATTGAATGTAAAATGTTATGTCTACTATACAAAAATTAAAGAATTGTGAATAGTATATCTATATATAGATATAAGTTATTATGTCCAAGATATTTGAAATCCTAATTAGCCTCGAGAAATCATTTTTCCTCATTGAATTTCAATTGTAAGAAAAAATGATGTTTTCATTGTTTTGTGTGTTCATGAAGCATTCTAAGACTTTTAATTCACTTTGATACGACGGGTGTCTTCCACTTGAATTGATATCCAAGTCTTTGGTCGAGTCATGCACAAAAGACTTGACTTATCGACAGTCATACGTTTGTTCTATCATAAAAGTCTGAGTGGCAGACATATTAATAGCTTTCTGTCGATATCAGAGAAAATTGTACGCTGTGGAATGTTATTTTGTTTGGATTGACTGTATGAGCTACTTCCTGCCGTGTTGTAGTTGAGATGTGTACCCGCATAGAATATGCTTCAATGACAATACGATGCAAAATGGGTTTCAAAGTTACCGGTATATTGTGTACCCGCAGAGAATATGCTTCAATGACAATACGATGCAAAATGGGTTTCAAAGTTACCAGTGTATTTTACTGGGTTATTTTACTACTTTTCAACACTCGGTAACATCTTTCAAGTTCATCGGATAGTCGGAATCGTTGGCTGAAGGAAAACTTTTGAACTTATTTCTCCAGCCTCTTCGATTATCTATTCAAACTTGAAAACTTCATTGCCTTCATTTTATAAAAGGTAAGGCAATATTGAAGAGAAATACAAACGCTATTTCACCTTCAAATGAGAAAATATAATCAAAAGTTGACTTTCAACCATTCAATGATCAAGCGCAATCCAAATCTATATAGGTAATTAGTTCAAAATTGTTAGTTTTGATTTTTCTTTTTTGTATGCCAATGAGCTTCATGTGAATCTTGTATAAAATGAGAGACTAAATATATTGTATTTTAATACCCCAACTACGATACTATAATATGAAAATTTTCTACTATAGGGACAATGATCTAATGAAAATATTAATTTCTTTTGGTAATTCTATTATGATATTCTCATGGATTTAATGTTCTAGAGATAATACAATGATCAAGAGGTCATAATTGGTTCATGATGATTTGGGTTCTCAAGCTAGGTGATAGTGAATATATTAATTTTGTGGAAATATATGAACTCATAAGAGGAGAGAGAGTCATCCATCTTAATGAGATGTGCATACAATGTTCACTTTGATACCATAAGAGTTTTCCCTTTGAATGTGTGCAACTAGACACTAGATCTCATGGTGTACAGTTTTGAGGATAGTTCATACACAAAGCTCAAAGGTCCCACTATAATTTTCGCACACCAATGTGATCATTAGTAGATGCCACTCAACACATATGAGTTCATGAAATAAGGGAGGGCTCCATTACTAGTGATGCAATCCTAAATATCCAATGGTACATTGTCAACCTAAAATTATTCAAATATGATCATGATAGTGCATGTTCCATTGCATGGTAATGCCACTAGGTTTATGAGAGTGCATGAGACATTGGACATTCATACATATCTTTTGTTGTATGACAATGTCGCTTATTTCCATTATCTATACATTTGATCTCTTGTTATCACCACTAGATAACTTGGTTGTGAACCAACCAATGACACATCACCAAGAGCTTCGAGAATTTAACAATGCTTAAGGGTTATATGAGTTTAAAATATTGCATGTAATTGTTTCTAGCTACATATTAAACAAACTTAAGGAGGGTCCACTAAGGCCAACTTGCATCTCTAAAAACTAATAGCCTACTGCTATTCTTACAGGCTAAAGGGAGTACCAGTTGATTGAGAAAAATATTGAATCATGTTCTCATTAAATGGATGGGGAAATTGATAGCTATCAATTCTATTTCGATGTAAATTATACACACCAATTCTAAGGATTTCCATTGCCATGCATACAACATAATAACATCTAAAATCATTAAACCATCACTATCTATATTGATACATATTTATTTGAGGACTGGGTTACATCATTATGTCACAATATCATTGGTTAGCACATGGAATTATTAAACTACAAAAGTGAAAGAAAATAGAGGTATGGAATATGCTTCCCACAATAATATATTACAGAAGATGTGGATAAAAACTAAAGGAATAATACAGTTACAAGGAATAAATGGTGTAGTGTAGAAAAATGTACCCCTTTACGTTTTCACACTTGTTTGGGACCTCCCTACTAAAATTGGTTTTCTTTATGCCTTATTTGGTCTTAGTTTGCATCCATAAGCCTTATTTAATGCATATTTATGTGGATAATCACCACATTTCACAAATGAAAAATCATAATTCAATATTAGAGGTTGTGTTCTAGATATGGTGATCTAGGACTCATACACCACCTTGGGCGTATGGGCCTCACCTAGGTCTCAGGGCCTGATTTTAAACATTGCATTGAACAAGACACTTTTTGGAGTTTGTGTCCCATGTTTAAGACTTTGTGACTCATATGCCCAAGCTAGCATATGATTCTCGCTCTAACAGGACCTATTTCAAATCAAATTATTGGCAATATTTTATTATCCTAGATCTAATGTCGGCTTGTAGTGTTGTAATTTTAGGAAATTTGGCATAAAAAAGTATAAATACAAGGTTATTTCACATAATTTATCCTAACAAGAGCTAGAATTTTTATGCAAGAATTCCTATAGCAAATTTTATGATCAAGAGTGATTATAATAGCATTCAAGAGAAAATTATCAAGCATTTGGAGCAGCATTCAAGATTCAAGAATCATGTGAAAGTCATCATGCATCATGCCTATTTTTGAGCTAACATTTGTGATGTGTGTTTCATGACTTGAGCAAGCATTCAAAGACATTATTTCATATCAAGATCAAGAGTCAAGATCCACATCCATTGGAGAAACTCCACACAAGATTGTAGCATTTATTTCAAGGGTTTGGTGAGTTGCAACATTGCATATTGTTCATTCATCATTCCTTCATTCTATTTCATTTGATCTCAAGGTTTGATTACCAAAACGGGGTTTGACCAAGGCAAGCCCATATTCCCTAACACAACAACAATTTTCCCTCTTTATATGTGATTATAGATCCAGGTGATTTAGAGCTTGAAGATCCTTTCAAGACAAAGTTACAAGATTGAATAAAGTTGTCAAATTTGTCAAGAAGTTGTCATCTTCATGAAAACTCACTTATAGGCTAGAATTTAGACTTTTAGACTTGGATATCAGACAAGACGAAATCTACAGAAGATCTCTCGAGGATAGAGAAGTTTTAGTCAAACCCTAATACTGGGACTAAATCAACACCATGGGCGTATGAGTCCCAGTATTCCCATTTTCAACTATTTTATGTAGATATTGGTTTTTCAATAGAAGATTCTACATGAACACTAGGAAATAAGGGTTCCACCTTTTGGGAGATGGAACCTAGGGGATAAGGGCCTATTTCACTCTAGTTCATTAAAGGAAACGAAGATCCCTCAACCAATTGACTTAATTGAGGAATGGACTAGGGTTAGGATGGTTTCCTTAGGTGTGATTAAAGACAAAAGGGGGATGACCACAAAGAAAAGGCTTCGAAAGAAGGAAATTTAAATGATATACAAAACTAGCTAAGTAACCTAGAATATGAAACTTAAAATCAAAAAAATAAACTGAGAATGAAAAAAGGTGCACCTGGAAAACTAAAGATGCTTGAAATAAGGTCTACAATCTTGAAATTCTAATTTTTAGTGCACATTGGGACTCATATGCTAGTTGAGGTGATTTAGTCCTAGTTTAGGGTTTTGGGCCAAAATCAGAATCTCCAACCAGTAAACCAAGGTCTACAATTTTTTTTTTGAAAAAGTGGTATTCTAGGACTCATACACCAGTAGGGGTTTTTTTAGTTCCAATATCAAGGTTGATTTGAAACTATAGTATCCTCTACTGATCTTTCGTAACTTCTCTCCTTTTCGATCTTTGAGTCTAAAACTCTGAATTTCTACCTATAGATGAATTTTTGTAATCTTGCAAGAAAGATAACAACTTTGAAACTTTGCAACTTAGGAAACATTCTCCAATCTTTCTCTTCAATGGATCCTCAACCTAAATCTACAAATCACACATCAAAGAGATGTAAAAATGTTTTTTTGTTAGTATAAAGCGGATTTCCTTGGTCAGACCCCATTTTGGTAATCAAACCTTGAAAATGTTGGTGGTTTTAAAAGAACCAAGTAGATCTCACAAAACATCTATGAATTCACAAGATTCAATTCTCGAATACTTAGGAGATGATTGGCCAACAAACAAGAGGAAGCTAGAATGCTTCTCTCCTACACTTCAGGCTTTACAAAACTCAGAAAGGTGATCCCATAATGTGTATCTTACGATCTTGCTACACAATTATACAACACATTGCATAATAAACATATACATTCTCATTTAAATGCTAAATAGATGAAACCTTTAAAGAAACTAGCAATTCCTTTGTAATATTAAACACCTAAAGCTGAGAATTCACGCAACACCAACCTCAACATTTAGGTAAATTGATTAAAATTTTGTTTATGAATGTTGTTCTCAAATTAAAAACTAGAACCATAGGAAATGCACTTAACACCTTTAGATCCGTGCCTTATCTTAGTGCAGAGAGTCAAACCAAAGCCAAAATCAAAACATACATCAATGCAAAATAATAATGATAATTAATGAAATGATCTTTGATCGAATTTTCATTAATAACTCATATAGAATGTTATAGATCGAGAGACAATAGAATCAAAAGATCTGCATTTCCATTCATACATGCTTGGAATGCATACAATTAACAAAATTTACTTGCTCAACTTAAAACCTAAGATATAGACTCAATTTATTTTCTTTGTGTTCTCCATTTGTAGTTTTCAGATGTAGAATTCAAAAGGAGACCCACATAAATGGCCCTGAATTCCCTTTTATAAGATCAAGGGAGAAAAACAAGTTTGAGGCCGAAATGTACACATGTCATATTTTCATTTGACAAACTCTACCAGTTATTCCATAAGGAAAGGTTGCAACAAACTAAAAGAATATTCTTCATTTAGAAAAAAGGCTTCCTTTTAGTTGGTGGAGACTCACACACCATTTGAAAGGAAATTTGTTGAAGTGAGTAATCTTCAAACCGTTGCAACATCTTTATCCTCTTCAACAAAATGATGAAAGTGTGCAAAAGGAGGGAAAAGGTGGATCAGAATCCGGATCAACATCCAAGTCACAAATAGTAATCCAAGTCATCTATAATCAGCTTTACTTGTCATAATTTAAAATTGGAGAAACATATCTTTTATGCATTATAATCTCTAAGGCTAGACCTGCACTATACTTGACCATGTATATGTTTTCTCCATCCTTGTACTTACATCTCCAAATCATGAATGAAAGTCTTCTTCCATGATTCATATTATGTGTCAGAAGGACAATCAAATCCAATAATTTCATTCATATTCTTTATGTATGGAGTATATTTTTCCATCACTAAATTGGCTTCTTTATCAAAATCTTCGAGGAAGTTGAAGATGAAAGAAAATTTCTCAAGAGTATTCTTCAACATATCAATATCAACACTCTCACAAATGAGAGATGCTTGAGAAACAATAGTTGTATCCACCTGGTTGTCCCATGTTTGTAGAGGTTTCACCTCATCATATGTATGCTGGATATTAGGTAGCAATACCAAATCTGCTTCATCAAATCTTTCCTTCAACTCTTTTATTTTCACCTCCAAAGGAGCAGCAAACCCTTGAAAATTTTTCTTTTTAATCCCATAATTTTTTTTATAAGTTGGGCTAATCTTTAGATACTTATCTTTCTGATGTGCAACACCAACTTCCATGAGTTTCAAGTTATCAACCCTAGGATTCCATTTGTCCAAGATTGGGGTAGCTAAATCCTTATCACTTTGAGACAACTTTATTGCTTGCAATATTAAAGAATAATTAGAATGAATACTGTTTAATTTACCCTAAATCTTCTTATTCAAATACTTAAAAATATTATGAACAATCTTTACATTGTTTTCATACATTGTATCTTGAACCTATGCAAACGATCTCTTATATACTTCAATTTGCAGAAATAATTGCTCCTTGGTGGGCTCATTTGATGGAGTTGCACCTAATGTGCTTGGCTCTCAACTGCAAGTGGCTCTTAGCCCAAGTTGTATGGAATTATCACCAAGGATTATTATGGTGGGGGAGGAGGAGATTGAGGATGTGCTATTGGAGAATTAGGTGCTGGATGACTTGAGCTAGATGGGCCTTGAGTCCTCAATGTTTCTATATGTTGGTTGTACAATACTAACTTAGTTTCTAACACAACTACCCTTTGTTGACTCTTATTGTACTCATTAATAAGTTCATTATATTTACTTCTATACATGTCTCTATCAGTAGTGAGTCTCTCCTCTATTTCTTTAGTGAATTTAGCAACATTTATTGCCATATTAGTTGCTTCCAATGCTAGAGTATCAAAAACTCTCCTTATAATAAACTATCCACTGAATTCAGCTGATTCTGCAACTCTTGGCTTCCTTGAACCCAAAGACAATGACCACATGACCAAGGCATCCCATTCCTCACTAAATATTGACCTTTATATTGCTAATTTCAATTCTTCCTTAGTTTGAAACATGGGCCTTTCAGATCTCCGTATTTTTTCCAACACAACGGTATCAACAATATCCCATTCAGGCAACAATACACCACTTTTCTGCACAAGTGCTCTTCCTTCTTCAACTATGATACCTTGAAATTCCTTCCTCACACCCTTCTTTAAATTTTCTTGAATACTTCTCTTAGGAAGTTATGGATGTAGGCTCTTCTCTTTTGCCACATTCTTTGCATATTCTGGAGCCTTAGATCTCCACAAAAAATCTTTGAATGCTCTAGTGTAAATAAATGAGTCATCTTCGATGAATTCTTTGCAGGGTTCCTACATCAAGTCATCTACATTATTAAAACCACTTATGTCATCCTTTCCAAGTCTAAGGATGCTCTATCCTGAGCTTGATCCAACCTCTCTTAGGGGAGAAGGAATTCCTTGTTGCATTTCTTCTGGAGTAACTAGGATATCATCTTCCTTTGTATCAGGGTAATCAACTATCCCATCCACCTCAATCTTTTTCTTCTTGGTTGGTGGTTGTTCTGATGGAGAAGAAACTTTTGGAGGTGAATCAATTTCAATTATAATAGGTGGAACCTATCAAGAAGGTGATGTCACTGACCTCACAGGAGAAGTTGTCACTAACCCCTTTGATGTAGTTGGGGTTGGAAATGATTGTTGCTTCTTTATTGTCTCCTTCTTCCTAGAGTAAATTATGACCTTTGGTGATGGTTGATATGAGGGTCTCTCCTCCAATACTTCTACTAATTCTTCTTCCAAAACCATTGCTTTCCCTTTGTCAATTATTATATGTTCTTCCCTTAGAACACCCACTATATGCATAAAGTTGTGAATAACATGCATAACTCTATTCAGTTCACCCTTAATTTTTGGTAGAGGATTATAGTTGGGATCTTCCCTCTTAGCCTTATACATCATTTTATTGAAAGAAAGATACATTTATTTCCTTTCTTCTTGGAGTGTAAAATAAAATATATTCCTGATGACATCTTCAAGATAATAAAAGTTGTGAACAAAGGAACCACTCCTATTCTTTCCCTTCAGAGCAATAATAAAACCCTCACGGTTATGGTTTCTTAGGTGCACAATTGGGTATGTGTAGAATCATCATGGAAGAAAAAGGCCCTTAAGTGGTGATAAAATTTAGAAAAATCAGAATTAGGCAACTTGATGTAAACATTTGAATAAGTTATCTATCTTATTTCGAAAAAATGTAAGAATAGAATCTGTAGAAAATTGAATGTAGTTTCTAAACTACTAGGTTTTCAATGTAGTAGCACTTAAATTCCAGGGAAAAAATAAGAAGTAGGTGTCTATCTGACCACCCTAAGCACAATAAAATGATAATATTTTTTTATAAGATTTTAGATATAAGTAGAGGACTCATGTCCCAATTTGATGCATATTCTTTTGTAATTTTTTTCCAAGTAAATAATTAATTATGACTTTTTTATTACAAATTTTAACAAATATAAAAACTTGTATGTCTGACCACCTTAACTTGGTCAAAACTTCATGAAATTCAATTTTTTTTAATCATATAGTATGTGAAACATAGAATGTGACACATGTTTCAGATTCAAAAAATTTGATACTGTTTGAAAGCTATAGATGTTTTTCAACTAGCCTATCAATCAGGACTTTAGTCATAATTCAAATAGAAAATGGAAAATAATTATTTATTAAATTCAAAGTAAAGCATAATTTATATTGGTGGAAAGTTGAGAATCTCCTTTAAAAACCCTTTTCGTTTTGTCAAATTTGGGTAAAAAAAAGTTGTCAGCCACATACCCTACCCATACCCATCATATCACCACTTTTTGGCCCATCATGATCTTGCACATACCCAGTTCTCAATCCATAAGGTGCAAGAAGCTGTCCCAAGTCCTTCCATCCTCCCTTTGTCATGACAAAGTCTGCAAACATTATCCATTTTGGAAAGAATGATCCCTTCATCAATGTCTCAGGCAAGTGTACCATTTGCACTCCTCCCAATTGTCTCGTGATCTCAAGGAATCCAATCCTCAATGACACATCTCTTGGTAGTGCATGTGGATTCACATTAGTGCCATAAACTTTGAAGATTGTTGTGGTGGGGTATGGAATTATATCCCCCCAATTGTGGTTCAAATTTAGATCAAACATCCTTTCCATAGGCCTCAGAAAATCATGTATTTCCTTAGGGATCCTTGGTGGATCACGAATCAAGAACCTCCTCAATTTTGAAGCAAAAATATTATGGAATACTACATAATGAAATTTATGATAATATTTTTCAAGAATTTAAGTCCAACATTGACAGGTAGCTAAATATCACCATCTTTCTTCTTCAATGTCATTTCTTTACCAAAATTATTCTCTCCCTTGTATAAGAAAATGTGCATCAAGAGAGAATACCACCAAAACTTTACCCAATGTTTTTCAGCTTTTAATTCAACCAAACCCTTGTGGATGCACTCTGCCAAGTATGTGGCATAGTCATAAACTACATTTTAAGCTGGGTGTTGTAAATGTACTACCATATACATGTAATTCCTTGGCATGGTGGTTGATGGATCTTCACCAACGAGTTGACACAAGGAGTAAACTATTTTCTTGAAGTAATTAGAAAAATACTTCATGGGAAAAGGTTCCAATTCATCCTTACCAATCCTTATCTACTTCCTATTCTTCCCAACCCTAGTGCTTGTGGTGTGTATGGGAAAAATTATTGTTCTAAATAGAACCTTGGTATTCTCATATTCCTTTATGAAAGCATCAAGATCAATGTGGGTCATTTCCTTGCTCCATTCATGCAATTGGAAGATCTTTTCAATCTCCTCTCTGGTTATCTTGAGCATTTCAACACCATCAAATACTCTGACCACTCTGGAAATAGGGTCATACCTTGGAACAATATCTTTCAACAGGTCTACATCCATGTATACATTTGGGACAATTACCTTTGTCATGTCTAATCTCCAAGGGTTGCAAATAGGAACCCCAAGATTTCTATTTCCAAACTAGTTTTAGAACAATTTCCATCCAGTAAAGGGCAACTCGTCTTCCTTGATAAAACATTGCTTGTCCATTAACCCCACTTTAATTCTATATCCACCCTCGAACTTTTTTCTGGTGGAGGGTTTTAGTTGGTCAATAATGTCCTGGGAGATAGTCTTGGATACAGTCTTAGAGCTAGGGTTTTGTGATTTGGGTGCCATTTGTAAAAGGTGGGTTTAGACTAGTCTAGGGTGTCAATAGAGAGATGCTCAAAACCTAGCTTTTCAATTCAAAACCTAGGGCATGACTCAAAGGTGCAACTTCAGTGGGTTTGACAAGAATTCACAAGTTAAACGTAGTTTCAACCACTATAAAACAATTTAAAAAAATGTAAACCAATTCCACTGAAAGATACAGTGAATATTTACCCTAATTCAAGATATTTTGGATAAAACGTAGAAATTGGATTTTTTTTTACTTACAATTTTTTTGCTTGAAGGAAACCCTAATTTTGAACGTGTTGAACTCTGGAATGCTCTTCTCGATCTCCTGGCTACTTCAAATTCGTTCACAATCTTCAATTATATGAAAAACCAATCATTTATGTGCATTTAGGTTGAAATTTGGTAGCCCTAAATGTCTTTTCTGCCATTACTACTCGCTAACATGAAGCATAAATGACTATCATGTTCACATCTTCGATTTTGAATATTAGCCATTGATCTTTCTTTTGAGATGAAATTTTGGATGACTCAGAATGAGTCAACAAGGTTTGAATTTCCATTGCCATCATTCAACTATCCTTCAACGAATGAAATTATGCTAGCTAGATGCGAACTCATTTGTTTTGTGGGCTCCACCATCCTATCTTCCCAAGCGACAGGAAAATCCATGTGGTGGCAGCTTGCTAACCCCGCTACCTTTTATAAAGCATTATTTTAATTCCGCGAGTGGGGAATGACTGAGATTAAACCTCAATGTCACATATTGTATGTCGATTTGAAACTTTAAGGCTTCAGGTATATGAGTGGAGATCGGACCCCACACCTGTAGTTGAACATGTGCCAATAGCTCACTGAACTTGCTTCCTTTTGGAAACTATTATTTTATTCTAGTAGGGTTTGCAGGAAATGACTAGGATCACATCCTCTGATTTGACGATTGGAAAATCTACACATGCATAATGTTAGTTTTAAAGAAGGGACTTCACTAGGTCAATGGGACTTAGACCCTCGGGATTAATGGTTTAAGACATAAGTCATTTTAATATGAAATATTTCATCTGACCATAGGAAAATTAAAATAATGGGATAATATTTTAGTGACCGATAGACCTAGACCAAAGGGTCGATAATAACAATGATTATGGTGGCTCAAGTGATAATTCAGGTGACCGGTAATTTGGTGCAACAAGTTAGTGAAGAAATAGAATTCCTAGGGTTTATGAATTATAAAATTTGAAACGAGGGATTTTAAATCAAAACCCTAAAACCCTACCCCTAGGCACAAAGGCAACCAATCATCACAAGCAAGGAACTAACTCAATTTTTTTCAAAACTCAGAAGCTCTACTAGTGGCTCATGTTCGGGGACGCATACCCCTAGCGGGCATGGTGAGAATTCAGATATCATGGTGAAGCAAACCGACACAAAGAACTAAAACCCAAGAGATTTTCAGGACTAGGCAAGTAGATGCAACTAGAAGAAAACACACTAAACCCATATACACTAATTACAAGACCAGGTACAGTGTACATGGAAAAAAACCTATTTTACAAGAAATAGGGCTTCAAAAATTATCCATGTACTGGCAGCTCTAGAAGTTCACCTATTAAGGATTGCAAGAAGTATGAGTCCTCCCATGTGTATGTGCAATTAGACATGGGCCCAACCATAAAGGATCAAATTCTCTATGCTTTCCTTTATCTTCCATCATTGCATTCCACATTAAGACCATGATTCCCACTTCAAATTTTCTTTCAATGACCTTCTTATCATATAAATTATTAACTTGAAGCTTCAAATTTTTATTTCTTTTATGAGCTTCTCTTCCAGTTTCATCAAGCTCAATTAAATCTTCCATTCTACATTGCATCTCATCACAAATGTCTATGTCATATTCCTGCACAAACTTGTACATTTTCAACAAGTTGTTGTGAGGAATCCTAGCTTCTATCTGATATACAATTTCCCAATGACCTTCTTAACAGTGGTTCTATCAGCCCATAATGCAACCTACAATTTTGAATCCCAAGCATTTTTATTCTTCTCAATCATCTGTTTAATGATCTTCACCAAACTCTTTTTTCTAGATTCTACTTGTCCATTCCCTTGAGGATGATAGCCTGAGATGAATAGGAGATACATATACCATGCTTATTGCAAAAGTTTGTAAATTCCTTTGATCTAAAACACATGGTATTGTCAAAGATAATCCGTTCTAGGACTCCAAATCTAATAAATATGTTATTCATCAAAAAATCAATCACTACTTTACTTGTTTCTTTCCTTGTGGGAATTTATTCTACCCACTTTGTAAAATAATATGTTGTAACAAGGATCCAGGAGTGTCCCCCACTTGATTTCTCTGACACTTCACCAATAAAGTCAATGCCCCATTGTTGAAAAGTAGCCTAGACTGAGATTGGTCTAAGAGGCAGATTGCTTGGGAACTTCAATTTTCTAGTGAATCTTTTGCAAGCATCACATTTAAAAAAAAAATTGTGAGCATCCTTAAACAAATTTGATCACCAAATTCTTTCTTTCAATATTTTATGAGCACTGGTATTTTCCATGTAATGACCTCCACATGATCCATTATGCATTTCATTTAAAAGTTCTTCAGCCTGATCTTCATCCACACATCTAAGTAACACACCCTCTGGGCTTCTCCACCAAATTTCACCATCAATAATGATGTATTTGATAGCCTACAACTTTAGAGTTCTTCTCTCATTATTAGGAATGCCATCAGGGCATTGTATAGTCTACAAGTATTCAAAAATTCTTTTGTACCATCCACAGGTCTTCATGTCACACATAGGTGCAACATTTTCACGTTCAACTTTACTTATATGGTTTTCTTGTAAGTTGGTCCCAGCCATCAACTTAGCCAAACCCTGAACTCTTACCAGTTTTATAATTTGGATATCAATATTGAACTCCTGGATCCTATTGATCCATCTACATCTTCATTTTGTAGTCTCTTGCTAGGTAAAAATTTCTTTGACTACTACACTTGGAACATATGCCACCATAGTTGCTCCCATCAGATATGTTCTAAAAAATTATATAGCCTTAACCAATGCATAAGCTTACTTTTCTATTGCATCATACTTAAGCTTAGTAGACTACAAAGACTTGTTGAAGAAAGCAATAGGCTATTGAAATCCTTTATTGTTCTTCTATAGTAATACTCCTTCCACAGTATGAAATGAAGCAAAGGTAAATAATTGAAATGGCTTGGATTAGTCTAGATACTTGAGTTGAAGAGCCTCCTTAATGGAATCCTTTATAGCTTGAAAAGCTTTAGATGGCTCTTTTTTCCATGCAATATTTTCACCTTTCTTTAACATTTTGGAAATGGGTCTGACAATCTTAGCAAAATTAGTGACAAATCTTCTTACAAAATTAATTTTTCGAAAAAATGATTGAGTCCCCTTTGCATTTTTAGGCCATGGAATTTTGTCTACTGCTGCTACATGTTTAGGGTCAATCCAAACCCCTTCTTTAGAGACAATATGTTCTAAAAACTTACCTTCCTTAATCCAAAAAATACATTTCTTAGGATTCAATGAAATCCCATATTCCAAATCTCTAACAAATATCTTCTCCAAATGTGAACAATGATCTGCTTCCTTCTTTCCATGTGTAGTCAAGTCATCTTGGTATATGGGTAGGAATAGATAAATAAAATCAGAAAAGGCCACATCCATGGCTCTCTAAAATATAGAACCAACATTGATTAGGCCAAATGGAATTCTCACATACACATAGGTTCCCCATAGTGTAGTGAATGTAGTATTGTATTGCCCAGATTCTTTCACCATGACCTAGTTATAGCTTGAGAACCCATCCATCATGGATAGCAATTCACACCTTGTCACCTTCTGTAACATAGCCTCCATATTAGGTAGTGGGTAATTTCCTTTCAAGGATTACACATTTAAATTCCTAAAATACACATAGAGTCTCAGGTCACCATTCTTCTTTTGAACTGGAACTAAATTAGAAACCCATGTAGAATTCCTTATAGGCTTGATAATTCTGGAATTTGTTAACTTTGTGAGTTCTTGCATTTTGGGTTGTAGTGTTGGGTTTATTGGCCTCTGCTTCTGCCTAAAGGGTTTTTCAATCTATTTTTAAAGGTATATCATGCTGAAAAAGATCTTCCCTATAAAGTTTTAGGTCATCATATGACCAGGAAAACACATGTCTATATTTCCTTAATAGGGAAATCAACATGGTTATAACATGTGGCTTCATTTTCTTTCCTATGTATACCTTCTTGGGGGAGTTCTCAGTTCCCAGATTAATTTCTTCCAAATCTTCTTTGTGGGAAGTTGTATGCTTAACATTAAATTTTTAAGGGCCATCAAAGACCCTCTCTAATGCAACCAATCCTTTTGGAATCTTATTAGTTTTCAATTGGATTACTTCATTCCCAAACAGTGTTTCTTTACTACCAACTTCCACCACCAATGCACCAAAGTCAATTTCCTGGCTTTCATATTGATCAATACAATGAAAAAAATTCAAAATATCATTATCATCATCAAATACTTTCCAGTTGCAAATATTATCAAGCACTATAGGCCGGGTTTGTAGGTATATTTTTGAAATTCCATCAAAAGTGACATCATGTAATCTGATAGCAATATTTTCTAACAAATCTGCTCTCACATTCTTTCCTCTTTCTAGCCAATCAATATTAAAAGCATCAAAATCCTTAATGGTATCCAAAAAAACATTCCTAGATACTACTTAAGTCTTATTTTTTTGGAAATGAATTTAGACCTAACCTGGGATATCACTAGATTAGAATCACCCAATACTTTTAAAATTTTAATACCATGCTTTGAATCTACCTTTAGACCTAGCAACAAAGCCTCATATTTG
>VDFB02000017.1:233402552-233704999 GCA_007258455.2 Sequoia sempervirens | reverse complement strand
CAAGCCTTCCTATCCCAAACTATTTGTTTACTTTGATTTATACAATAAGATATTTCAATATATTATAAATTTTGTCGAATGATAATCCATAGGTTTTGAGACATGATAATGGCATTCTTATTCCATCTTGAATAAACATGCAATACCTTATTAAATAAGATGTATTTGAATCACTAGGTTCAAGATTGTTAATTGATAAGCTACAAATTTCAGCTAACACAAAATTCTCAAAGATATCTTTTAATAACAATATCTAAGCTTAGACAGGGCACCTAGACCGTTGACAAAATGACATAAAGAAATGTAGATCATACACAGGGTATAGCAGAAATTCAAATCAAATATATCTATTTCCCTTGGTTGCAAGGCTGAATAAGTTAGAATTAAAGACTATCTTAGGGAAATAAGAGCGAAGGAGGGTACTTATCTCTAAGTCAGAATACTTGATGTAAGCGCAGAAATATACTCAACTTGCTCCACGTTGGCCTCTCCAAGAATGTAAAACCCAACTATTATGTTGCTGCTCTCAAATCTTCTAATAAAATGGGAGCCATGGTGCCCTCTATTGCTCCCCCTCATCTTGTGTTGGGTGGAAATAAGCAAATGTCCAACTATCCCTTCACGGGAGATATCGATTTGATCAAAATTGTTTGATCTTCAGCGAAGGAGATTCTTGAGGCATATCAAAGCCTCTGGTAGCTACCACTTCTATCTATTCCTCTAATTTAAGTACCACCATTGAGGGCAAAAGAGAAGCTCTTCTTTGGAATAGACAGGGAGAATGCTGGCGATAGTGATGAAATGTGGCTTTATACTTGCCAATTGCATTTGCTTGATAGTTTCTAAAGCCTTTTTAACATATTTATTTCGTTCATATCCTGCAGTCTCTGCATTTCATGAGACCCTGTTTTTCTTCTCCTTTTCACGCCCCTATCTTCCTTTTCTCTCATTCCTTCTCACGTTTCCCTCCCTTCTTTTGCTCGACTTCTCCATTTTCTTGCCAATTTCTTCTCTTGCGTCCTCTCTACTTTTCTTCCGTGGTAGTTTTTTTTTTTGCATTCCTCTTTTTCCACACATTATTAGTCTCGGCCTTCTAAACTTGGCTGAGTAGGTAAGGGAGTCGAGAGAGCTTTTAATAGCTGGTATCCTCTTTTCCACATGACCTATAAATTTTGGTGGACAGAAGCATGTAATACCGTACCTGTATTAATGACAGGTCTCCATTTTCTTCCTGCGCTCCTTATAATTATGGGTGTCATCTTTTTCATGTGTTTTATTTATTTTCTAGCTAACTGTGTTTACTTGGAAAGTTTCAAATTCATTTAAGGGATGATGGATGCCCTTTCCTTGCCCATTTTGGCACCATCCCTTCTTAAATGCGATGGCGAACTGTCTTACCCACCCACTGACACTCTCTTTTCAATTCTTCCTTTTTGTTCGTTTTCTGGCTTTTTTTGTTTTAATTTCTTTTCCTACTGCAACGTCCAACATGGAGGTCGTTGGCAGGGATGTGACATAACTATATCAGTAAATTTAGCATTCATATGATAAAACATGCTGCAAGCAGCATGCGGGGTATTAGTTCTCAGATATATAAAATAAAATGTCTTGCTATGCTTTATATAATTAGCCTTCGTATGTAAAGGCTATCTCTGAAGTGCATCATTGATCCACGTCTGTGGTAACAAATAAGATTGTTTTCTACTTACCTGGCCGCATTTCATGGTAAGACAACTAATTGATTTCAGTGGGCCTGTTACACTTGCTTATTTATCTGAATTTCTATGTGGCAATGATTTGCACATTAAACATGGTGAGCCTGAAATACAGATGAATGTATTATTTTATGCACCAATTAATAGAAACTTGTTTTTTGAAATTCTTGTTTGATATTAAGGGTTTTTGCCACTAACCATGTTGTATACTTTGATAATCTCTCCTCTTTGTTCTAAAGTTCTGCTAACTGCTTTTATGTAATTATTGAATGAATATATTGATTGCTGTAATATCATTCATGTACTAGTGTCTCCCCCTGCGAACAATTACTTGTTTCAGAGATTTACACATTTTCCGTCATGAAATAACTTAATGAGCTTATGATCCATATACATGGAGCATTTGCATTATATGTATTAATTCATAAAGTTTCTATAGGGTATTCATTTTCATGCAACATGTTGAACATACATCTATTTGTATGACTACAATTTTAGAAACCAAAATTTGGTGCACGAGGATATAACTTATCCTGTATATTGAGTTCACCAATGATATAAAGTTGTAAAGTTGAACTCATATCTACTAGTATAATTCATTTATCAGTTTGGTTCTCCTCAACTTTATGTTATGAAAAGTTTACACATTCCAGGAAAACAACTGATTTCAGAGAAGGCTAAAAAATTTAAATAACAAATATTTAATGACATGTTCCATTGGCTTCTGTCTTTGGTCATTCAATCTCTGAGTTGTTCTGTTATATTTCTCCTAAGATGTCATTTATAGTTAGATCATTAGTTAATGATTTCATGATGTTTTGTAGACAATGTTGATTTGGGAACTGCATGTGGCAAATATTATCGTGTGAGCTGTCTAACCGTAACAGATCCAGGTAATTATGAATAACATTTGAGGCACTTCTACCGTTAGAATTGTGTTCGTTAAAAAATTAACCAAGATTTATTGTCTATGTTGTTTAGCAGATCTTATTTTATATTATGGTTGGTGTCTGTTTTGTTGTATTTGTAATACAGGTGACTCTAACATTATTAAGACAGTGCCTGTTGGTCTGTGAAAATCTCATTAATGTTGAAAAGCAGGGATGGCTACGGTCTTTTGTTTCTGGTAATTTAATTTTAAAATTAAAATGTAAGAAGACTGTTGCAGAAATCACCAGTCAAATTTTTGTAATCAGAAGCAATTCCAGTTCCTTGGCAATGTTGGATTTTCTTCTTTTTAGAGTGTGTTTAGGTGAGGGATTAATCTTAAAGTTTGTATAGTTCATTTGTTAATGCATATTTGTATTACCTGGCAGAGGCATCGAATTTATGCTTTCTGATTTATGCCTATTTATCAGCAATTATTTGATTGAGCCTTTGATCGAGAATCCTGTAGTATTACAGGGTATGCACAAATTTATTCATTCCATAAAATTTTCAAGCAATATGTTGAGTTGAGTACTATGGTCCCTTTTTTTAACTAAGAAAAAAGTGAATACGTTAATACTGTGTTGAAGATCTTTCAAGTTAGTTAATATTCATGCATTGCACTTTAGCGGAACCCACATAGTGCTGGAACTTGCTATTAATGTAGGAGACATTTGAGCTACATTGCCACTTAGGATACTACGACATAGACCTATCCTGTATGAATTCTGGCATATGCATCCTAAAATGCCACAACTGATTTGTTATTGCAGGAAACCTGTTGTATGTCATAATATAACCTATACTCCAAGCCATTTACATATTTATTTAGAATGCTATGATATGTACTAGAAGCCTGAAATGTTAGGATTACTGCTCTGCTATACTAGCTATTCTTAAATGTCTGATTACTCTTGCAGCCAAGGCTCAATGTTTCCAAGCCAAACATTCCGCTCTCTTGAACATAATCTCCTTTAACGAATGACCCAATAATGCCCTCATTTACTTGGGTGTAGGGCTGTGTGTTAACTATCACCTTGAATGTAGGATGGAGCTTGAAAATTGCTATGAGATTTCAGTATGCAGTAGCTAGGAAGTTTGAAGAGCAGTAAACTCAATTCTGAAACTTACCCAAATTCTATGACATTTTTATAGGGTGACTTACCTTTCATACCCCATCAGTTCTAGCTCTTTCCATTTCTTATAAATCATTCTCTGACTGATACTAGTCTGACATTCTTGAGAAGCCTTTTGAACCTTGATTTTCCAACCTAAGCACCTATTAAAAAATGAAAGCGAACATCAAAGGTTTCCCAATGAATCCTCGTAAAAGAAGCACAGTCAGGTCAGAGAGGACAAACCCCAAATTTGTGAGCATGAATTCAGAAGAAAAACTTTGTGGATATCCTTCAGGAGTGCCCCGTGAATCTCTTGAATGATCACTATCACTGGTGATTTGAAAATAAAAACACAATGCAGGTTGGTACTAAATTGAAATCTGGCAGGGTTAAATGTTTCTTGATTCTACAAGATTTTTATTTTATTTTATTAGTTTCAAGGTTTAAATGTAATTTGAATGCCTCTCATAATCATATCTAACATAAACTGTAAGAATTTTCAGCACTTCAATACATTACCCTTCATTATTAAAAAATAAAAAGTAAAGGGGTTCATTTTTAAAAATCTTATCATAATTCTCTGTTTTTAGTCCCTGACTTGTACTCAACATTCTCTCTTTTTTTCATTTTGTGCATTGAGAGCCGTGCAAAGGGAAAAATTAAAGTGTTTCTCTAATGCTAGTGAATTTAGTGTTACTTGCAGGTTGATAATCTAGTGTCTGATTTTTCTATTACCTAACAAGAATCTCCCAGGTGAACTAACTTATTTTTCATTTGTAAAATTAAAGGAAAATAGCAGCTAAGGGCACCTGCAATGCATGCATATTGTTTTTCCACTTGTAGCTGCTCTATGATGTGTGTATGAAAGGAAATAGAAAAGAGAAAATGGAAAGAACTAATAAATGAGCAATTGTTTGAAGGAAAGATATTACCAAATAGATTGAAGAAGCAAAACCAAGCACCACCAAAGCAAGAGAGACACAATAATTTGATAAGGGGAAAAAACAAGAAAAAACCCCAATATTATGAATGGAGGCAAAATGCCTAAAGAATAATACAAAGAGAGAGAGCTTCAACCTTAACTTGCTTGCATGAGTCTTGAAGAATGAGAGGAGAGGCACCTCAATAAGTAGAGGTGAGAAGAAGGAGTTAGAATGTAACTCCCAACTCAATGAATTCCACCATTCATCTATGTGTGTGCAAAGTGTCACCTCTTAAGGAGGTGGTTACAAATATTCCTTAATAAAGGAATTAAAAATAAGCCATCCTCACACATGTGTGAGATGAAAAAAAAAGACAAAAGACTTGTAGGGATACTTTGGAATATTCCTACAAGTTAATAAATAATTGCAATTAAAGAATAACCTTTACCAAGTAAAGATTAATCTTCTAACATCCCCCCTTAAGCTTTATTTGGGGAGGTTACATCAAACCCTTCAATGAATTGTAATCCAATATTTTTACAATGAAAGAGAAATTTATCTTTACAAAGAGCTTTGGTGAGAATATCTGCAACTTGATCTTCACCTTTACAATACAAAAGAGAAATTTGCTTGTCTTCAATTTGCTCTCTAATGAAGTGATGTTGAAGAGCAATGTGCTTGGTCCTTGCATGAAAAATTGGATTCTTTGCTAAAGAAATAGAACTTTGATTATCATAATATAAAGGAGTAGGATCCTTTTGAGGAAGACCCAAGTCTTTAAGTAATCTTCTTAACCATAATGCCTCTTTAGATGCATTTGTACAACCTTTATATTCAACTTCTGTTGAACAAAGAGAAGTAGATTGTTGTTTCTTATTATTCCATGAGATTGCATCTAATCCAACAAAGAAACAATAATCACAAGTGGATCTCCCATCATTGGGATCAACTCCTAAATCTGAATCAGTATAACCCTTTAAAGAAAAATCACAATTTGTATCATAAAAAAGACCAAGATTAAGAGTACCTTTAAGATATCTTAAAATTCTTTTTGCAACTTTACAATGAGTTTGTTGTGGTTTAGACATAAATCTAGAAACCAATCAAACACTTTAGGTTTTTTTTCTTTTTCAAATTTTCATACCCAAAATAATGTTATAGGCCCAAATCACTCATTTGAAATTGTTGATTGAGTAGACTTAACATCACTAATCAAAAAAGTTATGACTAGAAGTGATAATTAAATCATTAAAATAATAATCACAATATCATTTTCACTATGCTTAATATATAAATTTGGACCATTTTTACTTCTAATGAAACCATGAGATAGAAAGAAAGCATAGCCCAAATTATAAAATGTCAATATGTCTAGACATAGCAATAATAGTTCTAGGTTTCCTCTCACTACATCATTTTTTGTATTGTAAAGGGAAATTGTGTCAAGATTAATAATAAAGGACTTTGAAAATTAGTCCTAAAGATGGTTTTAAAAAAAAACCCATAGTGCCTTAGTAAAAAAAAAAATCAATATCAATAGTCCTAATAATGGTATAAAAACCATATTGCCTTCAAAAAAATAATGAAACATAAAAGTTTCAAGAACTTGATCCCCATCAATTAAGAAAATAGATCTAAGTTCAACATAAATAAGTAAGTGCATACCATCAAAGTGGATGGAAATATTTTCCATGGGTCCCCAAAAAAAACTCCAATGAGACTTGATAAAATATATGATTCATTATAGATAGGGCTCCCTATGCAACATTACTGCAAATGCGACTAGTGCATAAAATATATATGTAAAGGCTCCATTGAGACTTGATAAAGTGAATAATTTGCAAACATATATAGATGGAATAAATCCATCAAGAAGGAAAATACTCCAATGAGCTATTAATTTTCAAAAATATATAGATGAAATAAATCCATCAAAATGACAAATTTACCAATAAGGCACAATATCAAATTAATGAGACACAATAAAATATCAAATTCCCATTATCAAAACAACATAATTGTAGTTGAGAAGGAAACACTAGGTTGTTTTAAATATTGTAATAGATCAAGACTTAGGTAGAGAGAATGATAATTTCTCAAGCCATAAATTAAGCCACCTTAAGTTATAAAAATTAAAAAAAATTGTGATGGAATAATGGGAAATGCATACTATGAAGAGAAGGATTATTAAGTATAAATAAGTCATTAAGATGATATTCATGCATTCATGACTACATGAATATCCCCTTTTCATATTCCAAATATAATTGAGTAAAACAAGTACACTATTATTGCGTTGATCAAGTCCAATAATAAAATACTTGTGAAGTTATTTAAAAAACAAACTTTTTATGTGAAGTAACATGTTGAGATGCACATGAATCAATAACCCGTTCAAAAGGCTTAGAAACATTAAAACTACATGTAAAAGCACATCTAGATTGATTACCATTGTTATGAAACTTTTGATTATTTTGATTCATAGGATTTTTCTCATTTTTCTTTTTAAAACAAGTATTTTGCCAATGACCATCCTTAATACAATAAGTGCAATATGGTCTCTTAGAAGAGTTAAAATCTCTAGGATCATTGTCATTATTATAATGAGGTTTGGAATTATAATGTGGTTGTTTAGAATGAGGTTTAAAATTTTGCTTATGATTAGAAAAGAAAGCATGTTCATTAGACTTAAGAGTACCAAATTGAATTAACTTAGCCTCTTCTTGTCTTAATAAATCATGAAAAATATCATAAGTTAATTGAGTAGCTAAAGAAGGAATAGCTAATTGAGCATGAATATTAGTAATGAATTGCTGAAATTGTCTCGGAAGACACTTTTTAAGAATAAGATGAATTAATCCAAGATTATCTAATTTAACTCCTAAACCATCCAATTGACTATTTAAAGTATCAAATTTCAATAAAAAATCATCCATAGATTTAAAATCAGAATACCTCAAATCTTCAAGTTGATCTTGAATTTGAATTTTTCTTGATTCATTTGTACTATCATAAATTGTT
Organism: Sequoia sempervirens; assembly: GCA_007258455.2. Lineage (NCBI taxonomy): Eukaryota > Viridiplantae > Streptophyta > Pinopsida > Cupressales > Cupressaceae > Sequoia > Sequoia sempervirens. The sequence continues at coordinate 233,697,295 of VDFB02000017.1, read as the reverse complement.
TTGAGTTTGTCCCATGCTTCATAGGCAGTTGTACATGTCCCAATGTGAACATAAAGTTCAGGTGACATGGAGATACCTATGAGTCCAAGGGCTTCTTCATTTTTAAGATTCCATTTTTCAATTTCATCTTTGGATGCAGACGAACCTAGTTTAGATTTAGGATCTGTAGCTACATCTAAAAGATGTTTAAATCGAAAAATGAAAGAAATGTGAAGATTTATGAAGATTTATTTAGATTTTTTAAAAGAACATAAACTTTTATGAAGATTTATTTAGGGTTTTAAAAGAGGCGAAGATGGAAACGGCAGAGCAACGCGAGCAACGGATAAGGGACGATGAGGTGGTGGCTGAAATTTTAATCTACGAACCTGCACAAAACCAAGGGGTCGAGACCAGGGGCCGAAACCCTTAAAATAAATTATTATTTGTTAAAGATGTTTTTGATATTTTATTATTAAAAAGTAGAGATGATTTTTTATTTTATTTTTTAAAAGCGGATTTGAAAAAAAGAATAGATATTTAATGCAACATTTATTTAAAAGAGATTTTTAAAAAAGTTTGAAATGAATACTTTGTTTTTTTAATAGATTTAATATACAGATATGAATATATTATAGAGATTTTAAAAAAAATTTAATTTTTAATAGAAATTTGAACATGCAAATATGAAGGAATTTTTACAGATTTGCAAAAAAGTAGATTAGCCTTTTTCTAAAATGTAAAATATAGTGATATTTTTTTAGAGATTTAGCCTAATATTGAAAAAGATTATAGAACTAATGAACTGATCTAAACAAATTTAAAAATAATCCAATATTAGAGGGTTTTTAATTTTTTATGCAAAAAATGAAACATGCATGCAATATATTAAACAAATTTGAAATTTTAAAATCTTAGAAATACTTAGATAAGAAATCCTGCACAAGGTTTAGAAGACAAAAGCTACCAAGATTAGACACTTTCTCTTCTTCTCCTCTTTAAGAGTGTCTCAGATGGTGTGCTTAAAAAATTTGGTAAACCTTCAACAATGTAACTCACAAAATATTAGTAATAACCTGGCTCTGATACCATGAAAGGAAATAGAAAAGAGAAAATGGAAAGAACTAATAAATGAGCAATTGTTTGAAGGAAAGATATTACCAAATAGATTGAAGAAGCAAAACCAAGCACCACCAAAGCAAGAGAGACAAAAGAATTTGATAAGGGAAAAAAATAAGAAAAAACCCCAATATTATGAATGGAGGCAAAATGCCTAAAGAATAATACAAAGAGAGAGAGCTTCAGCCTTAACTTGCTTGCATGAGTCTTGAAGAATGAGAGGAGAGGCACCTCAATAAGTAGAGGTGAGAAGGAGGAGTTAGAAAGTAACTCCCAACTCAATGAATGCCACCATTTATCTATGTGTGGGAAAAGTGTCACCTCTTAAGGAGGTGGTTACAAATATTCCTTAATAAAGGAATTAAAAATAAGCCATCCTCACACATGTGTGAGATGACAAAAAAAGACAAAAGACTTGTAGGGATACTTTGGAATATTCCTACAAGTTAATAAATAATTGCAATTAAAGAATAACCTTTACCAAGTAAAGATTAATCTTCTAATAGTGTATTAGACATCTATTTACTTTTTTCCATTTCAAAGTGGTATTTTTTCATCTTTTAACAGCCACGATAGTAGCTCTGTGTTTCTTTATGGGTTTAGCAAAGGGTAAATCTTTGTGCTTCAATGGGAGCACCTAAAATGCAGATAGCAGTGGTGTTGGTGAATGTATTCTATTGACTATTGATGTCCAACTAATCTAAGGGAGCCTAAAAATGGGACAGAATCCTAGAGAAATGTGGCTTTTTAATGAAGAAAGCGACAACCATGAAATAGATTTTCAATTCATATTGCATTTCCATTTTTTCTGCATTCCTCTTGAACTCTTCTGTTTTTTATAATGGACTGCAAAACAAATGAAATGGACACGTCACATTATGTGACCTAATGATTCACTTGGGTAAGCACCTTTTTCTTATGCCTTTCTTATTGCAAATTATTTGGTTGCACTATGTCAACTAAAGTGATTTGATTTCATGAAAACCTTTATGCTCTTGGCTATCATGAAAGTATGGGTTTATGCTCAAGCAAATAATCAACCAAAGTCTGAAAGAGGTTAAACAATGTCATTATCTATCATTAGTAAACATCTTTTAGTTCTTCAAATAACCTTCAAAAATATGTCTCACTTGAATTGTTCTTCTTCAGTTAGTTACTTCTATAAAAAGAGTGGATTTGAAATCTAGAGATTTTATTTCTCTTGAATCAAATTTATGGTTTTCCAACATTTCAATTGTTTTGATACATTGTTTGTGCTTCTTATGGAATTGAATTTAGTCATATATGAATTCCAACTTGCACTTATAAGGCGTGCTATTGACAAAATGGAAAAAAAAACTTTCTTGTCAAAATTTCTACACTAAGGTAAGATAAATTTCTCAAAAGTGAAGTTGAACTGGTTTGAAGAGTAAAAGATCTAGTCTCCTATCAAAGGAAAGGACTAACAAATGTATTTGAATATAATTTTGGAATGGATTGACTTGATTTTTGGATTTTAATTAGGCTTTTACACTGCTCGTCATAGGTCTCCATTAATGCATGTAAATATAGGATTGCATGATACTAGTCTACATTTTTTAAGTGCTTTAGATAAACTAGAAAATGACTTGAAATGTTGAGTAGCACTTTTGATGGTTTATTGCACACTATTTCTTCAAAAGCCTCAATTACATTATTTCTAATAGCATAGTCTCTTGGTGCAGGTCTGATCATGTTTTACAGATTCCGCTTCAGGGCTGGATGATGGCTATTGTAAGCTAATTAATTTATTTGGAGTTTTAACCATCCTTGTAACTGAGGGATAATGAAAGCATCTCAAGCTTGGTTTCATTTTTCTACGTTCAGTAGAGTTATTTTATTTTTGAATTACATGATATTGGTTTGTTGCAGGTGATGGCACTATCAAGTGGCTTTTTTGGTGTTTACAATGAGGTATAGGGAAAACCTTGTACTGGAAATTTTTGTCATTGTATAGAAAAAATATAACCATCCAACTTACTCTAATGTTTCTAGACTAATTTGACTAATTTGCATGTTTGGTTGGTTGCTTATAGTATTTTTTTTTTTTGTTTTTAACATACACTGAGCATGATAGGCCTAGTATGTGTTGTGCCCTTAGCACACAAGCCCCGTTCGGAACGGGGACCCTCTTTTCTTTCACCTCGTTGGGTCTTTTGGGGCTGCCTCGTTTTGCGTGCCCCAATTTTTTAATGTTCCGCATGGTCGATGTTGCTCCAAAGTTCTATCATAAATCGGCCACGCCTCCGCTTTTGGTCTTTGCTGCCTTCCGGGGCCTCGGGGAATCCCTATGGCATTTTGGTCCTAAACGGCCCTGGGCCCCTCCGGGCCTGGGCGTCCGGGGTTCCCTTATCGGGCTTCCTCTTTGCATTTGTCATCCTTCACGACGTTCTCCTGGCGTCTTTCCGCCCCTCGGGGTCTGACTCACCGCCCTCCACTTGAAACTCGTCATAAGTTTTCGAGGCCTGCCTACCCCTTCGGGCCCCAGGACTCGGAAGTCCGTTTCCGGACTTCCTTCCCGGGATCGCCGTCCACGAGATTCCTTCGGCGGCGAATTCCTTCCAGCCTCCCACCATCTGGGCCCCGGGCCTATCTCCGCCGTGCCCGTTCAAAGTTGTCAAAAATCAAACGGCGGCCATCGCTCCTCGTCTTTCCGGCCGCTGGGTCCCGGACTCTCCGCCGCCGCCGCCGACTGAATTCAAATTTCACCAACTTTTGGCGTGGCTGTACCAAAAATTAATGTGCGTATTAATGGCTGTTGGGGTATATAATGCCCAGTCCGCCAATGTCATTTTCACAATCCGAATTGCAGCGAGTTGGAGCAGTGATCATCTGGAGCCCACAGCGTTCGACAAGCGTCGCGATTGTCACCCTGAGCATCACTTCGATCAACACCGGTGAATTCCGTGCCTCCCCGCTTGGCATTTTCGAGGTAGGCTATCCCCGTTTTCCCTCCCGTATTTTTCGTCATTTTGGGGGATTTCAATGAATTAAATAATTGGTTAGGATGAATTAAATAGAAGGACACTAAATTGCGCCCATTACCCATCTCTTGAAATCTGCCAAAACCATTGGAATCGCTCCCGCCGCCGACTCGGGGCTATTTCGCGTCATGGCCATTCTTCGCGCAGGGCGATCGAGGCCCCCGGGCCCGCGATCCGCCTTCGCCGTCTGCTCTTAAGCTTTTCCGCCTACAGGCTGCAAGTCGTCCCTCCGGGTCTAGACCTTCAGACTTCCCCGTCTGGGGTTCCGTCCTCATTTTTCCGTGCTCGAATCACAAGCTCAGGTTGCCTCCCGATCTCCAGTTCCCGCTGCGCGCCTTGCCATGAAGGTGAAGCTAAGCAGTCCTCTGTTTGTGCGCTCGAGCCCCGGCCCCCGGGGCTCCGTCCCCGGAGTTCTGTGGGTGATTTCCTTTCGTCAAGCGAAGTTCGTCCCTCGGCTTCCCACGATCCGGGCTCCACTCCAGCTCTCGCTGTTGAATCTTTGGCAATGAATTAGTGTGGCGTCGTTGATGCCTTCGGGCCCTGGATCTCGGGGTTCCGTGGCCGTTTTTCCACCGTTGTGCCAGGCGGGACCTATTCGGCAAGGTCCCATGAACCGCCCGCTCCCCCGGGCCCCGGCCTTGTCATTGCAGTGGGCTCGTTCTCTCAGTCCGGCAGCTTTCGTGTCCCCGGGTCCCGGCTCCCGGACTTCCGTCCGCGGAAGTCCGCTGACCTCCTGCCGTAAGAATTCTCCCCCCCGTTCGCCCGGTATCCGGATCCCACGCTTTCCTTGGCCGTCTAAATATTGCCGAACTCTGCCCTGCCCTGGGACCCTCCGGGCTCGGCCTTCCGAAGTTCCGTCTCCGGAACTCCGTGACGGTTCCACCGTTCCCCACAGTGGACTGCTTTCGGCTTCCCGCCCGCTGGGCCCCGGGTGTCTCCTCACCGCTGCCATCCAAAATTGCTAAAAATCTCATCGCGGCTGGTGCGTCGTGTCTTCCCGGCCGCCATGCCCCGCCACGCTAGAAGCCTCCAAGCCTGAACCATAACTTCATGCCGATCGTCCTTTGGCCTCGCGGACCCCGGCCCTCGGACTTCCATCACCGGACTTCCTCAGCCGGATTTCCACCTGCTGTCCGCCGTTGCCAACGACTGCCTCTTAACTACTTTCTGACTTAAGACCTCCTATGCACCTTAGATTGACCCAAACAAGCTCAAATCCAAAATCTAACTTCGACCCATGTCTTAAATTTTGTTCCTCTCCATCATGAGCCTTTCGAAACATTAAAATTTGACCAAGGAGGGTCCCCAGGAGCTTTCGGCTACGTTTTCCCTTCTTGACAGCATTTCTGCCAGGGAAGTCCAGCCCTTAGGGCCCGGATTGTCCAGATGCCCCGAAACAAAGGTCGATAACGTCTAAGGATAAAATTTATGATATACTTAATTGATTATTTAGATGTTATGCTTAAAATATGGACTAACATGAACGCTTTTGATGTTTTGTTGCACTGACTTCGCCCTTACTTGCAGAATATATGGAATCAGCTACAGGCACTTCAGGGGCCTCCACCGAAAAGGATAAGGGCAAAAAGTCAGGAAGGACCCCTCAGGGAAAAGAAGATAAAGATCAGATGAAGTTTCAGTTTCAGGGAGAGCCACTCCAATCGAAGGTCTCCACCGACTGGAAAAAAAATTCAGATACCAATATCGGTCAGGTTGATATTGATGAATTCACTCAGAGGGTCAAGGTCAACCCTATGACAAAGAACGCCAGACTGATAAGGCAGAGTGGAATAGCCAAGGCCGCTGGTTTCCCTCCCTCTCTGGTGGCACCCGAACTAGTGATGGCTTGCTGGGAGGCCTATCAGGCTGACACTAGAACAATTGTCGACAAGGAGGGGAACATCCTCGCCGACATGTCGCTAGAGGGAATCACGAAAAAATTTCACATTCCCACGTTCCCACACATGGAGGTCCTCACGTTAGAACAATGCCAAGCGGGGTGGGATGCTAGTCCGTCAGGATGCAAGAAGTCTATCAACCTCTATTGGCTTAAGGAGAAGCGAGGCAGCACTGCGAAGGTTTCCCATGAACTCTTCCATAGCGATTTCCACGAGGACTATCATGACCTGGTGACTATGCTAAGCAGGGTTATGGGTCTCCCAGCAGCCGCCTACTTCCAAGAATGGATGGCCTACTACATTGAGTAGATCCTGCCAGGGAATGAGGACGTTAACACCAAGGTCTCATTCGACTGGGGAAGCATCATCAGCAACTTCTTCCATAAGTAGTTTGTTAACGTCAAGAAAAGCTCTAAGTTCTATATGACCTCCTACCTGGTGTACTCCTTGGCGGGTCAAAGAAAATACAGCGGGCTATTTGTGGCACCCGATCAGGGGCACAGGTGAGGGCTCAAGCCATTCGACAAATACCCTCAGCTCCAATACTGCAACTTCAAGAAGCAGTACTGCCGGGTCAATGACACTTTCATTAGCCATATTATCAGAATGATCGCCGGAGACTTCGAGAGGAGGGTCTCCCACAGCGCCAGGGCACTCCTGAAGGAGTATGCCTTCCTGTTTATCCAGTTCCCAAAGTTTACCTACATTCGGGCCCAGGGATTCACAGAACGACCAAACATATTGCCGCGGTATCCAAATGACAGAATCATCCTCCTGGAGCTTTCCTGGAAGCTGCAACACATTCAGGCCGTATTCAGCAATAAACACGTAGCAGGGATCCCCTATCCCATGACCCTTGGCCATGGCTTGTACCGATTACAGACTTCTCAATGTGCCAGCAATTCGGAGAAGGAGCTCAAGGAATATAATTTTGACTAGTACACTGCCCGCCCGCGGATGGATCCACATGGCCATGTCAGGAAGGCACTAGGGCCGACATATGCCAACCAATACCACATTGAAGACTTTTGGGTTGACTGCAAGGATGACAAGGAGGTGCTCGCCCGACATTACATGCGCATGACGGTGCTGTTCCTAAGACGGGTGCAGCCATTCCCGGTGCCGAACCAGGTCGAAGAGGACGAGTCCACTATTATGCACCCGAGGTACCCGGCAGTTGCTAACCTGCCAATACCATCTATTGACTGGGACGAACAAGAGGTCGATGACCTGGACACCATAACCCAGCCGATTCTCACTCACACTGAGGAGTGGGTTGATGGGCAGGTGGCGCACCTAAAGTGGCAAGGAGTGGTCCTAACATATGAAGGGCTCAAGAGCGAGCCAAGCGCCACGGAGGACGTCGCCGCCACCACGCCAACTGGCGAGACCTCCAAGTCTCCCCTCGTCACCAGGTCCCAAAAGAGAAAGGGAACAGAGACAGCATAGTCTGCGGACCCCAAGGAGCAAGCAAAGAAAGGAACGGGAGGCTCATCTCCCAAAAGATTGAAGCAAACTGTGAGTGCGGAAGAACCCCGACCTCCTTTGGCTCTTCCTGCTCCTCCTGTTGCACCTCCCGCCTCCCAGGCTATGGTCGCCGCATCTCCGCCGACAGTGGACATTTCTGTCCATCTTGTCGCTTCGCTCCCGGCCGGGTCACTAGTCATCATTGATTCCTCCTCCGGCGTGACCACTCCTCCTTCCTCTACTACCATGTCTCCAATTACCTCCCTCCCTTTGGCAACAATAACATCGCCTATTCCCACTGTCGCTATGCCCGAGGCCCTTACGAGGCACATGCAGAACGTCCCCCCTGAGCTTTCCCAAATCCTAATGAACCCCACACTCCAAGTAGCCCTCGCCCAAGCCCTCACAACAGCTCAGCCTTCACAACCGCCAACAGGGCCACCAGCCATGGAAGCCACAATGCAAATCTCGAAAGAGTTGGAGGAGCGAGAGCAGGAAGCCTCAAAGTTTATGGAGGAGGAGGCCGATGAATATCATGAGCACCCCGAGTACGAGCATCGAACCATCGACAAAGTGGTCTATGAGGGAGAAGAGATAGGCTCTTCCGAGAGTGGAGGTGAAGAGGATGGCTCGGGTGCCAAGGAGATCATCTAAACATTTGATGAGGACCTTGAGGAGGAGGTGGCACGACAGCTGAAGAACGTTGGGGAGGAGGCCGAAAAGTCACCACATGGTGAAGAGAGGCAGCCACCGGAAGAGTAGCCGCAAAATGATTTATCTAAGGCTGGGACCCATGTTGACAGGAGCCCGAAGGCCGAGGTAGCTAAAGAGAAGAAAGAAGAAGAGACCATGAAAGAAGGAGGTCCCGCCCAGCAATTGTCCACCAAACTAACCATCAAGCACCTCGTATTCGTTTAAGACTCCGATGAGGAGGAGGAAGCTACAAAAGAAAAGGGAGAACCCCAAAAGGAGGAGGCAGAGGTCTTACCTTTGACAGAGAAGGGTGAGGGCAGCCATGATGCACCCAAAAACAAATCTGCCATGCCCGATTGGTTGGAGAAACAACTTGAGAAGACAACCCCAGTGCTGAAGGACCCAACGGCGAAATTGGAGGCCATCTTGGCCCGATCCCTGACCACAACAAAGAAGGAGAATAAGCCTAAGGTCCGATCCAAGATAACCATGGACGCTTTCGGCTCCCGAGCAGCACAAATTGCAACGCCTACATTTGGCCAAGTAGGGGTGAGTTACAACATCTCCACCATTGACTTGGGGGCAGCAACTAGGGAACAAAAAGTTGAACACCTAGAGGAGTCGGTGGCCACAGTGGTGCACCTGATAAAGCAGGACAAGGTCTCCAAGGACGAGCTCAAAGTGCAGGTTGCTGCCCTAAGAGACTACATACAACAGTGGTCCTCAGTGGACGAGCTACCCACCACCTCCGCAACCACACCACAGTTGCTCTCCACAGAACAAATTGACAAGATGGAGAGCAGGAAGAACTTGGAGAAAACTACTGAAGATTGGTTCCGACATGTCACATACATCGGAAACATGGGAATAAGCCAGGCTGTACAGACAGCCAACAAGTTCTTAGACCTAATCTAGTCCCTGAAGAGCACAGGGAGGCTCTGCACCAATTTCCCTGCGACATACGACTCCGCCTTCCCAAAAATCGAGGCCATCCTCCAAATGCCTGAGAACATGTGGGAGGAGAAGCTAGAGCTGAAGAAGGAAGATCACTGGCTGGTGGATGTGTGGCGCAGAAACCTCGTCAACTGGAAGGAGAGGTTAGAGCAGATCCTGAACAGAGTGGATCCGGATATTGAGTGGATTAAGGAAATCCAGGCGGAGGGCGGAATGCACCCAATACCTTAAGCTGATGATGGGCTATGATATGCCTATGGTACAAATGGATGGAGAAAAGATCAAGCCATACTTCCAGGAGAAGATGAAGGGCGGGACAGCTGGAGAAATCACCACGAAATTCCTAAGTTTCGCTGCCCATGCCTTCGATCGATCAGAGCTTTTCAAAGACCAAGGCTCGAATTATGACGAGGATTGGAAGTGGCTGGAAGAGAACGCTAAGGAATGGAGCTACCAGGCGTTAAGATGCGAGATCCTTGAAATAGACAAGCTCCAGGCCGTCATCCTCAAGTATATAGAGCACGCAGCTTCCGAGGAGCAAGAGGACAGCCCAGCCAAAGAAGAAGACCTCCCTGAGGAGTAACTACAGCAAAAGGAAAACAACAATTAGCTACGAGATGAAAGAGCAATAGTGCCATCCACTAGATGACGAAATAGGGAAAAAGACAAAACATGTTTTTAAATTGTAAATCTATTTGGGGTAGGTGAAACCCTATTTTGTAATGAATCTTGGCCACACAATTGTAATAAATCTTGGCCATTCATTTAACTTTTGGAAAACTATAAATAGAGCACTCCCCTCATTTGCAAAAGTGAGAGTTGAGTTGTTGTAAAGGCATGCTACTGAAATTTATAGGAAATATCATTGACTTGGTGTATTTTCTTGATTTCTCCCATGTGACATGATTCATTCTCCAATATTACATGTTTAGCTTAGATTTTATGGCTGTTTAGTTAGCTGTTTACTTTATTTTGATAAATCTTAGGAATGTTGTTGGGTGATTGTGAAAATTCCTGCTTTGTTGATGATCCCTTAGTCCATAGTTTTTGCTGTTTGCTGAAGGTAGATAGCTGTACAAAGTTAGCCTAGACTTTATTTGAAGCTGCCCAAACATTTATCTTTGATTCATGCATGTATGTGGTGGATGAAGGATGAAATATCTGCAGCCCTTAGAAGATAGCACAATTTTTATGATACTGTGAAATCCCTGGTTAAGTGGGATATTGTTTTGAGGAATTGTCCATTGCAAGAACTCCATTGTCCCTATTCATAGCAAGCTTCAGACTTAGGAAGTTTTCCCCTCCTTCGCTCTTTTTCCCTTTTTTAGAAACTGACCTATGCTAAGGTTCATTGCACATTGTAAAACCAATTCTGACAACTAGATGGAGTCCAAGATTGTTGTTTGAACCTACAGCCGGTGCATAACAACCTTCCATCCTAGGGACTCCATTTCAAGATCCAACTTCGTGCTTTATGTCCACACTTTGTATTTTCTGTAAGATCGCCTTGTGATTCTAGCAAATCATATCAAACTACTGAGGTATCTAAGCACTATCATGACCTGACATCCGAGAGACTTTGGGATAGTGTTCTATAATTTGATTGTGGGAGATTGTCTTTCAAGAGAGATAGTGCACCTACACACTGCCTGTGTTGAGAAGTGCATAAAAACACCATCAACAGAACTGGCGCTAGAGGGAGGGCAGATGAAAATACTAAGTCAGGAGATAAAATAAAGCTGGATCGGATCGGATCATTCTCCCCGGAGAGATTTCAGAGAGTTCTACGATCAGCACCAAACAAGGGAGAATTTGAAGAATTACAGCCTCCCACGCGGGCAAAGCGGGCTCAAGGAAGTAACACCGCTTCTTCCTCTTCCTCCATTCCATCCACCTCCATTTCACCTTCACCTTCATTTGGCTGGCCTTCATCTTCCACCCAACCAGCCCAAGCAGCATTTACACCTTCTATCTCCGGCAGCCAGGGGTTTGCTCCTCTCCCGGCCCTTTCGGCCCAAGGCACCATCTAGGCAGCCATAGCTCAAGGGCAACCCCATATTATTGTTGTATTGCCAATACAGCCCCAAATCCCTGCTTCCCAACAGCAAACGCCACCTTCGCCTCCCCCCATGGCTTGGCTAGCGCATAACCCTTCACCGATACATTTTTCTATCTACAATGATATGCCCAAGAATCCAGAGGGCTTTTGTTCAAAGTTCCATCCACGCGATATGCAAAGGACAGCTGAAGAGCATATCAAAATATTCGAGACGGCTGTCACCGAAATGCAAGTGGATCACGAGGATGTTGCATGCCACCTTTTTCCGCATTCATTAGGGGAAGAAGTCTTCTATTGGTACATTAATCTGCCAAGGGGATCCATCACTTCATGGAACTTGATGAAGAATGCCTTTCTGTAGAAATATAAGATCCTCATCAATCCTTCGGACCTTTACCAGCAATTCATGTCTATTAGAAGGGAGGTCAACGAACCTATTAGCTCCTTGAATGACCGTTTCCATCGGGCCCACATGAAGCTTCAGGCTCTGTACCTCCATGATGATGCGGTAGCTCTCCCGGTCTACTATGCGGTGTTGGACAACCTCACGTTGGCCTTGGTGAAAAGGATGCGCCCACCGCTCGCTACCTTACTGGCCGCCTATGCAAAAGTTGTCGCCAGTGTAGACTTGGGGCAAAATATCTCTGGCCCACTGCCCTCTTTGGGGCCAGTAGCCCACCCGATGCAGATTCAAGGACTTAATCAGGCGTTTTCTCATCAAACCCCTCTTATGAACCAGGTGCCTCAATTGCCTATGGTGTTGCATCCAAGGCAGTCGTTAAACTATGCGCCTCCTGCACCTTCCTATTTGCAGCCCCAGCAGCAGTACAACTATTCCCAGATTGCTCCACAACAGCAGGCGTATTCTCAACAGCCATAAGTGCCATTGTACCTATCGGGACCAGAGTTTCCTCCAGCCTACCAAAATCAGCCGGCAGCCCCGCCCGCTTTTCTCCAAAATCTGGCCCCGTCGCCTGGAGGTGCGACCGAGAAAGACAAGCTAGAGGAACTAACGGAAATGATTAAGAAAATGTCCACGGAGATGACGCATCTAAAGAATCAGAATAACCAGTTGCAGGCCTCCCAGTGTAATTTTCAGGCTAATCTCAATCGAAACAATAGAGACAACAGAGATAATCGGGATGCGGGCCCTTCCTCCAGTCAAAATTATGAGAGAGGGCAAAACGCTAATCAAAACGCAGAAATGAGACCTTGTCAAAGGCAGAATCGTACATGGAACACCAGACCCAACAATGGTGGTGTCCCCATGCCATTTGATCAACCAGCAAGCAACGACAAAACATCCAGCGACGTGTATCTGGCTGAAGCAGCATTGTCTAGATGGTGTCGACTTCACAAAACCAGTAGGCATTCTGAGCTGGATTGTCCTGAGTTTCAGACGGCTACTGAAATCTTCCAGGTGGAGGTACAAAACGCAGTCGACAATGCCAACTACAGGGACATCGTCCCATCTGAGCCCTACGATTCCTCGTGTCTGGTGGTCAATCAGGCACCGTTTCCGCAAGGTGACCGCAATGAACCCGAAACTGAGCCTACTCCTGTTGAGGATGAGAAAGCGCAAGAGGTAAGTAATGAACAAACCTTGGCTCAACTTTTTGATTCAGTAGATAATGGTCTCGTAGATGAGGAAGAATCATTTGTAGATGAGGTCTACATGTTCCATCAACGATCGAGTCCCTACTTCCTTAGGAATAGGCAAGCCGGTGGACCCTTTACAACTTCTACCCCACCAAACAATTTCGCCACCCCGCCTGATCCCAATGCCAGTAACAACCCTAGGCTTCCTCATATACCTGCCCAATACCTCAACAAGAACCAGTCTTAAAACCTATCGCAAAATCAGCCTCAAGGCCAACCCTAGAACCCATCTGGACAAACGAAGGTACAGACCCCTAGTTCTGCTATAGGCCAAGCTTTTAGCTCCGATATCGAACAGATGGGGGAATATGTAGCAGAAGAGTTTAAGAAGGTAAAAATCAGTTTGTCAGCCTTCGAATTACTCAAAGTTCCTGCCGTGAGGCATGCTTTCTTTAGGGTTCTGAATGGGACTCCATCTTCTAACACGACACAAAAAACCCCAGCTAAGAGGGTAACCTTTGAAGAGCTTAGGAGAGAACCTGAGATACAGGATAATACAGGAAGAAGGAAGGATGTCCCCATGAATCAGTTAGCAGGTAAAAAAATTGAAAAGGAGTCAGAAAGGGCTACCAGGCAGTTTTCAAAGGACCAACAATTTAAGCAAACCAAGGATATGGCCAGTGATAGGAACAAAGGTCAGGTAGCTCAAATGGACACACCTGTGGGCATCCTCCAAGGGAGATCGAAAACCCCCTTTCCTGACCACCATTCGGATCTTTGGGAAGAATCTGCACAACTGCCTACTCGACTCAGGAGCTTCCGCCAATGTCATGCCCTTGGCCGTATGCAAGGCTCTTGACATCACTCCCACGCCTTCAAAGAGGAAGGTGACCCAGCTGGACAAAACAGAGATCAACATCATGGGTGAAATAAACCGTATTCTCATGCAGATTGCTATAGACCCATGGATACAACAGGTCATTGATATCCAAGTGGCAGACATTCCCGATGCTTATGGAATTATTTTGGGAAGGGAGTTCACCAAGGCGCTGAATGGATACATCGCCACAGATCTTTCTCACATGTGGCTACCATGGAAGGGGTTGCCAAATCAGATCCACATCGACCGCGAACCCCGTATGAAGTATATGATCACGGAATACAATAATCTCAACGAGGTGTTGTTTGCTGAGACCGATTTGGGGAATTATCGCCCTTTTGCCTACCAAAATGAGCTTGAGCTTCAGGAAAAACATGCAGATGAAGTATTACTGGTGTTGTGTAGTCCCCCAGCCGATTCCACACGAATGCCCCCAGACACGGAAACATTGGTAGAAGCTGATAATGAGCCGGATGGAGATGACGACTGGGGATTACTCAATGGCTTCCAAGAATTCATGGAGAAGTGTGCAAGGGATCAGCTCAATCTAGGAGATCGAATGAATTTCCAGGATCTCTTGTTGCCAAACTGGTGCAAGGTTCACAATGCTGCTCACTCTGAGTTTGACTGTTGCTTATGCCAAGCAGCAGTGGCGAATGTTAGAAAATCGGCTACCTCCCAGACAGGAATGCCAAAGGAGACACCAATAACATCGCCTGTTGATCATTGCCTCGAACCAGAGAACTCCCATAGGGTCATTAGGCCCACCGTCCAACCAAAAGAGAGGGGAAGTTCAATCAAGCATGAAGATAAGGAATCCTCCGCGTGTTGGACGCTAGGATTTGATGGATCGAAGTCGAGGCAAGGAGCTGGAGCGGGGATTGAACTCATCAGTCCAACGGGTAAGACATTTCTTGCTGTTCACCGACTACAGTTTTATTGCACCAATAACGTAGCAGAATATGAGGCCTTAGTCCTTGGCCTTCTCATGGCCTTGAAGAAAAATATGAAAGCGTTGCAAGTCTTTGGGGATTCTGCACTCGTAGTTAAGCAGGTCAAGAAGTTGTACTCCTGTCATGATCGAAGGCTCACAAATTATAGGCACAGGGTTTGGGATCTCTTAGAGGGCCTAGATGAATTCAATATACAATTGATCCCTCGTGCTCAAAATCGCACAGCCAACGCTTTAGCTCAAGCGGCTAGCACTCTACAACCCCTATCTTTGTCTGGGCTCAAGAAATTCACTGTTGAGCTTACATCCACACCATCAGTCCCAGATAATGTCACTCACATGCAAGTCTTCAATGACGACAAGCATATCCTTCAGTTCATCACAAGTTCCGATGTCTTTGCAGCTCAAATAATTGATGAAGCTGATCCACAGGAGGCCGAACTAGATATAGAAGGGGTTATTAACCTCAAAACCAATATAATCCCTAGAGGTATGGTTCAGCTGAAATGCATATTTGATCTGGATCAGATCAAGGATCAGAATCAATGAACAAAAAAGGAGGCCATCAGCAACCAGTGCAATGCACACAACCTTGGGACAACTGAGGATACTAGAAATATTTTTATTGGCAAAGTGTGCACGCCTGAGGAAAGGAAGGGAATCACAGATGCATTGCAAAGATACCATGATGTGGTGGCATGGAGCTACCAAGATTTAAAACCGTATGACACCTCTATCATTACACACACCATCCCTCTCAAGGCGGAAGTGAGGCCCTTCCGCCAGCGACAGCACCCCATCAATGCCTTGCTAGAACCTATCGTTTACAAGGAGGTGCAGAAATTGCTCTCAGCAAGGATTATTTTTCCCGTCAGGCACTCCACGTGGGTGGCCAACTTGGTCCTAGTCAGGAAAAAGAATGGAGAGATTAGGGTGTGTGTGGATTTCCGCAATCTCAACCACCCCTCGGAAAAAGACAACTATCCAGTGTCTTCGCTGGATGAGGTGCTACAAATCGTCAACGGCTCCCAGATGATGTCGTTCCTCGATGGATACTCCAGGTATAACTAGATAATGGTGCAATATGAGGATCGCCACAAGACGGCGTTCACCACTAAGTGGGGGACGTTCGCATACAGGAGAATACCTTTCGGGCTCATCAATGTCGGCGCCACGTTCCAACATGCCATGGATATCGCCTTCAAAGACCTAATTGGCAAATGCATAATCATCTACATGGATGATTTAACTGTAGTTTCTAAAAGGCGAAGCGACCACATCTCCGACTTATGCAAGGTATTTCAGAGATGCAGGGAATTTGGGGTTTCCCTAAACCCCAAGAAGTGCATTTTCAGAGTGACTGAAGGCAGGCTCCTTAGACACATCATTTCAGAACAGGGAATCTCCATTAATCCTGAGCGCACCGAGTCCTTACTCAAAATTCGGCCCCCAGGCAGTAAGAAGGAATTAAAGACTTTCTTCGGAAAGATCAATTTTGTCCAGAAATTCATCACAGGTTTTGCGGAGATTGTGAAACCTCTCAACGCCATGCTCAAACAGGACGCCAAAGTCGAATGGACGCCTGATGCCAAACAATCCTTTGAAGAAATCAAATGGGCTATTGCTGAGGCACCTGTGTTGGTTAGCCTGGATTATTTGAAGCCATTCTACATTTACTCATTTGCTTCAGAGCATTCTTGTGCTAGCATGTTGACCCAAAATGACGATGAAGGAAATGAGCATCCGATCAACTTCATGAGTGCTCCCCTCAAAGATGTTGAATTGCGTTACCACAACATAGAAAAGCAGGCGTACACTCTCGTCAGAGGAGTGAAGAAATTTAGACACTACATTCTACGCAACAAGGTGTTCGCCATTGTCCCTTACCCAGCAGTTAAGACGCTGCTCATGTAGAACGAGTTGGGCGAACGAAGGGCTAAGTGGGTCACCCTGCTACAAGAATATGATATGGAGATCCAACCGATGAAACTGGTGAGAGGACAGGCACTCACCCACACAATTTCCGAAATAGCCATAGAGGCTGGGCCTGAGCTCATAGTACAGCAATACCAGTTTGAAGATGTCTCCCCAGGAGAATGGTATCAAGATGTCGTTTATTATCTGTTAAGTCATAAGTATCCACCGCACCTGCAAGGAGTCAAAAAGAGGGCCCTGAGATTGAAAAGTAATGGCTACATGTTACAGGGTTCCATTCTCTATAAGAAGAATCATGAGGGCGTTTATCTGAGGTGCCTTGGCAAGGAGGAAGCAGAATGCGTCTTGAAGGAGTTTCACAATAAATTTGGTACAGGCCATGGCTCGAGTTCTTCTACAGCACATCAAATATTGAGAGCGGGGTACTATTGGCCAACTGTCTTCAAGGATGCCCATTGCCATGTTCGTTCATGTCACACATGCCAGACCGCTGCCACCAGGGAGAGGAATGCTGTTGTTCCACTGCAGCCCGTGCTGGAGGTAAGGCCTTTTGCGCAATGGGGTCTCAACTTCATCGGTCCAGTAAGCCCTCCATCGTCTGCAGGACACAGGTACATTCTTACCACTACTGATTATTGTACTAGATAGACGGAAGCAATAGTATGTAAGCAATGCACAACTGAAGTAGTTACTGATTTCTTGGAAAGTTTCATTTTAAATCATTTTAGTTTTCTGTATGCTTTAGTATGTGATAATGGACCTGCATTTGCTTCATTAAAATTTTTTAGTAGGGCGTTTGACTATGGGATTGCCCTCAAATTCTCGTCTAATTACTACCCTCAGGGTAATCACCTTGCCGAGTCCACGAATAAAAATTTGATCACTGTGATCAAGAAATTGCTAGATAGGAATCCCAAGGACTGGCATACCCAGCTCCATTTTTCCCTTTGGGCTGATCGCACCCGCCACAAGGCTGCCCTTGGCGATTCTCCATTCCACCTTGTCTATGGCCTAGAGCCTATATTCCCCATCCATCTGAAGATTCCTACTCTTCAGTTCATCAGTGATTTTTATGAGGGAGGAGATCGTAGGGAAGCTCGGTTAGCTGAGCTCTTACATTTAGAGGAAGTCTGAAACCGTGCAATAGAAAATTTCGCCAAACATTAGGGCGTAGTGAAGAGATGGTTCGACTGCTGAGCCAAAATCAAGGCCTTTAGAATTGTAGATTTGGTCCTATATTGGGACAAGGCCCATGAGAAGAAAGGGGGACACAACAAATTCGACAAGCTCTAGCTTGACCCCTTTCAAATAGCTGAGATTTTGGGAGATAATGTATGCCGCCTAAAGACCTTAATCGATGAAAATGTCTCGTTGCCAGTCAACAGGTAGCATCTGAAGCAATACTTCCAGGCTTGAGCTCCTTCGAGCTCTTCGTTGTAAATACTTGTGCATAGGTTAGAATAGTTGCTTCCTTGCTTGTCTGCATTTGTTTGAGTCGCTTTTGTTTTTTCCCTCCCGGCGGTTTTGTTTCGAAAGAGGTTTCTCGCTCCTTTGCAGTGGCCGTGCTCGCTTGACGAGTGGTTCACTTTGCTGTCCGTTCTTTGTGTTCTCTGGCTAAACATTCACTCTAGACTATTGGTCTTTGTGAGCTCTCTGCGAATGATTTCCTTGTTTGAACTCTGCTCAGAACCTGACCCTTAACTGGATCTTCTTACCCACATCTCGGATCTCGCACAAATTACATAATAATAATTTCTGAAGGACCGTACTATGGTTGTTATGACACCCCAGTGAGTGAAAAATCTTAAGTCTACTCCAGTGATCACTGCAGTCTCAAACCCATTGTAGGCTTCAATGCTTACTCGGTTGAACTAAATGGTAAAAGAGAAATGAAATATCAAAGAAAGAAAGTAAAAAAAGGGAATTCTGAAAAAGGAAATAAATGACCGTATGGGCGTTCGGATAACTACCAGGGTTATGATGTCCGGGGCAAGAGTAATATCCATGAGATTGCAGCAAATAACCCGTCAGGGTTGGCGGACCTCACAGTGGGCAATGTCCAAAGTACTTTTGGTGTTAGGCGACATGTAGCTCACTCCGTTGAATTGGTAACCCCGGTCACCATCCCAAAAAGGAATGAACTCACTCCACACACCCTCGAGGTGTCCGGTAAGCTGACCTAATTATGATCTCGTTCTCCTATTCACCTTCTGAAGCCACTCCTAGTCTGCAGAAACCAAAGATTCTAGGTCATGAATGAGTATTTATCTTTAGAACGCTCAGGAGCGTTCCTTAGCGGAGTCACCATTTGTTGTGTCCTTAGCACACACGCCCCATTTGGAATGGGGACCCTCTTTTCTTTCACCTCGTCGGGTCTTTTGGGGCTACCTCGTTTTGGGTGCCCCTCTTTTTTTGATGTTTCGCATGGTCGATGTTGCTCCAAAGTTCCATCATAAATCGCCACGCCCGCTTTTGGTCTTTGCTGCCCGGGGCCTTGGGGAATCCCTATGGCATTTGGTCCTAAAAGGCCCTGGGCCCCCTGGGCCCAGGCGTCCGGGGTTCCCTTATCGGGCTTCCTCTTTGCATTGCCGTCCTTCGCGGCGTTCTCCGGGCGTCTTTCTGCCCCTCGGGGTCCGAATCGCTGCCCTCCGCTTGAAACTCGTCATAAGTTTTCGAGGGGCGCCTGCCCCTTCGGGCCCCGGGACCTGGAAGTCCGCTTTTCCGGACTTCCTTCCTAGGATCGCCCCCATGATTCCTTCGGCGGCGAATTCCTTCCAGCCTCCCGCCATCCGGGCCCCGGGCCCTCTCTGCCGTGGCATTCAAAGTTGTCGAAAATCAAATGGCGCCATCGCTCCTCATCTTTCCAGCCGCCGGGTCCCGGAGTCGGCTCCGCTGCCGACTGAATTCAAATTTCACCAACTTTGGCCAGTCGCATCCAGTAATTAATGCAACGTATTAATGGCGTTTGGAGTATATAATGCCCGGTCCGCCAATGTCATTTTCACAATCCGAATTGCAGCGAGTTGGAGCAGTGATCATCTGGAGCTCGCAGCGTTCGACAAGCATCACGATCGTCACCCTGAGCATCACTTCGATCAACACCGGTGAATTCTGCGCCTCCCCGCTTAGCATTTTCGAGGTAGGCTATCCCCGTTTCCCTCCCATCTTTTTCGTCATTTTGGGGGATTTGAATGAATTAAATAATTGGTTAGGATGAATTAAATAGAAGGACACTAAATTGCGCCCATTACCCATCTCTTGAAATCTGCTTAAACCATTGGAATCGCTCCCGCCGCCGACTCGGGGCTTTTTCACATCACGGCCGTTCTTCGCGTAGGGCGATCGAGGCCCCTCGGGCCCGCGATTCACCTTCGCCGTCCGCTCTTAAGCTTTTCCGCCCGCAGGCTGTTGTCCCTCCGGGTCCAGCCCTTCAGACTTCCTTGTCCGGGGTTCCGCCCTCATTTTGCCGTGCTCGGATCACAAGCTCACGTTGCCTCCCGACTCTGGTTCCCCGCGCGCCTTGCCGTGAAGGTGAAGCCAAGCAGTCCTCCATTTGTGCGCTCGGGATCGCCCCCGGGGCTCCGTCCCCAGGGTTCTATGGGCGATTTCTTTCGTCAAGCGAAGTTTGTCCCTCGGCTTCCCGCGATCCGGGCTCCACTCCAGCTCTCGCTGTTGAATCTTTGGCGATGAGTTAGTGTGGCGTCGTTGACGCCTTCGGGCCCCGGATCTCGGGGTTCCGTGGCCGCTTTTTCTACCGTTGAGCCAGCGGTACCTGTTCGCGAGGTCCCATGAACCGCCCACTCCCTCGGGCCCCGGCCTTGTCATCGCAGTGGGCTCGTTCTCCCATTCCGGCAGCTTTCGTGTCCCCAGGTCCCAGCTCCCGGACGTGCATCCACGAAAGTCTGCTGACTCTCCTGCCTTTCATTCTCCCCCCCGTCCGCCCGGTATCTGGATCCCGGGCTTCCTTTGGCCATCTAAATATTGCCGAACTCTGCCCTGCCCTAGGACCCTCCGGGCCCGGCCGTCCAGAGTTCCGCCTTCGTGAACTCCGTGACAGTTTTGCCGTTCCCCACGGTGGACCCCTTTCGGCTTCCTGCCTGCCGGGCCCCGCTGCCTCACTGCCGCCGTCCAAAACTGCTGAAAATCTCATGGCAGCCGGTGTGTCGCGTCTTCCCAGCCTGTGGGCCCCGCCACGCCGGAAGCCTCCAAGCCTAAACCATAACCTCATGCCGGCCGTCATTTGGCCTCACGGACCCTGGCCCTTGGACTTCCGTCGCCGGACTTCCTTGGCCGGATTTTCGCCTGCTGTTCGTTGTTGCCAACTGCCGCCTCTTAACTGTTTTCCGGCTTAAGACCTCCGATGCACCTTAGATCGACCCAAACAAGCTCAAATCCAAAATCTAACTTCGACCCATGTCTTAAATTTTGTTCCTCTCCATCATGAACCTTTCGAAACATTAAAATTTCACTAAGGAGGGTCCCTCGGAGCTTTCGGCTACGGTTTCCCTTCTTGACAGAATTCCTGCCAGGGAAGTCCGGCCCTCCAGGCCCGGATTGTCCAGATGCCCTGAAACGAAGGTCGATAACGTCTAAGGATAAAATTTATGATATACTTAATTGATTATTTAGATGTTATGCTTAAAATATGGACTAACATGAACGCTTTTGATGTTTTGTTGCACTGACTTCACCCTTGCTTGCAGAATATATGGAATCAGCTGCAGGCACTTCAGGGGCCTCCACCGAAAAGGACAAGGGCAAAAAGTCAGGAATGACCCCTCGGGGAAAAGAAGATAAAGATCATAAGAAGTTTTAGTTTCAGGGAGAGCCACTCTAGTCGAAGGTCTCCACCGACTGGAAAGAAATTTCAGATACCAATATCGGTCAGGTTGATATTGATGAATTCACTTAGAGGGTCAAGGTCAACCCTACAACAAAGAACGCCAGACTGATAAGGTAGAGTGGAATAGCCAAGGCCGCTGGTTTCCCTCCCTCTCTGGTGGCACCCAAAATAGTGATGGCTTGCCGGGAGGCCTATCAAGCTGACACTAGAACAATTGTGGACAAGGAGGGGAACATCCTCACCGACATGTCGCCAAAGGGAATCACGAAAACATTTCACATTCCCACGTTCCCACACATGCAGGTCCCCACATTAGAACAATGCCAAGCGGCGTGGGATGCTAGTCCATCAGGATGCAAGAAGTCTATCAACCTCTATTGGCTTAAGGAGAAGCAGGGCAGCGCTGCGAAGGTTCCCCACGAACTCTTTCGTAGCGATTTCCACGAGGACTATCACGACCTGGTGACTATGCTAAGCAGGGTTATGGGTCTCCTAGTGGCCGCCTACTTCCAAGAATGGATGGCCTACTACATTGAGCAGATCCTGTGAGGGAATGAGGACATTAACACCAAGGTCTCATTTGACTGGGGAGGCATCATCAGCAACTGCTTGCATGAGTAGTTTGTTAACGTCAAGAAAAGCTCTAAGTTCTATATGACCTCCTACCTGGTGTACTCCTTGGCGGGTCAAAGACAATACAGCGGGCTATTTGTGGCACCTGATCAGGGGCACAGGCGAGGGCTCAAGCCATTCGACAAATACCCTCAACTCCAATACCGCAACTTCAAGGAGTACTACCAGGTCAATGACGCTTTCATTGGCCATATTATCAGAATGATCGCTGGAGACTTCGAGAGGAGGGTCTCCCACAACGCCAGGGTGCTCCTAAAGGAGTATGCCTTCCTGTTTATCCAGTTCCCAAAGTTTACCTACATTCGGGCCCAGGGATTCACAGAACGACCAAACAGATTGCCGCGGTATCTAAATGACAGAATCATCCTCCTAGAGCTTTCCCGGCAGCTCCAACACATTCAGGCTATCTTCAGCAATAAACACATAGCAGGGATCCCCTATCCTATGACCCTTGGCCAGGGCTTGTACCGATTACAGACTTCTCAATGTGCCAGCAATTCAGAGAAGGAGCTCAAGGAATACAATTTTGACTAGTACACTGCCCGCCCGCGGATGGATCTACATGGCCATGTCAGGAAGGCACTAGGGCTGGCATATGCCCACCAATACCACATTGAAGACTTTTGGGCTGACTGCAAAGATGACAAGGAGGTGCTCGCCCGACATTACATGCGCATGACGGTGTTGTTCCTAAGATGGGTGCAACCATTCCCAGTGCCAGACCAGGTCGAAGAGGACGAGTCCACCATTATGCACCCGAGGTACCCAGCAGTTGCTAACCTGCCAATACCATCTATTGACTAGGACTAACAAGAGATCGACGACCTAGACACCATAACCCAGCTGATTCTCACTCGTACTAAGGAGTGGGTCGATGGGCAGGTGGCGCACCTAAAGCGGCAAGGAGTGGTCCTAACATATGAAGGGCTCAAGAGCGAGCCAAGCGCCACGGAGGATATCGCCGCCACCACGTCAACTGGTGAGACCTCCAAGTCTCCCCCCGTCACCAGGTCCGAAAAGAGAAAGGGAACAGAGACAACACAGTCTGCGGACCCCAAGGAGCAAGCAAAGAAAGGAACGGGAGGCTCATCTCCCAAAAGATTGAAGCAAACTGTGAGTGCGGAAGAACCCCGACCTCCTTTGGCTCTTCCTGCTCCTCCTGTTACACCTCCCGCCTCCCAAGCTATGGTCTCTGCATCTCCGCCAGCAGTGGACATTTCTGTCCATCTTGCCGCTTCGCCCCAGGCCGGGTCACTAGTCATCATTGATTCCTCCTCCGGCGTGATCACTCCTCCTTCCTCTGCTACCATGTCTCCAATTACCTCCCTCCCTCTGGCAATAATAACATCGCCTATTCCCATTGCCGCTATGCCCGAGGCCCTTACGAGGCACATGCAGAACCTCCCCCATAAGCTTTCCCAAATCCTAATGAACCCCGCACTCCAAGTAGCCCTCGCCCAAGCCCTTGCAACAGCTCAGCCTTCACAACTGCCAACAGGGCCGCCAGCCATGGAAGCCACAATGCAAATCTCGAAAGAGTTGGAGGAGTGAGAGCAGGAACCCTCAAGGTCTATGGAGGAGGAGGCCAATGAATATCATGAGCACCCCGAGTACGAGCATCGAACCATCGACAAGGTGGTCTATGAGGGAAAGAGACAGGCTCTTCCGAGAGCGGAGGTGAAGAGGATGGCTCGGGTGCCAAGGAGATCATCTAAACATTTGATGAGGACCTTGAGGAGGAGGTGGCACAACAGCTAAAGAACGTTGGGGAGGAGGCCGAAAAGTCACCACATGGTGAAGAGGGGCAGCCACTGGAAGAGCAGCCGCAAAAGGATTTATCTAAGGCTAGGACCCATGTTGACAGGAGCCCGAAGGCTGAGGTAGCTGAAGAGAAGAAAGAAGAAGAGACCGTGAAAGAAGGAGGTCCCACCTAGCAATTGTCCACCAAACTACCCGTCAAGCACCTCGTATTCATTCAAGACTCCGACGAGGAGGAGGAAGCTACAAAAGAAAAGGGAGAACCCCAAAAGGAGGAGGCAAAGGTCTTACATTTGACAGAGAAGGGTGAGGGCAGCCATGATGCACCCAAAAACAAATCCGCCATGCCCGATTGGTTGGAGAAACAACTTGAGAAGACAACCCCAGTGCTGAAGGACCCAAGGGCGAGATTGGAGGCAATCTTGGCCCGATCCCTGACCACAACAAAGAAGGAGAAGAAGCCTAAGGTCTGATCCAAGATAACCATGGACGCTTCCGGCTCCCGAGCAGCACAAATTGCAACGCCTACATTTGGCCAAGCAGGGGTGAGTTACAACATCTCCACCATTGACTTGGGGGTAGCAACTAGGGAACAAAAGGTTGAACACCTGGAGGAGTCGGTGGCCACAGTGGTGCACCTGATAAAGCAGGACAAGGTCTCCAAGGACAAGCTTAAAGCGCAGGTTGCTACCCTAACAGACTACATACAGCAGTGGTCCTCAGTAGATGAGCTACCCACCACCTCCGCAACCACACCGCAATTGCTCTCCAAAGAATTAATTGACAAGATGGAGAGGAGGAAGAACTTGGAGAAAACTACTGAGGATTGGTTCCAATAGGTCGCATACGTCAAAAACATGGGAATCAGCCGGGCTGTGCAGACAGCCAACAAGTTCTTGGATCTAATCCAGTCCCTGGAGAGCACAGGGAGGCTCTGCACCAATTTCCCTGTGACATACGACTCCGCCTTCCCAAAAATCGAGGCCATCCTCCAAATGCCTGAGAACACGTGGGAGGAGAAGCTAGAGCTGAAGAAGGAAGATCACTGGTTGGTGGATGTGTGGCGCAGAGACCTCGTCAACCGGAAGGAGAGGTTAGAGCAGATCCTGAACAGAGTGGATCCGGATATTGAGTGGATTAAGGAAATCCGGGCGGAATGTGCCCAATACCTTAAGCTGATGACGGGCTATGATATGCCCACGGTACAAATGGATGCAGAAAAGATCAAGCCATACTTCCAGGAGAAGATGAAGGGAGGGACAGCCAGAGAAATCACCACGGAATTCTTGAGTTTCGCTGCCTGCGCCTTCGATCGATCAGAGCTTTTCAAAGACCAAGGCTCGAAGTATGACAAGGATTGGAAGCGGCTGGAAGAGAACGCTAAGGAATGGAGCTACCAGGTGTTAAGATCCGAGATCCTTGAAATAGACAAGCTCTAGGCCGTCATCCTCAAGTATATAGAGCACGCAGCTTCCGAGGAGCAAGAGGATAGCCCAGCCAAAGAAGAAGACCTCCCTGAGGAGTAACTACAGCAAAAGGAAAACAACAATTAGCTATGGGACGAAAGAGAAATAGTGCCATCCACTAGATGACGAAATAGGGAAAAAGAAAAAACATGTATTTAAATTGTAAATCTATTTGGGGGTAGGTGAAACCCTATTTTGTAATGAATCTTGGCCACACAATTGTAATAAATCTTGGCCATTCATTTAACTTTTGGAAAACTATAAATAGAGCACTCCCCTCATTTGCAAAAGTGAGAGTTGAGTTGTTGTAAAGGCATGCTGCTGAAATTTATAGGAAATATCATTGACTTGGTGTATTTTCTTGATTTCTCCCATGTGACATGATTCATTCTCCAATATTACATGTTTAGCTTAGATCTTATGGCTATTTAGTTAGCTGTTTACTTTATTTTGATAAATCTTAGGAATGTTGTTGGGTGATTGTGAAAATTCTTACTTTGTTGATGATCCCTTAGTCCATACTTTTTGCTGTTTGTTGAAGGTAGATAGTTGTGCAAAGTTAGCCTAGACTTGATTTGAAGCTGCCCAAACATTTATCTTTGATTCATGCATGTATGTGGTGGATGAAGGATGAAATATCTGCAGCCCTTAGAAGATAGCACAATTTCCATGATACTATGAAATCCCTGGTTAAGTGGGATATTGTTTTGAGGTTGCAGGAACTCCATTGTCCCTATTCATAGCAAGCTTCAGACTTAGAAACTTTTCCCCTCCTTCAATCTTTTTCCCTTGTTTAGAAACTGACCTATGCTAAGGTTCATTGCACATTGTAAAGCCAAATTTGACAACTAGATGGAGTCCAAGATTGTTGGTTGAACCTACAGCCGGTGCATAACAACCTTCCATCCTAGGGACTCCATTTCAAGATCCAACTTCGTGCTTTATGTCCACACTTTGTATTTTCTATAAGACCGCCTTGTGATTCCAGCAAATCACATCAAACTACTGAGGTATCTAAGCACTATCATGACCTAACATCCGAGAGACCTTGGGATAGTGTTCTACAATTTGATTGTGGGAGATTATCTTTCAAGAGAGGTAGTGCACCTGCACACTGCCTGTGTTGAGAAGTGCATAAAAACACCATCAACAGTATGACCTTTTTCCCCTAGGAATTTGAAGGTCTATAGATTTGAACTTTTTGATGAAAGTTTGTTTTAAGAGAATAAGTTGACATGACCATTATCTCCTCGTGTATCTTATCACCTGATCATTAAAAAGTGACATTCAAGAAATATCAATGTGCAGAATTTCTGGTTGTATATCTTTGGCATGATTTTCAACGTTGGAGCTATGCTTAGATAGGATCATGATGAGATTATGAATAAGTATGGAAGTGTCTTGTGCACTCCACTTCATTAACATTATAGTACTTTGTGCATGTCTTAAGTATATGTTTAAATTTAATGCTTTTCTTTTTACAGAATATGGATCTACGCAGATATCAACTGGAATAACGCTGGTTCTATTGTCACAAATAAAATGCCCTTTTCTTCTGCATTTTTTGGAGGATCAACAATACCATTTATACAAATATAATCATATTTCCTATGAAGTAACATTAGGTTTTTTCAGGGGATTTTTCCATGGTTATTCACTCATCAATGTATGCACGATTATCAACCATGCTCTTAGGTACTTTATTTTTTTGGGTTTCTTACATATTACATTTCTCAAGGTAGATGCTTAACAAAATAATTTTATTTTATTTTCTTGGTTATATGATTACATTTGATCTTGTATCACTTCTCTACAATGGGATTGCAGTATCTATGGTAATTAAATATGCAGATAATATTGTTGTAGATGTCTAAAATCTGCAAAATGCTTAAACTATAACGCACATTAGCATGGTTAGTCATTTAAAGAAAAACAAACAAAACATCTTTATGAAATAATACATCATGCTAAATATGCAACCAAAGAAACAATTAAACTAAAAAAAAACATATGTAGACATCATGTATACCTATCCCATAGTGGATTGGTGCTACTTTGATGTGAAAAGTAGCCCTTTCCCAACCTTTGATAAGCTTTGTGATGACTTGATGAAGATTGATGCTTCCTTGGAGAAAATCCTGCATAACCTAGCTATAAAACTTAAAAATGGATGAATGATGAGTGAGCAAAATTCAAAATTTGAAGATTATGACTTTGCATGAAATTGTGGATCCAAAATACAAAGGAAAGTCTCTTATTTATAGATGAAAATGTTGAAGAATGAGGCAAAATGGATGAATGTGGGATCATTCAACATCCAATGGCCAAGTGACATTTGTCAAGATTTGAATGGAGGAAGCTCGAGCACATTTTGATCAATGTGCAAGTTTGAAATTTGAATTTGATGAAATGACATGTTTAGCGGGGATGAAAGATGAGTTAAATGCCAAGTTTGACTTGTGTAAGAGACATGTAAGAGACATGTAAGAGCTCTTGAATGCTTTGTTGGATGGACAAGCCGTTTTAGGAGGGAGATTTAAAAAATGGAGGAATATTACACTTGAGATGCCCTTTTGAATGAAATAGAAGAATTTATAAATGAAATAAATTGATTTATTGTGCAAATTGCAAAAGCTAGAGGATTTGATAGATTAGGATTAGGATTAATCATGATTTGATTAATTTAGATGAAGATTTAGCTGATTTGACATTTGACTTAGATTTTTGAATTTATTTAAATCAAATGGGAGGAAATTGATGCATTAGATTTAATTAAATAAAGTTTGATTTATTTAATTAAAAGGGATGGTGTTAGATTAAAATCAAATAAAGGTTAATTTATTCAATTTAAAGGAGATGACTTTAGAAGTTAATTAAATAAAATGAATTATTTAATTAACAAAGGAACATTAGGATTAATTAAATAAAATTATTTATTTAATTGAAAGAAGATGGTGACTTAATCAAATAAAGTTGATTTATTTAATTAACATAGGAAATATGATGAATTTAATTAAATAAAGATTATTTAATTAAATGGTTAGTAAAGAAGTGATTTAGGTAGAATTGATGTTAGTAGATCAGGATCAAATGTGTGATATTAATCAGTATATTTTTCATGTCTACATTTTCCCCCTCTTTGAAGCAACATACTTGCTACGTTGGTTCAAAGAATAAACTTGCCGAGATCAAAATTTAAAATTCTCTAATTTTTTTGGATGCCCCACTGTTGCCCCAACAAGAAGAATTATGCTGGTATACTGCCCCCTCGAGAGATTGAGCAAAAATTTTGATTTGAGGGTCAATCTCACAACAAAGAGGTTCAAGAACAGTTTAGATCGAATGTTTTATGTAAACAAATTTGATGATGTATAGAAAGTCATCGACCAATTTAGCCTCATGTATATTTTGATATAACACACACTTGATACTTGGGCAGAAATGTTAGTAAAGAAGAATAAGAAGAAATGAGATGATGACAAGAGGATCCAACAAGTCCATGATCTATGAGACTTTATTAGAGATGATGATGAATGATGATGTTGATGATGCTTATCAAGAATTGGGATTTTAAAAGGGCTACTTACCTTATGTTTGATAACACACGTAGGCACGATGCATCAAGGTATAAAGAAATAGGATGGTGTTGTACCTAGTGCGATGGACTTTGACTTGACAAACAGATGGGAGTATTCTTGTTCACACCTGACATACAAAAACCTTGCTAGGATGCACTTCAAAAGTTTCAAACATCTCGAACCAAAACATAGAAAGGTATAACCCATCAATGCAATAGTCAACAAGCTGCCCAAAACACCCTCCATACATACCTAACAAAGCAAGTATTCACCAAGTTATATTACAAGAACAACCAACAAGCACAACAGACAAAAGATAATGATCAATGCCCCATTCCTTTCTCTCTAGATCTTTTTGATTAGACATCATCGAGATGTCATTGGAATGAGCGCAATAAGATAAATCAGAAAAGAAAAGATCAAGTACACAAACAAGTCAATGTTCTTCATACCTCTAGACAAAGGGATTTGTTTTGATTAGGATAAGAATCCAAAGTGATTTTGCCAAAGATAATGCCCATTGTAGGAAGGATGCATCCTAGGACATGTTAGGGGATGGTGGCAAGTTGATAGGTTGTTTGATAGGCTATTGATATAAGGTCGATTGACATGTTTGTGAATGATCAAGAGTTTAATCTTGCATTTAAAAGTTTGTTGTTTCCATTTTGATTTTGCGTTTCAAATTTTCTTTTGTTGATTGGTGTACTTATCTTCTACTTTTTTTGCTAAAGGATTAAGGTGATGATTGATTTATTATGAATGGATGGTTATTGAGGGTGACTGCAAAATGGGATGGATGGATTTTTCAAATATTTGGATGTTTTTGGAGTTTTTTGAAATGTTTTGAGGCTATTTTTGGTATTTTCAAAATGTTGCAAGTGTTTTGATTTTTCAATTTTCCAAATGTTTTTGGATTTTCTGAAATTTTATGAATGTTTTTGGATTTTGGTGTTTTTCGAATGTTTTTGTGTTTTTGAGATTTTATAAATGTTTTTAGATTTTGAGATTTTATGAATGTTTTCGGATTTTGAGTCTCAGGGACTAATCAAATATTAGCCTTGCCTACATTTAAGATTAGAGATGACGTAGTTCGGACAACATGTTTTTGACATTTTCTAATTTTTGGCTTGTTTTTGGATTTTTGCATGATTTTGACAATTTGGATATGGATATGTGTGATGATATCAGTGCTCTGTTTTGGGATTTTGATATGAATTTGGATTTTTTTTGGATTTTCTTGGTTTTTTATAATGTTTTTGGATTTTGATATGATTTTGGATGTTTTTGGATTTTTCTTATTTTCTGATTTTTTTTTGGATTTATTTAATTTTTGGATTTTTTTGGATTTTTGCATGATTTTGACGATTTGGATATGGATATGATATCAGTGATCTATTTTGGGATGTTGTTGAAAACTAAGCTAAGGTTGATGGATCGGATCAATGGATTGATGATGATAACATTGTTGAGGATACACAACAATGCAAGGATAGTGTTAATCAACACAAGGACTAGGATGGATATCCCAAGATGATGAGGGATTGATTGGATTTGATTTATTAGAGCTGATGATGATAATATTGTTGAGGATACATAACAATGTAAGGATAGTGTTAAGCAACACAAGGATTATGATGGATTAATTGGATTTGACTGATCAGGATTTTGAAGCTTGATTTTGGAACAAAATTGTTTTGAATGATTCGATGTGACATTGAAGCATGCATTAGATGTGACTGATATTGATTGCTTGGATTGATGTTCAATGAAAGATAAAGCTTGATAAGGAACATATTCTCGTCAAAATATGCCATGGGCTAGTGATTTGGATTTTTTTGCTTACAAATGCTTTGACCAATTTGATTTCACATTTGTCAATGTTTAGATCACCACATAAGTTGGAGGATATATGTCAAGATTTATTCCCAAAGCAAGATGTAAATATCTACCCCCAGTGTCTAGAAATGTATGGAATGCCATGAATGGATACCTCGATAGGTGTGTGGATGGATGGATATGGTAAGCACACAAAGGATGCCAAGGATTATCTTACGATAAGATAAGATGTTTGAATGGAGGAATGCTTCATTGGATAATGCTCCATAGCTCAGATAATTTTAGGTAAGATAGGATCAATGAAAATGACCCATGTCAAGATGTTTAATCATAAGCAAGTGTAAAGTGTGCACCAAACTTTCATCAAGATCAAGATAATTTGGAAGATGGATGGTGATGGGTTGGATAAATGGTTCATGGATGAAATGGATTTATTATGGATAAGATGGATGGAATGTTGGATTTATTATGGATGGGATGAGATGCTTCCACCTGGAGTGGCACATGTAGATGCTAGATTCTACACATGATGTCTGTTTACCAAGTTTTCATCATGGTACTTGTCCAGAGCACCACCATAGTGGTTTTCACTAGAGGATGATTTTTGTCTTTACTGTTTTCAACCCTTTTTCTAATTTTTTTGGATTTTCACATTTTTTGATTTTTTTATTATTTCTCTGTGAAAGATTTTATGCCAAACCACCTAGTGGTGTCAATGTTGATGCTTTTGTCATTATGTGCCATTAATAGCCTGCTTGAAGAAGTTTCTTTGCTAAGATATGTGCACTTGAATGCAACTTTTGAGACTCCTAATATGCTTTGTTGATACCAGAGTTAACTCTATCTTTGTGCACACATCGTGATAGAGTGCCTTTTGAATCCTTATGATGAAGGGCCATTGCCAATACATGGTCAATGTAAGAATTGGATAGTGTGCACAGAGGCATGGATGGAGTGTGTTTAGGGATAAAATATGGATTGGTTGATAGTTTGGAACCTTTGACTCTCCAAACTTTGCAAGATGAGCAATGATGGGTCGATACGGAAGTGTGCCTAGAATTAGGACCAACTGCTTGATATACTTTGTATGTTGCTTGGGAAGCTTGATTTTTCCTTTGTGGACATCTTTGATGGATACTTTTCCCTTTTTGATTTTGTTCCATAGTTTCTTTGACTGATGAAGTTTGGTAGGGATAATATTTCTTTGTATTCTTTGGTATCCACTTGTTTTTGACTTGTCCTTCATGTTTCTTAGCTTCTTTTTCTTTGATAATGTTCTTCTTTCTTTGATTCAAATATTTCTTTTGATGTTGGTCCCAATTCATGGATGGGGTGATGGGTGGATGAAGATTCATGATGTGGCTGGTTGTAGTATTGGCATCGGTTTCATCATAAGGATTCTCTATGCTCCCCATGTTGATGTTTTCTTGAGATGAATTTGACACCAGTATGGTGGTAGTAGCACCTTTGATATTTGATTCAACCTATTTTAAGATGTCTTGTTTAGTAAGAAAATTTTCTCTGATAAATGACCACTGCAGATGAAATTATTCCAATTTGTTGCTTTGCTGACTTTGGAATATCATATTTTGTCTGACCTGTCTCCTTGAGTGGATAATGTTGGATATCTTCATACATGATTTCCTTAGTCTGAATTTGGGATATATTTTATCCTGATGTTGACAACTCAATTTGACTGTAGGAATCAATAACCTGTTCTTTTTGTGTAATAATAGGAGTAAAAGAATCATGTTTTGAATGAAGATCATCTACGTTTCCATCCATAGAAAGCATCTCATGGGTAGATGTAGGAGTATGTTCTATGTGGATATGATCATCTTGTATAGATAGGATAGTGTCCATTAGATTATTGTTAGTATCTTGGAGATACAAATTATTGATCTTGAATGATTTGGGAATTGCTTTTGACATGTTTTGGATCAAGTTCTTGACACGGGGTAGTCTCAAAGGGTTCTTGGACATCATCATTAGTCATGGCAAGTGGTTCAATATCCTCTTGATATTTGAGTGGACTTGGATCAAGTGTCGAGTTGAGGATTCCTTCAGTATATGTAACCATGAGGTCAAAGGGGGTCAACATGTCTTGGAAAGGACCATTGCTAGACCTTGGTGAAATATTTTGATCATGCTTTGGAATAAATTCTTGAGATATTTCTTCTAACTCATAAGACGATGTAGAGACATTTTCAATATGATCATTAGTCGATGGATCATAGATTATGTCAATGAGATCAAATAATTCTAACACTCCTTGAAATAGATCACTAAAAAGTGGCTCTTGATGTATGGTGAGTTGATCATCAGATGGGGTAGAAACATCTTTAATGTGCTCATTAATGGGGAGATCTTGAACATTGTTTTCAATAATTTTGGCAAAGAGATTGTCAATGTCTTCAACCATAGGGTCAAGTGATGTTGAAATTTCTTGAATTGGATCATTGTTGGGTATTGTTGGTGGATTTTGATCATGATTGAAAAGTGACTCTTGATATATGCTGATTTGATCTTTGGATGAGGTAAAAACATCTTCAAGGTGCTCATTGATGGATAGATCTTGATCATTGTTTTCAACAATTGTGGCAAGGAGATTGTCAATGCTATCACCAGTGGTTGAATCTTCGTCATTGTTCCCAATAGTTATTATTTTTTGATCAATAAGTTCTTGGGTGAGATTTTTGAGTCAAATACAATTTGATGTTGTGTGTCCTTTGATTTTATGGAAATCACAAAGGTGTTTTTCATTGTACCATGGTAGTTTCACTAAGGGCTCTTGATAATTTTCATAGGTGGGAATTGTGATGAGTTTTTCCTGCACCAATTGTTGCATGATTGATTCAATTGATTTCCCAAGTGGTGTATATTTTTGTTTGTTACTTTGGGAGATTTGTACTTTAGATTGAACTTGTGGTGATTGATTTTGGAGATGTGGTGATTGATCTTTGAGATGTAGTGATTGATCCTTGAGATGTGGTGATTGATCTTCGAGATGTGGGGGTTGGATTTGTTGATGTGGTCAATCTTGATATCTAACTTCTTGACATTGGAGATATTGTTCTTGATGTGGTTGTGGACACAAATCAATGCTTTGATGACATGGTTCAACCAAAGGAAGAGTGTGTTGATTTTGGAGTGAAGATGTCTCTTGGCTCAATAAGTCAATTAGTTTGGCAAGTGAAGCAAGTTGATCTAGTGAATTTTGATCTTGATTTTGATTTTGACTCCCTTGATATGGTTGATTTGGTTTTTGTTCAAGCAGATTTGGAATGTATAATTGTGGTGTTTGCATGGGATCATGGAAAAATTGATTTTGAAAAATGTTCGAATTTGGGATGACATTCAGATTTCCCATTATGGGTTGAAATTGAACATTTTTGTGGTTGGGAATTACATTGCCTTGATTTAGGTAACTTTAATTTTGCATGGTGTTACCTTAACTTGGATCAATACATGGAGTCATTATAATCTTGTTTGGACTTTGAACAACTTTTGTATGATTTGTGAACATATCTATCCCAAAGTTTTCTGAGTGTGGATTTGAAACGTTCATGCTTGGTAAACTTGTACTTGGTATATTCACATTTGGCATGTATGGATTTGGTGGGATGATGTTGTTCATTTGAAGACTCATGCATTGATTGTTCGGTTGATAGATTTGTAGGTTTGGACTTGGATTTAAATCTACCATCGGGAAAGATGTTCCAAACTCTTGATTGGGCATACTCACATTTATTGTACCATCGAGGTTTGTAGGAGATAATGATCCCATGTATGGATTGTATAAATGTGAGTGTTGATAGTCAATTGGCATTGTAAGATTTTGATAGTTTGGTTAGTTTAGACCGCTCATGATGTATGGATCAAGTTTATATTCCATGTTCCTCTTGTGTTTTGACCTTGTTGCAAAAGTGAATCTCTAACATGTTCAGTACTAATGATAAGATGAAGGATGAAAGGGGTGAATGATATGGGTGTTTGAATGTTTAGGAACTTTGGATCAATGCTAGAATTTTAGGATTTGATTTTGATTGGTTTGATTTGGATAATGAACTTGTAAAGCCTAAGATGCTAGATGTGATCTTTAGGATAAACTTGTTCAAAGCAGTGATAATTTAACTAAGTGTGTGAGGAAGGATTCATCCAAACACACCTAACTAAACAAATGAATTTGATTTGGTTTAAAGATGTACCTAAGTATAGATAATGATGTTTCCAAAGCTCTAAAGTTGTTTATGAGATGGAGATGATAAATGTTTGGATGAATGAAGTGTTTGATTTGATCCTAAATGAACCTAAGGAGAACCTTATTTACAAGACCAAGATATTGAAGAACATGTTTTTCCCAAAGAGTAGTTCAAACAAAAAGACCAATGTTTGCATGAAAACCATATGAACAAAAGATACCAAGCACATGTGTGGGGTCCAATTGTTTCTTAACTTTTCTTAATGAGTTCTTTTTATCACAAAAACACTCTTGATTAGCTTTTGAAACTAGATGTCTAATGTCCTAATTCTCTTTCATCCCATAAGGTCCATTATGTGGAAATCTAGAAAATCAAGGTAAAATTTTCCTAATGTTGACCTTAGTAGGAGAAAATCGAGATGAAATCCAAATGCTTAGATGCCTCTAAGGGTGAGAATCCCAAGGACAAGCAATAGCATATGAATTCGTTCAAGGATATTTTCTTCTCCTAAAGGGTTTGAGATTTGATGCTCATGTTGAATGTTTGTTTTCCAATGTTTTTAATGAAGCAATGTGTTTTGATTTCAAGAAAAATCACAACCCTATGAATATTTGAGACAATATTTGTTGAGTCCCCACTTGGACAAGTCCAGCTACGCTTACTCTTAGTGAATGGTTAGATGCTTTACCACACAGACTCCCCCTTACAATGCACTTGCTTCTCAGGTCAGCCAAGCATCAATACCCATGAATCTCCCATGGCATACTTTCCATTTCTACTAAAAGTCATAAAAGTGTGTGGCGGCTTCATAACAACCATTCTTGTACCAACAAATAGATTAGGATTTTGGTCTTTCTAAACAAGGGGTTTTAATGTAGGCATTATGTTCATGGGGGATCATCGATGTGGCGAGATACCATTGTTTCCCTTCTTGTCAGAACAATCATCGTGATATTGGTCTTTGTTCCAATACCCACACTTATATCCCAAGTAGAAGTTGTTTGGTTTTAGCCTGTTCTCGATTGGGTCATTCCCTTGGGTGATTACTTTTTCCCACAAGGTAGGTCATCTAAGATAAACAAAAGCAAGTAAACATATTCGTAACTCAATCAATATTTATTGTGAACTAAAGAGAGATAATGTACACAATATGCTCCACTCACACTCGCAAGATTTGTTCAATTTTAAAATCCAAATTAAAATGTGGAGGCAATATTTTTGACAACTTAATATCACAAAAATACTTTTGATTCTCAAGATCGTCGTGAAGCATGAGAGAAGTGCATACGCCTTTTAAAATGATATTACTTTGTGAAAAAGATTACAAAACACCAATTGCACATGTTCATTTTACACTTCAAAGCAATAATGTATTCTTTTTAAGCACCAAATTTGAGTGTGAAAGTTGTTTGTTCAATTTTTAGACCAAATCAAAAAGCTAGTAAGTTTCTAAGTTCAATTTTAACTAATTTGAAGAGATTAAATCAATGGTTAATTTTAAATGTTCCAAAACTAAAGTGAGTTGGCCTAAAATAGAAAACGAAAGCAAAAAATGGAAGCCTTAAGCATTTAAAAATGCTTTGTCAATTTTAAGTTCAATGCCCAATTTTCTTCAACTATAATATGCTTGCTTTTGTTCAATTTCAATGCTCAATTCCAATGTCAACCTACAAACATCACAAAGTAAAATATTAGAAATGAGATTTATTTCAAAGAATTAATGATAATAAAAAAATTATTCCTATCATGCAAAGTCTCTAAAAAACAAAAAACAATGGTTAGCCAAAAATTAGATTTTTTTTAAAATCATGAGAGAACTTTCATTATTTAGACAACTCTTTAAAGTAGCTATTTGATCAAATGATAACTTAAATAAAGTCTATCAAATAACCATGTAAATTAATGATAAAGTCTTGTCATTAATAATGGGAAGACTCCCCAACATAACAAATAGAAAATATCTCAACATATTGTGTGCCAATAAAGAATGGTGAAGAGGTCAGACAGCATATTGTTTGAATCTTTGCATTTGAAGAAATAACTTTTATATCTTTTGAAATAACAAGCTTAAGCTTTTTAAATTAAAAATAGACCAATTTGAGGTACCAACATTAATTTAGCTATGAGATATTATAGAACAAAAATTACAGAGGCGTTTTTTAAATTGCTGTCACGTTTTTCCCTTAACTGGTGAAAAAAAAACACTTAAAATATCACAAAAATTGAGCTTTGGGCATGACAAATGCCCCAAGAAACATTTTGGATGTGAGAACAACAATTATTTTGAAGTTTGCAGCATTAAAATACACCCAATCTTCCAAAAAACATGGTTGCATTTTGTATCTTTTACCAGCAATTTAATTCATATGAAATGTAGTTGTTGCCAATGGAGAGTAGGCAGAATTATTTTAGAATGAACTAAAATACAACAAAAGAATAAAGATCCAAAATAATTTTAGAATGAACTAAAATACAACAAAAGAACAAAAATCCAACCCTCCTTTTAGCGCTATTATGTAGATGTCTAAAATTTGCAAAATACTTAAACTATAACACACATTAGCATGGTTAGTCATTTAAAGCAAAACAAACAATACATCTTTATGAAATACTCCATAATGTTAAATATGCAACCAAAGAAACAATTAAACTAAACAAAAGCATATGAAAACATGGTGTATACCTATCCAATAGTGGATTGGTGCTACTTTGATGTGGAAAGTAGCCCTTTCCCAACCCTTGATAAGCTTTGTGATGATTTGATGAAGATTGATGCTTCCTTGGAGAAAATCCTGCATAACCTAGCTATAAAACTTGAAAATGGATGAATGATGAGTGAGCAAAATTCAAAATCTGAAGATTATGACTTTGCATGAAGTTGTGGATCCAAAATACAATGGAAAGTCTCTTATTTATAGATGAGAATGTTGAAGAATGAGGAAAAATGGATGAATGTGGGATCATTCAACATCCAATGGCCAAGTGACATTTGCTAAGATGTGAATAGAGGAAGTTTGAGCACATTTTGATCAATGTGCAAGTTTGAAATTTGAATTTGATGAAATGAGATGTTTAGGGGGGATGAAAGATGAGTTAAATGCCAAGTTTGACTTGTGTAAATGTAAGAGCTCTTAAATTCTTTGTTGGATGGACAAGTCATTTTGGGAAGGAGATTTCAAAAATGGAGGAATATTCTACTTGAGATGCCCTTTTGAATGAAATAGAAGAATTTATAAATGAAATAAATTGATTTATTGTGCAAGTTGCAAAAGCTAGAGGATTTGATGGATTAGGATTATGATTAATCATGATTTGATTAATTTAGATGAAGATTTAGCTAATTTGACATTTGACTTAGATTTTTGGATTTATTTAAATCAAATGGGAGGAAATTGATGCATTAGATTTAATTAAATAAAGTTTGATTTATTTAATTAAAAGGGATGTTGTTAGATTTAAATCAAATAAAGATTAATTTATTCAATTTAAAGGATATGACTTTAGAAGTTAATTAAATAAAAGGAATTATTTAATTAACAAAGGAATATTAGGACTAATTAAATAAAATAATTTATTTAATTAAAAGAAGATGACGACTTAATCAAATAAAGTTGATTTATTTAATTAACAGAGGAAATATGATGAATTTAATTAGCTAAAGATTATTTAACTAAATGGTTAGTAAAGAAGTGATTTAGGCAGAATTGATGGTAGTAGATCAAGATCAAATGCGTGATATCAATCAATATATTTTTCATGTCTACAATTTTCAAGGTACATTTGCTATTATATTTAACCTAATAGTATTATTTTGTGCATATGACTACCCTCTGATGTTGTATGTAACATCCACCAAATTGTTACAGGTTTACTCAACTTTCGTTGCAATTCTTCTTACAACAATTATTTCAATGGTTCTTTTTGGATTTTAGTTGACTCTTCCCTTTTTCTTTGGTTCTATGTAAGTATTACATTTAATGGTTTTTTTCTTTCCATTGGTTAAGGTTTCACTACACTTATTATAATTTGTCCTTTTCCAATATGAATTGATCCTTGCTTTTGAAAAACAAAAAGTTTAACGATGTGTTTCCTTATAATTGTGAAAGTTATTCAACATTGGTTCCCAATTAACCAATGTCAATTTCAATCCCATTCTCACATGAACAAAATTGACTTAGATCTAAATTATGGTGAGCACATGCACTTGTACTATGCATCACCAGTAAAGAAGGATACACTAGCTTTCTTGTACAAAGTTGCTAACAATTTGTTTTACTGTCGCTTAGATGAAGTGAATGACTTGGAAGTTGAATTTTTTTTGGAAGATGTTGAGATGTATGCTCTTGCAAGTCATATTATTTGGGGCTATAGACACTAAAAATTGGTCTAAGCCAGCGACTCCAATTTCTTCACAATTCATACCTTCATTGTCATAATTAAATAATCTTAATTATTTAATTATTTTCTAAAGTCTTTTCTTATCTATTAATTAAATAACTTTAATTATTTAATTAACTCATTTTAACCTTTATTCTTCTATTAATTAAATAACATTAATTATTAATTAATTCTTAATTACCTTTATTATATCTTGATTAATTAAAAAAATATTCTTTATTTAATTACGTCATTAATTCAGTTTATCCCCTTTCTGAAATTAAATAAATCTTAATTTATTTAATCCTCTGATTTTGAATGTTGAACTAAATAATCATTTAATTCATTATAGGAATTATTCTTGGCATATTCTTCTATAATTGGGTAATCGCCTAGTTATCTAATTATTCATTCACCACTTAACTCAAGATTTAATTAAATTAGTCAGTTATCTCTTGATTTAATATCTAATTGTCTCTAACAAATAGACTCTATATTTTAATCAGTTAGTTATCTTATTTTATTCCTCTACATGCACACATTTATTAATTAAATAACTTTATTTAATTAATTAATTCATTTGTGCATTCAAACAGATCATTTCCTCCATGCTAATCGTCATCTTTACATGTGATCATTATTATTCTAAGTTTTTGACACTTTCAACTAGAGATTAAATTATTTTTTAGTCTTAATTCCCACCTTTTATTCTTTGTCACTCATGTCACTACTGACACTAATCTTGATGTATGTTGAATCTTTTAATTTGAATCATATGTCTATCTTTCAATTTGAGCCTGTCATTTGAATAATCAATTTTCTATAAATTAACTTGACCTTCATTATTGTTACTCCTCCAAAAATATTATGACTTTTGGAAGCAATCTATTATCTAAATCTTTGATGTTTTTCTAAATCAATATCATAGGCTATACCTGCATAGACAAATCTGAGGGAAGTTATAATCAAATGATGAAATAGAGGAAAACTGAGGTTATGCATGGAATTATGTAGATAATGGGTGAGATTGTTCTATTATTTATGTTTTTAGCTTTCTATTGTTCTTTGTTGTTAACTTAGTTTACATTAGAGTTTAATTGCATGTTATTGCTTTGATCTTTATTGTTTTCACGTGATACCCACTTCTTTGGATTTAGCCTCACTTTGTACTCTTCTAATCTTTGAAAAATCTTGTCTAAGACCTAAAAATGATCAACCCTTGTCAATGATTTAGCTATCGGACCATCCACATAGTCTTCCATTAGAGTGCATATGAGGTCATAAAAAATAGTTGTCATGGATCATTGATATGTTGCTCCAACATTTTTAAGTCCAAAGGGCATGACATTTCAACAATAAGTTTCCCATGAAAAAATGAATGTTGTCTTAGGTTGGTCTTCAGTTGTGATTATGATCTGATTATATCCTGAGAAACCATCCATAAGGGATAACATTTCATATCTTGTTGTTAAGTCTACTATCATGTCAATATTCGGCAGGGGAAAGTCATCTTTGGGACATGTTTTGTTTATATCTCTGAAGTCTATATAGATGTGGATGCCCCTATTGTTTTTTCTACTGGTACAAGATTGGAAATCCAATCTGCATAGTCAATTGATCTAATAAAGCTGACATCCAATAGTTTCTTGAGTTTAGCCTTGACTAATAACGCAATTTGTGGGTGCATTTTCCTTAACTTCTACTTCACGGGTTTAACATCTAATTGTAAGGGAAAGGTTGATCCCACAATAATGGTTTACAATTTTTGGCCAAACTGGACACTGAATTGATTTTTTCTAACTAAATCTTCACTTTCGGACACCTATAGTGGCTAGACTATGAGGAATTTGAAGATGATGCAAACTAGTGATTTGTGAAATTTTGTCTGTAGATTCTAAATATTTTTTTTTTGAAAATTTTTGGAATCAAATTGCATTTATTTTTCCATCTTCTTCGAAAACTAGTTTTTTTTTAGTAAACACCATTTTTAAGGAGTGACGTTCACCGTATAACACATAACTTTTTTTCCATGAAGGATAAAAATCTAATTTTTTCGAATTCAGATTTGTAACTATGATATCTAGTGCTTCCAATTGCTTTCATAGTTTTTTATTGAATTTTTTTTCCTTAATCAAGTTTTGAAATCAAACCAATTACAATTCAGACATAGGCGAACTGTATAACACAACTTTTTTTGTATGTATCGAAATTCTTTTTTTTTTTGTTGGATCAAGGACTTAAATATCTAGTGCAATCATATTTTTCAATAATTTTTTTTGATAATATTCTATTTCTCCACATATGTAGAATTGAGAGTTTGATTTTTGGTGAAAACCCTACATTCACAAGAAATAAAAAATAAATATAATAATTAAATTAAATTTATTTAAAATTATACTTTTTGGGAACCTTATAATAAGGACTACATACTTATAATGGTTTAAAACTAGTGGGATTCTATCCAAGGGGGTTTGATCTAAGGTAGTTTGATCAAACCCTCTTCAATTGGAATAATTTAAATGGAACTTATTAAGGCTTAAATCATTATATTTTCTAAAAGTATGTGATTTTAGCAAAGAACAAAATCTCCCAGAAATTGTAAACCAGCTTTGCGGGATCACCCGCAAATGACATAATACCAGTTCAGGATTTAGTCTAGGAATATTGGCATATGACCATGCAAAATTGATCTGTCTTTGTGTGAAGAAGCTATTCTATTTTTGTCAAAGATGCTGCAAAATAGACTAGCTGAGAATTATCTTTAGTGCCTATGTTGATTTCCATAGATTCTTCAACTAACATGGGTTACTTTTCCTGAGCAACGGGGAGAATGTTCAAACCTCCATCCTTAGGTGCCTCAGAGGTTTTTTTCCCTCGGATGCATCCTTATTTTTGGCTTTTTCATTGTCTAAAGTTTCCTTTCGATTTTCACCTAAGGACTCGTCATTTTTATTATTTTCATTATTTTTCTTATTTTTGCAACTGAAGGGTTGAACAGATTCCCCAAAATATGCTATGTTATTCAAGTCTATGGTAAATCCAACCTTATGGTCACCACTAGGTATGCCTTCTCGCAGTCCTAGGAACTCAACTATTGCTTTGTTTTTCTCAAATATGTCTAAGATGGGAGTGTCTTGTTGATACCGATTGATAAGTTGGGGATATACTAATGGTATGTCATCATCGAAGGTGTCAAAGTTCAAAGTATTCAAGGTAAAGGTTGGGTTATTCACATAGTCACAAAGGTTCCTTACCAAACCTTCCTTATTATTTTTCTTGGGCATAGATGGCTTCTGAGATGGTCCTATTACCAAGGTCTAGTTCTGTAAAGTGGATTTGTTAGGTTCCCAAGAGATAGGATTAAGAGATTCCCAACAGTAATGTTTAAACCATTCCTCTTTCGTCAAAGTATTTTGTGGACAAGAATTGAATGGATTTGGCAAGGATTTAAGCATTAAGTCAAGTTCTCCAAAGAGTTTATCAAAGTCCATGAAAGAGGTGGAGGATAGGGAATCCCACTAATATTCGTTAGAGTTGGGGGAATCAAAGTAGGGCTGGTTAGATGGCTCATCGAATGTCTTGATAATTTTAGAAGCACTTACTTCCTCTCGTAAAGGTGATGTGGTACTAGAAATGCCAATCTAGAGCAGTTGAAACCCAAGCCCTAGGAATTTTGGCCATTTAGAAATAATGATAGGTTCAATCCTCCCATTCTGATGTAACCCCAAGCCACTATGTCCATTATATCATGTTCTCTACATTATCATGAACCCTTTTCCATATTGTTCTGTAGGTATCTAAGCAAGTGGAGGAGGTTCTTCATTATCTTCTTTGTATAACCAGAAGGTTACATTGTCTTCGTTTATGGCTTCTTTACTTAATTCTCCCCATTTTGTGAAATTTGTGGGAGGGATGTGTATGGTGACCATTGATTGTCTCCTATCTACTATAGGTAAACTGTATGATTTAGGAGGAACTAGATGGCTAACACAATAACATGCCTTCATGTGATATTCTTCATAAACCTTAGCTTGGATCTCAACCTTAGGAGTGGGAGGTAATGATCTTGTGAAATGGATTTTTTAGAGAGAGTGGATGGATCGCATAGTGAGATGAATTGGATGATGAAGCTTCCTGGTTTACAAGAACCTAGCATTGAGGTATCTCTCATAGATTAGTGCAATATTCGAATGGATATGGGTCACCATCTATTGTAATCTCAGTGCCATTGTAGGGGAATTTTAGACATTGATTATAAATAGAAGGGACTTCCTTCACAGCATGAATCCATGGTCTACCTAGCAGAAGGTTATATGGGAGGACTAGATCCAACACTTGGAAGTTTGTCTCCATAACTGTAGCACCAATTATGATGGGGAGTGTTACAACTTCCTTTGATCTTCATTCTTCATCATCATAAGCCTTAATGACAATGCTTTTGGTGGTGTCCAATAACCCTTACCTTGGATCTCAACCTTAGCAGTGGGAGGTAATGATTGTGAAATGGATGTTTTAGAGAGAGTGGATGGATCGACATAGTGAGATGAATTGGATGATGAAGCTTCCTGGTTTACAGTCACCCGATGTTGGGGTATCTCTCGTAGATTAGTACAATATTGGAATGGATCTAGGTCACCATCTATTATAATCTCAGTGCCATTGTAGGGGAATTTTAGACATTGATTATAAGTAGAAGGGACTGCCTTCATAGCATGAATCCATGGTCTACCTAGTATAAGGTTATATGGGGGAGCAAGATCCAAGACTTGGAAGTTTGTCTCCATAACTATAGGACCAATTCTTATGGGGAGTGCTACAACTTCCTTTGATTTTCATTCTTCATCATCATAAGCCTTAATTAGAATGCTTT
Source organism: Sequoia sempervirens (assembly GCA_007258455.2). Taxonomy (NCBI): domain Eukaryota; kingdom Viridiplantae; phylum Streptophyta; class Pinopsida; order Cupressales; family Cupressaceae; genus Sequoia; species Sequoia sempervirens. Next base: position 233,653,195 of record VDFB02000017.1, on the reverse strand, counting down.
TGGTGGTGTCCACACATGCCTCTAAGAAGCCTAATTCCTTAACCAGTTTCAAGGTGCAAAGATTCAACCCTGCTCCTCTTTCTACAAAGACTCGTCTAACTTTCATTTAATGAACAAGGACTTCTAGATGTAAAGGGTTGTTATAGTTTGTCTTTTCAGTTGCATAATCCTGATCAAATAAGTAGCATGATGATTTTTTTTAGGTATCCTACCATCTCTTGGAAATGATTGACATCAAGGTCATTGGGGATAGTCATGCTTTGCAAAGCTTTGTCCAAAATAGATCGGTGATCGGGGGAGATACACAACAGTTCCAAAATAGAGATTTGCATTGGGGTCTTCCCCAGCTGATCAAGTAAGTTATACTGAGGCTTGGAAGTCTATGGTGATTGTTGTGATGGAGGTCCTTGGATGGTGATTTTTCTTTGGCGAGTGTTGATGGAACACTCGCGAGTTTTGTTTATGGTAATCATATTGACATGGTCATCGGCGACTTAGATGTGATTTATGATTGGGCCACTATAATCATGTTGGACATTAGCATAGTTGGCCAAAGTGTTGGTCTAGTTTCCTGAACTAGGGGATTTTCCTTTCCCATGGCCATGTAGTGGATTAGAAAATACCTTGTGATCAATATTTGAAGATGCATGTTTCTATCCACCAACTTCAATAGTTTTTTTCTCAACAAAATACTATATGATGTTTTTCAATTGTCGACAATTTTGTAGGCTATTTCCCTTAGTTCGATGGAAATCACAAAAGGTATTGTCATCTCACCAAAAGGGTTTAAATTGTCCTGGATTGTATTGTCTTGGCTCTTGAAGCTATATGAGGTTGTGTTGCAACAGTTGTTTGATGACCAATTCAATCGATTCCCCTAGAGGAGTGAACTCACATTTTTGAAACCTCCTTTGTTGTTGTGGTTGTTGGGTGTTTTGACCAGTGTTGGGAGTTTGATTGATGACATTGAGTGTATTGGTAGAGGGGTTCTATCCTCCAAGTGTAATGACGGGTCCTACTTGTAGGGTTTTAGCATCAACGACCCCATCATTGGTAATGTTTTTGTTTTGAGAGAAAAACTTGTTTCTATTGATAGGGTATGTGCCGGATCATCATGGAAAAAATAGGCCCTTAAGTGGCAAAAAATTTAGAAAAATCAGAGTTAGGCAACTTGACGTTAAAATTTGAATAAGTTAGCTATATTATTTCAAAAATATGTAAGAATAGAATCTGTAGCAAATTGAATGTAGTTTCTAAACTACTAGGTTTGTTGAAAAAAAAACTATTTGGTGAAAATTTAAAATTTCAATGCAATGGTACTTAAATTTTAGGGAAAAATAAGTAGTAGGTGTCCTGTCTCCACCACCCTCACCACAATAAAATGATAATATTTTTATAAGATTTTAGATATAAGTAGAGGACTCATTCCCGATGTGATACATATTTTTTGTAATTTTTTCCGTAAATAATTAATTATGATTTTTTATTACAAATTTTTAAAAATATAAAACTCATATGTCTGACCACCTTAACTTGGTCAAAACTTCATGAAATTTATTTTTCTTTTTTTAATCCTATAGTATGCGAAGCATAGAATGTGAAGCATGTTTTGGATTCAAAAAATGTGATACCATTTGAAAGCTATAGATGTTTTTCAATCAACCTATCAATCAAAACTTTAGTTGTAATTTGAATAGAAAATGAATAATGATTACTTATTAAATTCAAAGTAAATCATAATTTATATTGATGGAAAGTTGAGAATCTCCTTTAAAAACCCTTTTCGATATTGCCACTGTTTGGCCCATCATGATCTTAGACATACCCATCATTAGGAGTGTTCTACGCAATTGGATTTTTGTTGGGTGCCTTGAGTTCACCTTTTTCTATGAGAGATTTTTCTAGTATGAGGCCCTTTTCCACTAATTCTACAAATGAAGTACAACAGTGTACTCTCAAGTCACTTTTCAATTTTGAGTTGAGGTTTTCCTGGAATATAGTGATCTTTTTCTCAGGTATTTTCATAGGACATCGACTGGATATACTTATCCATCTCTAGAAGAAGGTGATAAAGTTTTCTCCTTCATCTTGTGTAGTGTGACACGAGGTTGCTATGTTGATCTCGTTGTCAATGTTAAAGGAGAAGTGTTCAATAAATTTCTCGGCCAGCTCACTCCATGATTTTATGCCATATTGAAGCCCTAAAATCCATTCAAGTGCAATTCGAATAAGACTTCTCATAAATAGTCTCATAAGATAGGTGGGGTTGTATGCGACATCTATGCACATCATGGAAAATTCCCTTATGTGTTTGATTGGATTGCACTTTCCATTGTACTTGGGAAAGTTTGGTATAACATACCCATGTGGGAAAGGTGTCATGTATAATGATTTGTCAAAGGGAAATGGGAATAAGTCCTTTGCTAAAAAATTCCTCTTGTTAGACACCATCATATTATCCATCTGTGTTTGAAGGGCTTCCATTTGTGTCTACAAGACATCAACTTGAACTAATGATGTGTTAGTTGGATTGTTTGGGTCTATGTATGTGTTTTGGAACCCAACATTTTGTGATGGGTTTTGGTTAAGTGTTGGTATGTAAGATGGATTTTGGTTTGGAATGTTAATGAATGAGTTTTGATTCAGAATCTATCAGAAGGGGTTTTGATTTGGAATTTGAGTGAATGGGTTGTGACTAGACGTTGGTTGATTCAGAATGGGGATGTTTTATGAAGGGATTGGTCGACTTCCATATTGAAACGAGGGTATGTTTCTTATCTGTGAGACCCCACTCTATGGTATAGTGCTAGCGACGTTGACACTTAGTAAAGTTGTCAGTGGTATGGTACTAGTGACATTGACACTTGGTATAGGAGCTAATGTTTTAGATCTTTTGTTCGCAATAAGAGGACCGAAGGGATTGTACAATTATGCCCCTATAGTGAAATTTAGACACTGTGTCATACTAGATGTACCAAATGGAGATGTATGTACTATTGGGGAACTCTGTGTAGGTACTCCAAATGGTATAGCGGTAGTCACTTGAGGTATAGTTGCACTAGTAGTTGTCATGATTGTGCCTTGGGTAGATGCAGTTTGTAAGGTATAGATGTCAAACCTAGGAGGTAACTTGTTACCTTCTACTAGAAATTTGGCTAAGTATCATTGAGGATCATTTTCTAGGTAGTCATCTACAAAGGAGGAAAACTCAAGGTCTTGTGCAACAACATTTATGTCTTCCAATACAATGTGTCCTTGTGAGTCTCTAGTGATGAATTTGTCTAACAAAGTTTTGTAAGGTCTTGATGTGGATGATGGGGGATTTGAAAATGGATTGATGAAATCATTTTGATTAGCCATTGTTTCTCTTTCTTTCCTTTTGGACCTTGTTTCAACCACGTAAGATAAGCTCAAAGTGCAAGTGATGCAAAAATTAAGTCTATGGATAGTATGAATCTAGTCTATGTTTTTGGGATTTTCTAGATATTAGTAATGAATGCAACTATTTTTTTGGTATTTTCTTGCAAATAAGGAATGTCTAAAATGATGTTATCCTAGGATGATAGTTTCTACGTATGAAAAATTCTAAGCAAACTTCTAAGGTAATCAATTTTGGAAGACTCTTAAAGAGGTTACCAACCACCTAAAGTTTAACCTAGGTTTCAATTTAGTTTTGACAAGGAACCTTCGTAGGACTAGGACCAAAAGATAAGGTGAGCTCACAAACTAGACTAATGAGCTAGAAGGACTCACATGTAGGACAAAAGATATGGTGACAAATGAATAGGTTCAATGACAATGTTCATTGAAGCATGGGTTTATCCAAAGCATGGAAGTTAACCTATTCTAAGATCTACAAATGAGGATTTCCCTAAAAGTTTGATCTATCTAAATGTAAAGACTCCTAAGATGAAAGTAAGATTTACAACTAGGATACCTATTGGCATGACTAAATGATACCTAAAGGATGCAATCGTGCATAGTATGAGCAAACTTTCTGGTTTATGTTTGAGGACCATTGTAAAAGGATAAATTAGAGGCTGGTTTGACTATTTGGTTTCAATTTGTAACAATAAATCCTAGTTTTCTAGTGATCAAGAAAATGCATTGCAGGATGACAAATGCCTCTCAAAAATTAGCAATTGTGGTTCCTAATGTCATAGGTGGTCCATTGGTAAATTGATGACTAGGGTCTATGACAGGTAGATGCGACTTTGTATCAGGTAGATGCGACTCACTGTATCAAATGCGACTCAGGATTTGTTAGATGCAGTTTTTGAACTCAGACTATGTATTGGTAAACAAAGGTTTGGGTCTATGACAGGGAATATGCATTGTTTTAGATTGCAGATGTGACTCACTAGATCAAATGCATCACAAAAGGTTTCAAATGCAGTTTTCTAGTATCAAGGGTGTTAACAGACTTGACATATGTGACTCGAGATATTAGATGTGGTATTCTGGTATGTAGATGTGACTAAGGAAAATGCAACTTACTGGTAAATAGATGCGACTAATTAAGGCAGATGTGACTTGGTTTTTCTGGTAAATGACAAATTAGACTCAGTTTTGACAGATGTAATTTTTTGATTATCAATTGTAGTTTAGTTTGACAATTGCGAGTTTCTGGTTAATAGTTGCAATTTTCTGGTAAATGATAGATTTGACTAGCTCTATTTGTGATCAAGTTTTGGCAAATAAAGACAATAAAAAAAAAGTGTTTCAAGTTTGACGAACATGAACATGTATAAATCTAGAAGACAAGTGCAATCCTAAGGCTGGTAATTACAATATTTGCTGAGTTCTCACTTGGGTTTTACCCCAACTACACTTATTCAGAGCGGATGATTAGAAGCTTGACCCCACTGGCTCCACTCCATGACACTCACTTCTCCAAGGTAGCCAAGCTTCAATACCCATGAAACTCCCATGGCATACATTTCATCTCTACTAAGAACCACATGAATGTGAGATGGCTTCAGAGGTCCGACCTCTTGCACCAGCAAATATAAGGTTTTTGGATAACTAAAAATAATTGGCTTGTACTAAGGGCACCCATTCAGGTGGCTATGTGTGAGGCAAGATACAACGATCTCGTCTGCATAAAAAATCTGCACCTGTAATCCTAAGCTTTCCAATAGGATTCACATTTATATACCAGTCGAGAGTAGCTTGGCTAAAAAGCTTCATTTCTAGTTTGAGTCATCTTGGGGTGAGTGCTTTTTCCCACCAAGACAAACCCAATTCTAGAGTCAGTAACAGTTTCTCTTACAACTAGGATCACACGAATGCACAAGGGGATAGGATACTTCTATTACTGAATCAAGTTCTAATCTAACATATCATGTAAACGCACCAAACATAGTAGACAGTGATTAATTTTAAAGCCCAAATGACAATTATCTATTCTACTTAGACAATCTATTTCAAAATAGTCTTCGACACACGTCCTGTAAAACAATTCATCAGTAGTTTCAAATTTTTCTTTGTCTATTGTCCTGCAAAAAGGGTTTGAATACTTTTCTTCTACAAAACATCATGCGAACACTATGTTAACTCCTCAAAAACACACTACAAACTCAAAATTAGTCATAATGAAAAGAAAAATGAAAACTTCAAATAAGGAATTTGGGCTAAAAAAATATACTAGTTAGATGCGTCATGCAAGGAAGTAAATATGTCTCGAGTTTTACCAGTCAAGTGCATTGTGGAAAGCCATGGATGTGTCATGGGTTGCCAAATGCATTAATTTACTCATCATATGTGACTCAGAGTGTCAATTGCATCGTTTTGTACATCAAATGTGTCAGACTGTACGATACCTACAAAAATGAATAAAAATTCTATGGATTTTTGTGGAGAGTGTGTCTTCACGTCGAGATCACCAATGTAACACATGAAAACAAGAAAGATCAAAGCAATAATATGCAATTAAACTCTAATGTAAACTAAGTTAACAACAAAGAACAATAGAAAGCTAAAAATGTAAATAACAAAATAATCTCACCCAATATCTACATAATTCCATGTATAACCTCAATTTTCCCTCTCCATTTCACCATTTGATTATAATTGCCCCCAGGTTTCTCTATGCAAGTATAGACTATGATAGTGATTTAGCAAAACATTGAAGATTCAGATAATAGATTTCTTCCAAAAGTCATAAGATTTTGGGAGGAGTAACAATGATGAAGGTCAGGTTAATTCATAGAAAATTGATTGTTCAAATGATAGGCTCAGACTGAAAGATAGACAGATGATTCAAATTAAAAGATTTGACATGCATTGAGATTAGTGTTAGTAGTGACGTGAGTAATGAAGCATAAAAGGTGGCAATTAAGATTAAATAATAATTTAATCTTTAGTTGAAAGTGTTTGAAATTTAGAAGAATAATGATCGCATGCAAAGATGAGGATTAGCATGGAGAAAACAGTCTATTCAAATGCACGAATGAATGAATGAATTAAATAAAGTTATTTAATTAATAAATGTGGGCACGCAGAAGAATAAAACAAGATAACTGGCTGATTAAAATAGAGAGTCTATTTGTCAGAGACAATCAAATATTAAATCAAGAGATAACTGATTGATTTAATTAAATCTTGAGTTAAGTGGTGAATGAATAATTAGATAAATAGGTGACTACCCAATTATAGAAGAATATGCCAAGAATAATTCCTTTTCTGAATTAAATGATTATTTAATTCAACATTCGAAATAAGAGGATTAAATAAATTAAGATTTATTTAATTGACTAGAGAAAAGATTAAAGAATAATTAAATAATTAAAGTGATTATTTAATTATAGTTTAAAGTGTGATAAGAATAAATTAAAAAAGAATTTATTTAATTTTGGAAAGGGTTTAAACTAAATTAGTGACATTATTAAATAAAGAATATTTATTAAATAATTAATCAGGATTGAATAAAGGAAATTATGAATTAATTAAATAATTATTGTTATTTAATTAATAGAAGAATAAAGGTTAAAATGAATTAATTAAATAATTAAAGTTATTTAATTAATAGATAAGGAAATACTTTAGAAAATAATTAAATAATTAATATTATTTAATTATGACAATGAAGGTATGAATTATGAAGAAATCGAAGTCGCACGCTTAGACCAATTTTTAGTGTCTACATTTTTCCCTTCTTTGATACAATGTCATTTCGGCATTGTGTCAAAGAAAATCAGTCAAAACATGCCCCAGTCATGCCCTAGTGTGAAATAGGTAAGTGTATGCCCCCATAGGAAAAATGACAAATTTTTGAAAAATTTCCAAAAAAATTGGAAATTGTCTCGATTAGTCAATTTGATAGCTAGAAGTTCGATGGTGGTGAAAGAAGTGAGTTTTGGCATATTTTGATAGGTCAAATGGTTCTCGAAAGATGGAAAATATTTCGTCCAATACACATGGTTTTGAGAAAATCCCTCCAAAAACCCTAGGTATAAATAGAAATAGGGTGAAATTTCAATTCATTTGCACCCCTCAAGTTTGGAAATTGTGATTTTTGCTCTAGAGCTCTCTACAAATATTTCACCAGTTCCTTACTTAGATCATCGCGGATATCGCATTCGGACATTCAGACGACTAGTCAACGCGGGATTCCCGATATGTAGTCGAAAACTGTCTTTTGAAATTTGTGTTTTCACACTTTTTTATGCATTTAATGTTTAAATTTCAAATTTGTCATTTTTAAAGCTACGCATATGTATGTGATCAACACATGTGATTGCAGAATGACACATATGCAAAATCACGCTTAGGGTAGTTTAGGCATTCAAGTTCATCAATCGCATTTGTTTTATTGTGCACCACATTTGTAATAATGCATTGCATGTGATAAACACAGTAGCACATGTAGGTTTTCGCAATGGATTTGTTTTTGAAAAGGAAAAAATAGGTTTTACAGGGACCTGAAACCACAAAGTTTAAACATACAAAGATAGAGCAAAAAAAGTCCAAGTAAATAGACAGCTGTCCCAAAAAGAAACGACAGCAACAAAGAGACAACAGGGACCAAAAAAGGACCACCAAAAAGCCAGAGAAGACCACAACAACACTACTCCATGATGTTCAACAGCTCCTCGGCTTCCTTTTCAACTTCACTCATATCCTGTATTCCCTGCTTGAGGATTTGAACTGTATGTGGAGATGTAGGGGTCTTCCTCTTCGTGTTAGCTCGGGTGCGAGTCGAAATCCCTTCAACAACAACTCTACTACAACCTCTATCTGCATCCAAGTCCATGACCAGCAAGCCCTTTTGATTTTTTTCCAACTTTTCCACCATAGCATTAATGATAATGGCATTGTGCCTGGCAATTTTATGATTATGCACCACAGTGGCCCTGATATTTTGGCCTATCTTGGACATATTGCTCTCCAGCCTAGTCAATCTTTACTCCTTCAACTGTTGTCTTTTCTCCATTAAGGGGGTGTCCTGTCCTTCATTCTCATTACGACTCTAGGTCACCTTCTGCTCCAACTCCATGACTTTGTTGCTGAGATCTCTATTATAGCCACTCAAATCACAAACTTCCTTCTGGGCCCACTTAAGAATAGTGAAAAGTCCATCAGCACTTTTTTCTGCCACACTCAGTATGTCATCAGGCCTAAAGTTATTCGGGGCAGAATTAATTTCGTCCTGATTTGGGGGTCTTTTAGGGGCATTCACAAATCTTCTAGACGCAGGGGCACTCGGGGCCAACTCTTTACTGGCCATAGGTTTTTCAAAATGAATTTCCAAAGAATTCGCAATGGATTTGTTATTTGCAATGCATATGATTGTTTTTTTGATTGTTTGAAAGTGCATCGCATTTGTGAAATGTGACGCATATGCATGAATGATTGGGTGTGTTTTTTATTTTGATGCATTTTCATTAGTGAAACACATTTGCATTTTGTAATGACGCGTTTGAGGTTTTGCGATGCATTTTCAATTGATAACGACGCATATGTATTCTGCAACACATTTTTTTTAAAGCGACACATTTTTCTATCAATTTTTTTGAAATTTTGGACTGTAAAAATTTGCTTATTTTTCTAACACAAGATATGAATTATGCAATTGTAGGTTGTTTTAGATTCAATTTACACTCGGGAGTCGAAGCCAAGGACATTTGTGTTTTGAGATCAGTTGTGGAGTGGCGAGAGATGGTTCCTATGGAACCTAGGATTGCATCACGTGACTTTCATGCCCACTATTCAAGAAAATTGAAGTTTATTGACTACTTTATGTGAGAATTGGCATTTTGAGACGTCCTCTTTCCATTTGCCTACAGGAGAGGCCAATGTCACCTTAGAGGACATTTATAGGATTTTGAGATTGTTTATTATGGGTGAGAGAGTCTTGTATGATACACAAAGGGGTTTTAGTGAGTTGTGTCAATATTATCCACATGATGATATTAGGTAGCTAGGCATAGAGCACTATGAGATTAGGTGGCATGTCTTGGCCAATAGATATGATCAGATAGATTGTGTATTATGCACCTTGATTGGGGGGATTGTTTACCTTTGGGGGGAAAATATGCCCTTGGTGGCATCTTAGTCCTGACTCAAAAATCAGGGACACTCAAATAGAATCATTAAGTTACATTTATCCATTGATGTTTGTTGGGATTAGCTAGAAAAAGATGTAATTTATTAGGCTTGTGGATGCAAAATAGGACAATTTAAGACATAAATAAGGATAAATAAAGTAAGGCGAGCCCAAAAAACTATGAAATTACAAGGGTATGAATTTTCCTACACTATGCGAGTAATCAAATTTATCATGTAGTAGGTTTAATTAGTTTTTTGTGTTAATATTGGCACTATGTGAGCTTTAGTGGACATTGATTGTCCCCGCAAAATTTAGATTAATATTTGGGAGATATTTGATGACCCTCAAATTTCTCCATTCCTAAATGATCCCACTTCAAATTAATTCATTCTAGTTGATGATGTAGATAATATAACCTTTGATGATAATAATTTAGAGGAGCTTAAATATTTTATAGGTCTTGAATGTTTAGATGACATAGAGACTTCTCTTCTTTCTTCTCATCCTCATATTGAGATCACGTATAAACCATTTGTTTCTACTTCAAAATCCTGTGTTTCTTCTTTAAAAGAATCTAATGATTCCTTACAGGAGGACATACATAGTCTTCCTAATTTTGCTTTATGGGATGGTCTCTTGACATGTATTTTAGAGTTTTTTATGGAGATGCATATTACAAATTTGTGAGACACTATTGATTATATTCATCTTCTCTTTCACAGAGTTGATTCTTCTTCAATTTTTGTGGGGGAACACTGTAACTCTCTTGTTCATTCTCTACATGATCATTCATTGTAGTTTGACATAGTGTATATTTAATATGCATCAACATTTGGAGGAGATATCTTTAGAGGAGATACTTGAGTCTTTGGATTGCATTCTACATTAGTCTCTAGGAGATTTTGATTTGTCATTTTTAGTAGTGTGACCTAGAACACATGATTTGATTGTGAGATCCTTTAGTAACAACATGGGGACACTTGAGCCGAGTTTAGAGATTTTATACATTTTTAGTTTTTTTCCTACATATTCTTTTCAGAACTAGGAAGATATCTTGCATACACCTTTTATTTTGTTTCTTCCTATGGTGAGGAATTTTTTTTAATGGTCATGGACCATCTTCTACATCAAATTTTTATCATCTACCATTGGATCTCTTTTGGGGCTACTTAGTCCTTCTCTTTTCTCTCTCTCTATTCTAGGGGTGTTATCTCTCTATTTGTGGGGGGATTCTTCTTCTTTTGGGGGATTTTAAATGTTCATGGTTACCTAACATGGCCTTATTTTCTAGTAGCCATCATTTTTTTATCCTCCTAAGCTATTCTTAAATAGATGGTGTTGGTGTAGGTTTTTATTTTCCTAGTGGGTTAATTTATTTTTTGTCTGTCATAAGTTTCTTGAACACTTTTATTAAGCTTTATTAGGATAATAAAGTGAGTTTTTTATATAATAACTAGGAGATGAGATGATAATGTGTTCCCATCATAAAATAATAGAGAATTTACTATTTTCACCACTTTATTTAATATTGGTAGTCACTACCTATTGGTTGGTTTGTTTGGTTTACCACCTCCTTCTGATCCTTAGTTCTATATAAACTCATTACCTAGCTTCTATTTGACATCTTGGAAGATCTTAATGCATTACTATCATTCTAACATTACATATCTCCTAGAGTCAGTAGTTTGCATTGTTTATGTTTTTCTAGTTTATGTAGCTCAAAATTTGTCTTATAAAGTTTCTTGGGCTATAAATCTATTTCAGATTTCTAATAGAAAAGGAACCTAACCCATAGGAATCCAACATAGGGTTGTAATACCTATGAAAATACATATAAATAAGACTTTTATAACCCCTAAAAAAATTCCAAAAGACCTAATCGAATAATTGACAAGGATGCCAACATAACCCTAAAATACAATATAGTGGCCTCTTTGAATTTACAACCTTAAAAAAATAATTCATATTCACTTTACAAATAAAAATACATTACAAACGAAACTATAGTCCTCCAAATGGACTATAGTCTAGTTTCATATTTTTATCACATTAGGGTTCCTAGGAGACCTCCAAATTTTGTGGTTGATGAAATTAAAAGTGCACACTTCATTTGCATGTTAACTCACCCAATAAGATCATATAGTTGAAGTTACTAAATTTAAACACACAAATTATCGATTTCAATTAGGCATTTCGAGTCATAAAATTATTTAAATTTAAAATTTAGAATAATCTCCTAAATTCAAACTCATTGACTTCACACAAGAAAAACATGCATTTTTGTTTCATTAAGTTAACTAAACATCCTAATCAATTTAATCATCATAATATTGAAATTCACCTATACATTATGACTACCAAATTACCATTACACATTTTGGACGCTGATTTTGGCTATCCAAGATTCTCTAACACTTCTAGGGTTTTCACCTAAAAGGAGAGAAATGGACCCAAAATGCATAATGTCTACAATCAAAATCAATGCAAGGATCGATGCAATATGTCTAAATATGATGCCAAAATGCTATAAACTAAAAAAGAAAGATGATTATTAATGCAAAACCTAAGAAATGCAACTTATTTGAAAATAAAGTGATGTATGCAAAAACACCTAAGAATGCAAGTAAAAATTAACAAAATTAAACAAGAATGGAAAGGAGCACCTAGAATTGGAAATCTAATGCAAAGAGGCTCTAGAATCCTACAAAACTAACTAGAAAAGCTAAATGGGACACTTGTGCCAAGTTGGGTGACTTAGTCCAGTTTTGGGGATATTCTACCAGAATAGGAATCTACCAAATGGGTATCCAAAATTATAGAAACCACTTTTCAATCCTAGTAGTGGGACTAATTCACCACATATGGTGACTTAGTCCACTTGGGAATCTCGAGAAATTTGGGACAAAATTTTGTAGCTTTCGGTCTACACATTCCTTCCTGACAAGTGTCTGATTCAAATTATGTAGAAAACGGGCTGCCGAAAGAGGCCTGCAAGCTTCAATTAGGGATTTGTTGACTTTGATGACTTTGACAGATTGAAAATACCTTTTTAACACCTTTCTCTTTGAAAAATTTTCATTCAAGACCTACAAACACACATGCAAAGAGGGGGAAAAGGGTTAAGGGTTAGAGTATAGGGGTTTTCCTTGGCCAAACCCCAATTTGGTAATCAAAAAGTAGATAATGAAATGAAATTAAGATAGAATGATGAATGAATAACATGCAATGTCATAAACTCACCAAACCCTTTATGTTGAAATTTGAAGATATGCAACAAGATGTTCCAATTGATGCTTGATTATGCCTTGAATTCTTGAGAATTATGAATGCAAGCGAACTAATGTGTGAATGAATGTACTAAACTAATTGGGGATGAAAATGAGAGAAAAATCATTTAGTTATACTTGATTTTCCAATATTTCCTAAAAATAACACATCACAGTTTGACCTTAAGGTTAAGAGAATAAAATCTTGCCAGAAGATTAGAATTATTTTTATTTTTTTGCCTAGTGGGACTAAGTCGCCCCAGGTGGCGACTTGGTCCTACCAGGGAAATTTTATTAGGTGTCGGGAATTAAAGTGCATTTAATTTTGTTTAACAAGAATGCTCTAAAAAATACACTTAAGTAGGGCTGAAAAGTGTAGGGTATGTCCAAGATCATGATGGGCCAAAAAGTGGCTATATGATGGGTATTAAAGGATATTCTCAGCTTTCCATGAATATAAATTATTTTTTACTTTGAATTTAATAAATAATTATTATTCATGTTTTCTATTTGAATTACAACTAAAGTCCTGATTGATAGGTTGATTGAAAAACGTCAATAGCTTTCAAATGGTGTCATATTTTTTCAATCTGAAACATGTGTCACATTCTATACTTTGAATAATATAAGATTAAAAGAATAAAATTGAATTTTATGAAGATTTGACCAAGTTAAGGTGGTCAAACATACAAATTTTTATATTTTTTAAAATTTGTAATAAAAAATTCATAATTAATTATTTGCTTGGAAAAAAATTACAAAAAAATATGCATCACATCGAGACATGAGTCCTCTACTTATATCTAAAATATTATAAAAAAATATTATCATTTTATTGTGGTTATGGTGGTTAGACAGATACCTACTTCTATTTTTTCCCCGAATTTAAGTACTACTACATTGAAATTTCAAATTTTCACCAAATAGATTAAAAAACCTAGTAGTTTAGAAACTACATTCAATTTTCTACATATTCTATTCTTACATATTTTTTAAATAATATAGATAACTTATTCAAATTTTTACATCAAGTTTCCTAATTCTGATTTTTCTAATTTTTTCTCCATTTAAGGGCCTATTTTTTCCATGATGATCCTGCACATGTACCCCATATGAAGGGGTCATTTAAACATAAGAAATGGTTGAATTAGTGATGACAAGTCTAAAAAAGTGTGAGTTTGTTACAACTCTTTACAACACTTTGAAATAAGACATGGTAAGTGATAATAAGGGGTTATTTAAGTGAATTATAATGAAAGGTTCCTAGAAAAGTGTGAAAGTGGGTTACAACACTTCGCATTACAACATTAAATATATGAAAAATCAAGCCAAAGTCCATGAGAGAGACTCAAGTGAGCATAAAAATGTCCAACTATACATTTTTTGGTGACACATTAAGCCCCAACTTTAGTGAGAGGATGAACTTGCTTCAAACTCACACTAAAGTAGCCCAATATGCACATCAAGAGAGATCCAAATGCATTGATGCTTAGTGAGATGATACAACAATAATCAAGAGGGATGATCAAGTCCCTAGGATCAATATCCCATGGAAAACTAAACATGAACGCAAAGGAACACACAGGTATGTGCAGGATCATGATGGGCCAGAAAGTGGCAATATAATGGTATGTGGCTGATGACTTTTTTTTACCCAAAATTGATGAAATGAGAAGGGTTTTTAAAGGAGATTCTCAACTTTCCACCAATATAAATTATCCTTTACTTTGAATTTAATAAGTAATTGTCATTCATTTTCTATTCAAATTACGACTAAATTCCTAATTGATAGATTAATTGAAAAACATCTATAGCTTTCAAATGGTATCACATTTTTTGAATCCAAAACATGTGTCACATTATATGCTTCGCATACTATAATATTAAAAAAAAGAAATGAATTTCATGAAGTTTTGACCAATTTAAGGTGGTCAGACATACAAACTTTTTATACTTTTTAAAAGTTGTAATAAAAAAATCATAATTAATTATTTAGTAGGAAAAAAATTACAAAAAAATATGCATCAAATTGGGACATGAGTCCTCTACATATATCTAAAATATTATAAAAAAATATTATCATTTTATTGTGGTTAGGGTGGTCAGACAGACACCTACTTCTTATTTTTTCCTTGAAATTTAAGTACTACTGCATTGAAATTTCAAATTTTCACCAAATAGATTTTTTTTAAAAACAAATCTAGTAGTTTAGAAACTATATTCAATTTGCTACAGATTCTATTCTTACATTTTTTTGAAATAATATAGATAACTTATTCAATTTTTACGTCAAGTTTCCTAACTCTGATTTTTCTAATTTTTTTGCCACTTAAGGGCCTATTTTTTCCATGATGATCCTGCACATACCCACACCTGAAAATGATGAAAAAGAATGAAAGAGAAATTGAAAGAAAGTAAAGTCAGATCAAGCTTCAACTGTTTTTCCATCCTGTTGTGGATCAGATCTAGGCTATTTGTCTAGAAAAATAAATTTATACTCACTCTGGGGCAACGAAACTCATGGTTGTCCACTAGGTGAGAAGGCCCAAAAGGTGAGAAACATACAATCATGTATGGTATGCACTCACACACATGCAGGTGGCTATGGAGAAAATTCATGCCTGAAAATGGGATTCCCAGTCAATCATACCAAAGTTATACATCCTGATAACTTTAATAAGGCACCACAAATGAAAATGTCATTTCATGCTTCATGAGATAAGAAAAAATTCATATGCTTAGAACTCATGAACAAATGTGATGGCACTACAGGCATGCAAGTTGTGTTATGCAAGGTGGCCATTTAACAAATGCAAAATAAAACATGCAAAAGGATGTTCAAAGGAGTCTTTTTTAGTTCATGCGAGGTCTTTAACTAAGGGAACAGTGTGTCTAATGTCTTTAAGAGAGGACCAATCGAAGAATAGAATATTCACAACTTAGGGGATGTAGTGTGTCACATCAAGCCACTAAGAGGAATGTAATATGCTAAGATTATAGATCATGCTCATGAAGGACACTACACCCAATGTCATCCACAAAGCAACAAACCACATCTTATAAAGTAACAAGGCTACTCTAAGAACCAAGAAAAAGGAAAAAATGTGAAATGAATTATGCCAATGTATGCCCCCACTTTAAAGGAATTGCTACACATCATATTGTGAGCAATTACTTTAAAGTAGCAAATCAAAAATGCAAACAAGAGGAAAGACATGAGAGCCAACTTGGAAAGCCCCTATTCCAAGTAAGGCTACATCATGTGAAGAAAAGGAAAATGAGGGGTTTCCCCCAAAAAGAAAACACCAAACACTTAAGGGATCTATGGATTTAGGGTCAATATGTTCATTGTTGCAATGTTTTGTAAAGAGCTTGGAATTTTCATCGTTCCCTAAATACATAGAACTAGAAGAATGACACAAATAGAGCAAAAACAAAGAAAAATAAAGATACGTTTGGGTTAAAATGGAAGAGACATAGTATGTCTCAACAATTTTCATCATCCCCAAAAGGAAAACATGAGCAAAAAGAAAATGAAAAGGTGAAAAAAATAAAGGAAACGCTTTTGGGTCAACATGAGAGAGACATCATGGTCTCAATACCTCGTGTCATCCCAAAAAACATAAGAAAAATAAAAATACAAGCGAAAAAGGAAAGGAAAGGGGGGATTTTGGGTCAACATGGAGGAGAAATTGTAGTCTTAATGCTTTGTGTCATCCCCAAAAGGAAAAAAAAGCAAAGGAAAGGGAAAAGAAAAGGAAAAGGGGTCCTTTTGGGTCAACATGAAAGAGACATTGTAGTCTCAATGTCTTGCATCATCCCCAAAAGGGAAGGGAAAAAGAGAAAAGGAAAAAGAGAAAGTGATGTAAGACATATAGAAGAATGAAGGTACAAATATAGGAATGTCACAAAGAGAGAAAATCAAACTTCACGAAGCGAGGGAACACGTTACACACATGCAAACACACAAAAGAAAGAGAAAAGGAGAATGCCAAAGACTAGTGAGGAAAATGCAAGTCAACCATCGAAAGCAAGTCATTCACCTCCTAATCATGTTCAAGATATGTCGAGGGTGGACAACTAGCTAAAGGGACAAGTGCAAGTGTCGAACTAGGTGAAGTACTAGGTTCTACACTTGTTGTAGGAGATTTGTCGTCTAAGCTCATGGAAGAGGAAAATAATGTATTCAGATCATTATGCACCTCTTCATCTATTTTAGTGATTTCATCATCCTCATCCAAATTAATCACGATAGGAGGATAGATGATAATGTCCAATGAAGGGAATCTCACAAGTTGTGGTTGTTGTATGAGATCGTTTTGTTGTGATTGGAGAGGAGGGTCATCATGCATTGCTTCTGTCAAGTATGAATTTTTATTTTCTTTATTTTCTTCATTTCATAAATGGTGAGCAAGGGAACAACGTCTATGCCTACGCTCCCTAGCTCCTCTATTTCTTTTGGTTTTATTGTCAAGTTGTGCTTGTGAAGGAATGAGTTGATCAACCATTGGTTTCTTTTCTTCCCTAAGGGGAGGAACAAAAGGAGCCAAGGAAGGTTGTTCATCCACTTTGTCGTTTTCTTTATAAACTTGTTTTCTACAAGGAGGCAAGATAGGGTTGTTATCATTATCTTGTGGTTGTTTAGATGATGTGGGAGAAGTTTTAGGTGTTATTTGAGGTTAAGGGGTTGGTTCTTGTTCAGGTTGAAGTTGTGATGAAGAAATTTTTTCAAGTTAGCTAGAGTAGCATAATAAACTAAAACCCCAATCAACAATAGAGAACAATGGAAAGCATGAAACATAAAAACATGAAACAAAGTCATCTAGTTTTCAAGCTTCCATTGAATGACCTCCATTGGCCTTCTCCATCTTGTTGAAAATTGTATAGTTTCCCTTAGATTTTAAGTGCAACCATAGCTTATGATCAGGACAAGCAAAATATTGAAGATTTGTGAGCGGGCCTTTTAAAGAATTCTAAATTGAGAACAGATGGTAGGGATTAAAAGTTGGTGAAGCCCTAAATTAAAAAGAAATGGAGCGAACAAGCGAAAATGAGCAAAATTTTACAGACGGGCGAAATTTCATAGATGGTCAGCATAGGCACTGAGGCGATTCAGATCTGGTGGAAGGAGTTGAGACTCTTGGAAAGGCAGACAATGCAGTAGAATCGCAGAAGTCATATCACATTCCATAGTGGGTTTTTGAAAATGGAGGTTGGATCGACAAATGCCTTCCTCAATACAAGCAAAGTCAGTATTGGAGCAGGCAAGATTGACCACCAGAACAAAATCAAATACCTCTAGGCGTGAATTGGAACTTTGGAAAAAACTCAGACTACAGGAGTAGGACTGGGTGGTTTCGTGAAGAGAACACAAAGGGACAACAGCTAGCCGCCAACTGGAACTTGAATGAAGGACATATTCAGAACCGCATTAACAAAGTATGGCAAAAGAAAAACCCAATTGCTCCTAAGTAGAACACCTTCGCCAAGACAACTCAATCTTTGGGTGAGGAGTTTGATTTCAGAAAAAGAATGAACAAAAGGGATCGTCATCTTTTGCGCAGAAAAATAAATCGTAAAGACTTTCAATCCTGAACATTCCAAGATGCGAAAATGTGGCCTAGAAGCCACAAACTATTCCAAATTCTAGCAGAATTAATTGAGAAAAGGGTAGTGAGGCTTTCAGACCATGCCCTGTTTGCTAAATGGACTGGTCCAGCAAATTCGAGCGAAGAGATCAAGGCCTGGTGGATGAGAAAATACCCAGATCGGTTAAGTATTACTCCTCTCCCAAATTCATTCTTTTTGATAGAATGCATTGATTTGAACCTAAAATTGGCAATCCTAGAAGGGGACCCTTTGTTTATGAATGGGCACTAGTTTTACTGCACAAACTGGCAAACCAACTTTGATCCATGGAATCACCAAGTGACCCAAATCCTGACCTGGATCAAGCTAGTTGATCTACCAACAAAATTTTGGAACCTTGAAGCTATGATAAAACTAGGTGATGCCCTAGGAGTCTGTATTGGGGTAGATGAAGACTTCATTAATGGAGTAGGCAGATCGGAACCCTGCGTTCTAGTTGAAATAGATGTGGGAGTACGGATATATAAAACTCTTGGGATACTAACAAAATTTGGAAGATGGCAGCAAGAAGTTGAAGTCTAGGAAGGTTCTAGGTCAAAAAGTTACCTTTTTAGAAAGACACTACAAGAAAGCACATGAAAAAAGCCAATAATAGACAATATCCTTAATTCCGCACAAAATGATCCGACAAAGTCCCACCCAATACATTCTAATATGGTGGACAGGTCCGTCCTGGGATCTGCAGCACCCACTACAGGTGAAATGGCTATCCCTTTGATGGATCAACCAAGTCTCCCCACCATGGAGGTCAGAAATCCGCAGAAAGAGAATACTCAGGCTGAGCAAGCCCTCATTGCACTCATGGACGACACCCATATTCTTCAAAAAGTGATCCAACACGAGTTGAAGGAACTATCTGTCAGTAATGCTGAATATGGGAGCTCCCTTCCCCCGCCTGTTCCCCCAACTCAAACGACCTCACAAATTGTGCTAGCAAGTTCTGTCATTCCTTGGACGGAAGTAGTCAGGAGCCAACAATCTGATGAAGAGGAAGAGGATCTTTTTGCAGATGAGGCAGGCGAGCTATGGGAGGAGGTAGAAGAAGGAGAACTATTGGAATTGAGAAAGCTACAATAGTTAGAATAAAAAATGAAATACCCTAACATTAAGCTAAAAAAAAGTAGAGGAAGGAAATTGAACAAGGAAAAGTTAGTGCTAGTTGGTAACACCTTTGGGAAAAAGAAACTGACACTAGGGAAGGAGGGCATCCTTCCTTCGACAAAATGAGGATCGTCACCTAGAATGTCAGGGGCATTAACGCCCCTGACAAATGGCACATGGTCAAGCACCAAACTGACCAATCAAAGGCAGATGTGGTGCTATTGCAAGAAACAAAGTGGAGTAAGGAAGAAGGTAGCAGGAGGTTGGACAGATGGAAACAATGGAATGGTTAACTTCTTGAGGCCTTAGGGGCTTCTGGGGGTTTGGGGGTTATTTGGAATCCCTTTGCAATGATAGGAGTAGTAGAGGCAGAAGGTGAGAACTGGCAAGAAATTAGACTTAAAGACATAAAAAGAAACCTTTCTTTCTCCTGCATTAATGTTTATGGCCCAGTCTCCACGAATGGAAAAAAGAGACTTTGGGACAGTATTGCTAGAATAATAGAAGGAAAAAGAGCAGAGATAGGGATCATAGTAGGGGATTTGAATGCCACGTTAAACAACACAGAAAAATAGGGGAGGTCAGGAAGGACTACGACTATTCAAAGAGACTTTCAAGAGTTCTTGGACAATAACACGCTCTTGGATATACAAGCAAGAAATGGAATATGTACCTGGTCCAATAGAAGGAAAGGTTTCACTAATATTACTGAAAGACTTGACAGATTCCTGTTGTGAGGGGAATGGGGGGAGCTAGAGGGATCACATGAGGCACTAATCCTCCCCTTCATTGGTTTGAACCATTTTCTAGTCCAACTTTCCTTTGGCCTGGTGGAAGCCCCAAAGGGAAGTCCTTTCAAATTTGAATATATGTGGCTAAGAGATAACAATCTTCCAGATCTAGTTAAGATTTGGTGGAATGAAGTAAATCTCAATGGGGTAACAGACCTTCTCAAGATAAGCGAAAAGTTGAGTTACATAAAGCTGAAGTTGAAAGAGTGGAATAGATGCCACTTCAAAAACATCTTCTAGGAGAAAGCCAGAATAGAACAAGATATTTGAGCTCTCAATGAGCATGTAATTGAAAAAGGTATGGATGTTGTAGACTTTGAGAATGAGAAAAATATGAAAGAAGAGTTGGCTGAAATTCTTAAGAGGGGGGAATGTTATTGGCGCCAAAAATCAAGGGAAGTGTGACTTAATGAAGGGGACAAAAACACAAAAAATTTCCATAAATCAACAATGGAAAATAACAACAGAAAAAGGATTATAGAAATCAAAAAAGCCAATGGTGATACAGCTCAATCAACTTTGGACGTTAACAAGGAGGCGTTTATTTTCTTTGAATCCCTATTGAACAAAGAGACTCTGGTTAATAGGAGTGACAAGGATCATCTACTAGAGGCAATCCCACCCATCATTACAGAATACCAAAACAAATCTCTTTTTCAAAAAATTCCCCTAGTAGAGGTCAAGGAAGTAGTATTTCAAATGAACCCAGACAAGGCACCAGGTCCAAATGGTTTCTCTACGGGCTTCTTCCAACACTTCTGGGATATAGTTGGTGAAGATCTTGGAACAATTGTGGAAGAATCTAGAAGGCAGATGACGATCCTAGGGGGCAATAAATCATACATTCTTGGTATTAATCCCAAAAAAGAAATTTCCTCAATCAATGAGTGATTTTAGGCCTATAGCCCTTTGTAATACAGTGTATAAAGTGGTAACAAAGATAATTGCTAATAGACTCAAGATGGTGCTCATGAATATTATCTCTGAGGAACAAAGTGGCTTTGCTCCTGGCAAATCCATAGTGGAAGGAATCATCATAGCACACAAAACAATACACACAGCCAGAAAAAATAAGGAAGCTTGTATGCTCCTGAAACTAGACATTCTCAAGGAATACGATATGGTAGACAGGAGTTTTCTATTGGAAGTATTAGGCAGATTTGGCTTTAATCCAAATTGGGTAAACTGGGTCAGTAGTTGCATCTCCACTCCAAAGTTCTCGGTTCTAGTCAATGGCACATCAAATGGTTTCTTCTCCTCATCCAAGGGTCTAAGGTAGGGAGATCCATTATCCCCGTTTCTGTTTATAATAATGGCAGAAGTGTTGGGAGGGGGATCCAAAGGTTAAGATAAGAGGGAAAATGGAAATGAATACATGTGGCAAATGGATTAGAACCTTCAATCCATCTTCAGTTTGCAGATGACATAGTCCTAATGGGGGAAGCAAGATTGATAAAAAAAAAATTGGATTCCTATTGCAAAGCATCAAGGCAAAACATCAACTGGGAGAAATCAGAGATTTTTTTCCTAAATACTCAACCAAGTCTTCAAAAGGACATTGCAAGAATATTAAAACTAAAAATTTCCACCCTACCAGGATGCTATTTGGGGATTCCACTGTTCGCAGGCATCAACAAAAACTGTTATTGGGACAATCTAATTAGTAGTTGCAAGAAAAAATTGAGCACTTGGAAAGGAAAATGGCTCTCATCAGCAGGAAGAAGTCCTCTTGTTAGTTAAATCAGTCTTGTCAGCAATACATGTCTATTCGATGTCTTGTCTCAAACTTCCTAAAGCTTCTGAAGATACACTCACATAAATATTTAGGAGATTCTTTTGGAGTGGCATGGGGGAGAAAAATAAATTCCCTCTATTAGCTTGGCATAAGATTTGTCTCCCCAAGAATGTTGGTGGAGCTGGTTTATGCCAACTTTCCCTTATGAATCGGGCCATGGGTGCCAAACTGGTTTGGGACATCCATCCTAAAGGAAATCATAAATGGGTTAGAGTTTTGACAATAAAGTATCTTGACTCAGAGGAGGGTATGTGCAGGATCATGATGGGCCAAAAAGTGGTGATATGATGGCTTTTTGTAGGGTATGTGGCTGATGATTTTTTTTTTACCCAAAATTGATGAAATGAAAAAGGTTTTTAGATGATATTCTCAGCTTTACACCAATATAAATTATGCTTAACTTTGAATTTAATAAATAATTATTATTTATTTTCTATTTTAATTATAACTAAAGTCCTAATTGATAGGCTGACTGAAAAACATCTATAGCTTTCAAATGGTGCCATATTTTTTGAATCCAAAACATGTGTCACATTTTATCCTTCGCATACTATAGGATTAAAAAAAAAAAGAAATGAATTTCCTGAAGTTTTGACAAAGTTAAGGTGGTTAGACATACAAGTTTTTATTTTTAGAAGTTGTAATAAAAAATTATAATTAATTATTTACTTGGAAAAAATTACAAAAAATAATGATCACATCCACATGAGTCCTCTACTTATATCTAAAATCTTATAAAAAATATTATCATTTTATTGTGGTTAGAGTGGTCAGACAGACACCTACTTCTTATTTTTCCCCTGAAATTTAAGTACTACTGCATTGAAATTTCAAATTTTCACCAAATAGATTTTTAAAATAAATAAATAAACCTAGTAGTTTAGAAACTAAATTCAATTTTCTACAAATTATATTCTTACACATTTTTGAAATAATATAGATAACTTATTCAAATTTTTACGTCAAGTTGCCTAACTCTGATTTTTTTGAGTTTTTTGCCACTTAAGGGCCTATTTTTTCCATGATGATCTTGCACA
Source organism: Sequoia sempervirens (assembly GCA_007258455.2). NCBI lineage: Eukaryota > Viridiplantae > Streptophyta > Pinopsida > Cupressales > Cupressaceae > Sequoia > Sequoia sempervirens. Next base: position 233,630,006 of record VDFB02000017.1, on the reverse strand, counting down.
TACCCAAGATCCAAACAAAATCCTCATAGTAGTGAATCCCCCGAGAGGCTCTACTATATGGAATTTCATTCTAGAATGTAGGGACATTATATCTGACCATGTCACTTGGGAAATCCGGGATGGATAGAGTACCTCCTTTTGGCATGATTCTTGGGGTGGGAAAGCTCCAATTTGTGACACGTAGTGCTTGGAAGAGATAAAAGAAGAAACAACCAGATTATGGGGTAACAAGGTGGCCAATTATGGTATGAAAATCAATAACAATGGAAGTTTAAGCTAGGCTTGGCATGATCTTCAGAACCTCAATGCCCCTCGATCTTAGAAGGATACATTGTCCAAAATCCTCAAAGACCAGTTTTTTGTCCCATCTAATGGGGAAGACCTGATCAGGTGGTGTGGATCGTCTGATGGGGTTTACAAAGTAAAGTTCAAATACAAGGCCAAGGAATTAGCGGTAGCACGTCAGGATTGGCCAAGTAAGCTATTATGGGGAAACAACTGTCTGGCTAAGGTAGGAGATTTTGCATGGCTGGTGGTTCAAAAATGGATTCTCACAGAGGACAGATTGGCCAAATTTGATATACAAGGCCCATGAAGATTTTTCCTCTACAAAAACCATTGGGAATCGGCAGACCACCTGTTGCTATCCTATCCATTTGCAAAAAAATGTTGGAACCATTTAAGAAATAAGCTTAACTTTCAGAGCCCAATCCCTTTTGATCTTGCAACTTGGTTCAAAATGTGGCCTCAAAAGAGCAGCAAATCATTTTTCAACAGCATCTGGCAAATATTCCCATCACTAGTAATTTGGGAACTGTGGAAGGAAAGGAACTGGAGAATTTTTCAAGGACAGGAATTGAACAACGACATATTATGGGACAAGATTGAAAGAGCACTAGTAGAACTGGTGAATGAGGCTGCTAGGTGCAAGGAAATGAAAAATAAAATCTTCACTAGTTGGGATGGTTCTCTGATCAAACTCTTCCCAGGCCTTAAACCCCCATCCATATGTGGACATAGCTCCCTTGAATCCAAAAAAGCAGCAAGAGAGGAAACTAAGTGGCAAGCCCCAGATCCTGGTTGGCTAAAAATAAATTTTGATGGTGCTACTCAAGGCAATCCTGGCCCGGGTGGGGCTGGGTGTGTAGCTTGGAACTTTGAAGGAAATTTTTTAGCAATGAGTTCAGTCTCCTTGGGCAGATGCACAAACAACAAGGAAGAATTCAGAGCGGCAGTAATTGGTTTACAGCTAGGGCGAGACTTAATGTTTAGCCAGATCCATTTGGAAGGTGACTCCCTCATTATGATCAATGTCATATGTAAAGGTTCCACACCAAACTGGAAATTAAACCATTTGCTTCAACAAATAAAAGACTTGGTTGTCGGATTCATAGCCTTCAAAGTTAGCCACATATATAGAGAAGGAAACTCTGAGGCAGATGAGTTGGCAAAGGATGTTGCGTCTCAAGCCAGCTAGGATATGGTTGGACTAATGACTAGGATAATATTTTGGCACTGGATACTACTTTGGCGGCCCTCGAACTTTGGTTAGTGATGTCACTCCTATGTCATCCCCGTCAAGCATGATGATGTAGTTGCAATCATTATCTTAAAAGATAAAAAATGAAAATTATTCTTTCATATGGGCACTGGCTTTCACATTTAATTTGCACTCAGGTGTTGAGTATGCCTCATTTTTTATGTTACATTCGACTCTCTCATTGGCAGCGCCAGGTACATTAGTGTTTATACGCTAGAATGCAAGTTGGTTTAAAATCCTTAATAGCTGCCTCCATCTCATAAAGAATCCAAATGAGCATTGAGTAGAGGCTTCTGGAAGGTGTGAAGTGAAGACAGTTATGGAGACACCATTGTCCCTAGAAACAACCAAGCAAATGCAAGCCTTTTGTGGGGAAGTCAGGGATAAGTGGTTGTAGGGCCTCCTCCACTCCTCTCATCCGCTCATTCTAGTGGATACTAAACGTGTATTGGGTCTAGAATTCCTGAATGCTTACCATAGAGCGCGTGCCAACATAGAGGTTCTGACAATGTTCCTGGCAGTTCTTCTTCATATGGGCATATCCAAAGCTTTAGGTAAGAAATTGACCCAAATGTTGTTTGTTCATACTTGGTTGGGTGAGATAGGCACGTCGTTGGATAATGTGGATGAGGATAGGAACATTCCCATGCCACAAAACTATTATATGTTGTGTGTGGGAGGTCGCAAGGTCATGAAATTTCTATTGATTCGCACCATAGACCCTGAAGGATTTGAGAAACTTTGGGCAGAAAGGGACAGGAACATCTTCTTCCTTCTCAAGGTAGAAAAACTGAAAATAAATCTGCCAAAGGGTTGGGTCAGAAGGTATGTTGAGGATGAATAATTGGAGGACAATTTTGACACCGATGAAGTTCAAGACTGGGACCTGGGTGATGGTGACAAGTGGCTGGAAAATGACCAACAAAACCCAGAAGAGAATGCGAAAGCCCCAACTCATAGGAGATGTGGCCCGGACTTCCCTGTAATCGCCAGCTACAAGACATACCTGAAACATTTTGAAGTCGTAGATGAAGAGGAAGGTCTCTGAGGTTTGGACCTCTTCAGTATGGTTTTTTGAATGCATTTGTAGTGTAATGATCTATTCCATAGTTTAGAACCTTATGCTATGTGTCAGTCCCAGGCGTGGGGTATTTTACCTTGGTTTTTTGGGTTTGATGGTTTGCCTGCAATGGTTTGGGCAACCATTTTTTTGCATGTATATGTGAACTTCAAACAGGAAGATCTGGTGGTCAATATTACAGAAAAGACCTGCCAGATCCTCATACTATCTCTACTGTAAACTTTTGAAATCAATACAAGGCTACTGCCCCTAGCAGTGTTTACCAACCAAAAAAAAAAAAAAAAAGTTGGTGAAGCCCTAAGATCAAAGGCTAGGATTAAATGAGATGAGGAGGATTAGGGTTAGGGAAAGCTTTGAAATGAAGGGTTGAGATTTATTTGAAAGCAACTAAATCAATTGTGGAGAAAAAGAGGTAGTTGGAATAATAGAAATTATTTAATTTATGGAGGAAAGTTGAGTTTTGGGAGATAATGGTTTAATTCATAAATGGAAATAAGACAAAAGGAAATAAATAATTATTTTAATTATTTATCTAGTAGGATGGAAAGTGGGTTAAATAAATAAGTTTATTTAATTGAACGATAAATGGTAATGTTATTAAATAATTAGAGGGGCTAAGGACTGATTATTGATGTATTTAAAGAAAATAAATGTAATTTACTTATATTTAAATAATCATGGAGGAATAATTAGGAATTATGACATGATAGGGGAGAAGTGTGGTCGTCATAGAAAAATGAAGCTCGAGGGCCTAAGTCATTTTTATGTGTCTACAAAAGCATTGTTTCATTGAGGATAGGAGTGTTAGAAGTGGATGTGGATAGTTGTGGAGGGACAATTCAGAAATTTTCTTTGCTTTAAACTTTTGGTAAGCAATGAAAAAAAAGTCTTTGCAAGGTGTGATAGGTTCCATAGGCATAGGAAAAAATTCTTCTAAGGAGAAGTTTCCTTTAGAGGACAAAGGGTTAAAGCCACTATGGTGAACAGTAAATATGTCATTGTCAAGTGGAAACTTTAAACATTTATGTATGACTGAAGGAACAACTTTCATTGAGCGAAGCCATGGATGGCCTAGCAGCAAATGAAATTGATCTGACTATGGGATGATGAAGAATGCAACATCCACTGTCTTAGGTCCTATTTGTAATGGAAGGACAATCGATCCTATTATAGGGCAAGAAAAACCATTGTGTGTTTTTATCCATGCTCTTCGTTTGTCATAATCATCTTGATAAATATCATGTAATACAAAAAATTCCTCAGTGACCACATTCCCTCCATAAGCAGGATCTATGAATATCCCATTAGTGGGCTTATCATAAATATGGTCGGTTATGTAAAGAGGACCATTGGGAAGATTCAAAAGGATGTCCTTAGAAGAGAAAGTAATATCAAGAGATTTCTTAGGTTGGCCCTTACAAGAGATAACATCTATCGCACCTACCATTTCATTCATAGGATTAATAGTAGTTGTATGTGGAATAGGATCAGGATGTTCAATAGTTGTATGAACATTCATCACATCATTGTTTTGAGTTTCACTAGCTTTGAAAAATGACACATTATGTTTGGGAATTGGATCAGTAAGAATTTGCAAATTTTGATTGGGTGGGGAAACAAACATATTGCCTTTAACATTAACATTTGAAATGGATAGACGGTCAGAATCAATGAGTTCTTGCACAAGGTGTTTAAGACGCTTAAAAATTTTAGTGTTATGTCTGTTTTGTCTATGATAATGGAAATAAGCATTGGGTTTAAAGGTTGGAGGTAAAGGTTTAGTAGGATCAAGTGGTTTAATAGTAGGTAAAGTAATCGTTTGTTGCTGCAAAAGTTGTGACATAGTGTTATGAAGAGTGTTTGGTAAAGGTGTAAATTTTCATTTCTAATCTCCATAATTATAAGGTATCATGGCTTTAATAGATGCTACTTGGTTGTTGACAGGTTGAGTTGGTTGTTGAGGGGGATTGAACTATAAAAATCCTTTTTTTTTCTTTCAAAATGGTTGTGAATTGTTTGAAGTGCCATGTTCAGATTTTTTAGCTCGGTTAGAAGTGGACTTTGCATCAAGACTACTAACTGAATTGTGATAATTGCAAAGGGCGGTACACAAGTGCATAAAGGAGGGAAATTTCATCATTGTGAGTTTATCCTGAAGTTGATTTTGCAAGTTTTCAATAAACATATTTTGAAGATGTGGATTAGGAATCTTGACATTGATTTGAGAGTAAAGTGATTGATATCGTGAGATAAAATCAATTATTTTTTCTTCTTCATGTTGTTTGCATCTCATCAAATTAGCCAAGGTTTTCTTTGGAGTCATATGCACTTGAAAATGATTTATAAATGCATCAACTAGCTCATTGAATAAATGAATTGAATTGTTTGATAATGATGAAAACCATTCTATGGCAGTATCTTTTAAAGTCCTAGGAAATAGTTTGGACAACAGTTTATCATCAAGGAAAAAGTCACTACATAAGGTTGTGTAAGCATTAACATGATTAGAAGGATTTCCCTTCCCACCATATTTCTAAAATCTCAACATCTCTATTCCTTTTGGCATCAATGTTTGTAAGATCTCCAAAGATAGTGGGTTGCTTCATACATAATAGGTGGGTGGTCCATTCTAGTTTTGGTTGATGGTGGATATTTGTTTTTGCATGGAGGAGACGGTTTCAAAATGTTGTGTTATGAGAGAGTCAGTGTAAGTGGTGTGAGGTGGAAGGGAAAGTGGTGATGGAGTGTATGTAGTGGTAGGGAAAGTGAATGGAATGCTTATATATGGTATGGTGGAAGAGTAGAGAACATGTGATGCCACATAAGAATTAGGAATGCTAATAGGAATAGTCAAGGAAGGGATCACATTACTAACAGATTGCATGAATGTTGCAACTTGGGGAGTGGTGTAGGTAGGTATGGATGTTACAGTTGAAGGAGGAGTGGTAGGTCTTCCTTGACTAGCCACGGTGTTTGCTGATTGAGATGTACTAGAGGTGGAAGGAGCATGTTTTTGGTATATTTTAGCAATTTGTTTCATAACGTTTAGGCCTTTGTCACTTTCAATTAGGTGATAGATGTTTTCTATAGCAGGAATTGCAGTGGTTGAAATTATTTCAAGATACAAGTTATGTTCAAGATGTGTTAAGTCCTCATGAATTTTAATGACTTTGTCTTGTGGAATGTGATCATTTTGTGTGTAAATTTGCATATTATTGAAAGGAAAAACATTGCTAAGGGTAGGGTCCATGCCTAGTGTACTAGCGGCAATACTAGGAGTGGAAGCATTAGACAATTCAAGATCCACAATGAGTGTATTATCATGGGATAACATGAGTCTTCAACTTCTTCTCACTAAGGTATAAGCAATAGGACACCAAAAACTCATGCAAAAGTTTCTAACTGCTTGTGAATTGAAATGCAATGAAACTAAGAGCAATAAAATGCTAATAACTACAATTCTAGAAACTATAACAGAAATGCAAAAAGTGTGCAGAAAATGCCAGAAATTACAATGCAAAATGGGCAAAGGGACTAAGTCACCCAGTGTGGCGAATTAGTCCCAGTGATGGTTTTTTGTGATTTTTCAAAAAAATTGAATGCAATTTGATGTTTATCAGATATTCAGATACAACCACAATATGAAAATGTAGAATTTTGTTGTTTTGCAATGAAATATGATGCAAAAATGCAAGCTATATGAGCTTTTCACTAATGCAATTTTTAAAGCCCTAGGATGCAAATTAAACATGTGTGAACCCCAATCCTAATACCTGCAAAACAATAAGAACAAACACATTAGATTTCCAATTGCAAGAAAGAACAAGGATTCCCCATGAAATCCATTAACATAGCTTAAATTAGGAAAAATGATGAACACAATGAAAACAACAAAATAAATTTTGAATCCTAATTAAGCTAGCAAACTTATGATCCCATGGGGGAATTGGCACCAATTTGATGTGAAAATTGGCCCTTTCCCAACTTCTATGATGCAAGCTTGATGTGTTGATGATAATTGATCCACTTTGATGAAGGATGATGAATGCTCCAAGCTAAAAACCTGCATAACCTAGCTAAGATTCAATGGTGATGGATGGAATTTGATAGATATTTGAGCATGGTAATTTTGCATAATTTGTGGATGCATCAAATGAGGAGTGAAGCCTCTTATTTATAGATGAGATTAAAGGATGAATGTCCAAAATTGAGAAATGTGTGTCTAACATTCAACCAATGGAAAGATGCCATTTGTCAATCTATGAGTGGATGGAGGATGTGCAAGTTTTGAGGATTGTTCCAATAAATGCTTATTTTTGAATTTTGAATTTTGTTGAAATGACTTGCAAGAGGGAAGAAAGAAAGCGTTGAATGCCACTTGGCTCAAGGCAAAGGAAATGTAAGATGGAGTAAATTCCTTGTTGGATGTACATGTCAACTTGGATTTTTTGAATTCAAACTTGGAGAATATTCCAAAAGATGCCTTGTTGAGGAAAATAGGGATTTAATAAATCAATTAAATCTATTTTCATGTGCAAGTGGGAAATGCTAGAGGATGGGACATGATAGGAGATTAAATTAATCAAAGTTAATTAATTTAATGACGGAGATTAAATGATGTGACAAATTTGACTTAGATTTGTGGATTTATTCAAATCATATATGAGAAGAATATGATAAGAGGATTAATTAAATAAGGATTTATGATTTATTTAATTAACAGGGATGATGTTAGATTAAACTAAATAAGGTTTTAATTTATTTTATTTAATAGATAGACTTTAGAGATTTAATCAAATAAAATTAATTATTTAATTAAATAGGGATAATTAGATCAAAATGATTAATTTAATTATTGAGAAGCGGTGACTTAATTAGATAACTGGTTTATTTAATTAAGAGAGGAATGCTGATGAATTTAATCAGATAAGGGGATTTGATTAAATGGTTAGACGGAGGGATGATTTAGGATGAAACGATGTTAGTAGTTGGGATTAGATGCATAATGTCAATCGGTACATTTTACGTGTCTACATTTTTCCCCTCTTTGAAACAATGCACTTGTTGCATTGGTTCAAAGAAATAACAATCTCGATCAAAGCCAAAATATTGCCCCATATTGCCCCCTTGAGAGATTGGACGAAAATTTCAATTTTTGGGTGATCTTGCTAAAAAAGAGAACAAGGTGCTCGACAAGTCTGAAAAGGCTCTAGGAGGCCAAAAACGTGTCTAAACGCAATAAAACAGGCCTGAACTAGACCAAAAAATGTTCAAGGGTCCAAAACCCTACCAGGATAGCCAATTAGGGTGAAAAAAACCTTAATTTTCAAGCTTGAAAAGGCTCTGAGGGGTCACTTTCAATTCATTTTCACACATAGCCATCTTGCAACCTTGAGATTTGAGCTCTGACCTCCTGACGATATGGTGCACTGACAACTTCCAATGCACATTTCTAACCAAGTCCGGACGTACTAGCAGCCACCTGACATTGGGGCATCGGTAAGTGACCCTTACTTGAGCTTTTATTTTTGCTTTTAACATTCATTTAATGCATTTAAAGGTGTTCCTTTTGTATGAGCGCTATATAGTGCCGTTTAGAAATCAAACTGCGCCGCTCGATGTCAAATAGCGTCGCAGCGGTGGAGTTTGAAGTTTGAAAACTCTGACTCTGAGGTCATGGCTCACGGGGTCATTTCTATAGTGCAACACAGTGGTCCTATTTGTTTTCAAAGTGCATCGCTGGGAAGGAAAGTGCACCGCGGTGGTGAGCTTTCGGCCTTTTGTGCCCTAGCGTCAGAGTTTGATTAAAAATAAAATCGTGACGCCTTCACGGATTGCGATGTTGGAGAGGTTTCTTGGATGCCTGGTCAAGAATTTTTTTTTAAAAATAACATGATGACCCTCCCTGATGTAGGATGTGGCGAGGGAGCTCTACTCCTGAGAGCACAGGTCGCGGGATCTGTTCGGTTATTTGCAGAACCTAGGCGACAGAGATTAGGATCAGCTACGAGACATGGGGCTATGGTATATCGCCTACGCAGCGCCCATTCGCACACACCTCGGGATGATATCAACGCTTTCCGAGAGATGGCACAGCGAGACCTCTTCATTTCACCTTCCCACTAGTGAGGCCACCGTCACCTTGGAGGACGTTTGGTGCATTTTACGATTGTCAATTCATGGTCGACGAGTCATTTTTGATATGGGTGAGGGGCGCGATGCATGCCATAGAGTCCTCACCACAGAGGACATCATTATTTGTGAGGGTCAGATCGAGCTCGAATGACACAAGGCCCTAGAACCTCCCTTCTGCTTGCTTGTTGCAGCGGTTATTTTGGGTCTCGTTGCCCCAGACCGACAGGGTCGATACTTCAGTCCTTGTTGGGGACTCTATTGGGAGTGTATGGTTCGCGATAGACCAGTCCATTTTTCTTGAGGGCTGGTTCTTCTTGCCTATTTGTACAAAGATCTCCACGAGTACGTCTACCTCGATGGAAGAGCACTCAGAGCAGGGGTGACACTTCTCCACATATGGGCGTGGGAGCACATTGCTATCCTTCAGCCGTGGATTGTTATAGTTCCGATGATGTTAGATGATCCCCTCGTATGGTGCTACAGAGGTGGTGTGCCCTTCACACACACAAGAAAGCATGGGATTCCTTACTGGAGGAGAGTCCTAGACGAGATGTAGGTGTTCACATGGTGACCATACCTTAGTCAGCCTAGATGGGCTGATAATGCAGATCATATGTTTTACGCCTGCTAGGACTGCTTTATGCAGGGGTGAGAGCATACCATGATAGAGAGATATCTGCCTGGGTGCGTGCAGCGTCAATTTTGTGAGCCCCAGGATAGGCAGATGATGATTATGTGTTTGTATTTTCCCATACCATGTCACAGGTTTTCATGGGGGCAATACATTCCTGCCTCGGAGGGTGTGGATAGTTTAAGACAGTTAGTGGCTAGGCCATGGACCTACGATCAAGGGCCTGCAGATCCAGGTGTGACACAGGCATACAGGGATTGGTTCTAGCCTCCCCTACATTTGATAATTCTAGGAACAATCCTCGATCGGTGGAGGATGAGAGGTAGAGGGGGAGGACAAGGATGGAGGGATGTGCACGACAGGAGAAACTTGTTGAGCCTCTAGTTCAACCAGGTCAGGTAGATGTACTGATGCAAGATCAGGAGCAGGGGCCACCAGTTGTACCACCACGAGTTGAGGATTAGCCTCAGGTACAGCCTCCATGAGCAAAGCCAGCAGTACAGCCAACAGGGTAGGTGGATCCCTGAGATGTATTGATTGCGCAGTTGCAGGCTCAGGTCTAGACTGTGATAGCTGAGAGGGATCAGGCTAGGACTGAGAGAGATCAGCTCAAGGTTGAGAGGGATCAGGCCATACAGTAGAGATAGGCCGCAGAGCTACAGGAAGCTACGGAGCTAGGTTAGAGACAACAGTTAGAGAGCATGGCAGCCTCCTCCTCTTAGAGTACAGTGTCAGTTTGATCCTACAGGGATGTCATCCGAGAGGCCAAGTACTATCAAATGCATTATCACAAGGCCGAACCTAGAGAAACATAGGTCCCAGAGTACTCACAGTGGACCAGCCATAGACCAGTAGAGGGTCACGATGATAGGGGCGAGGGCAGCATACAGGGGGCTAGACCTTGATCAAGATGATACTCTTTGTGCCTTATGGGCTCCTTTTTGATAGCCTGATGGGCCTTTTGTACTGATTGACATACATGTACAATGATCTAATTATTTGTATTATGACAATTACATTATTGATGATATATATATGAGCTGATGATAATTTTGATGTGATGTGATGTGTATCATTTATTTATGCATGTATGGATGATTCTATTTCTATACGTTGTGCAATGATGTTATGGTATATTTATTTCTGATGATGTATGAATTATGATTATGACTAATAGATCTATATTATGTTGTTGACTTATGATATGCAGATGTATTTATGTGATGTGTAATGATGCAAAGTGATATGATATGTAATATGCAATATGCAAAATGATATGGAAATGATCTTTGTTGTATATGCGAAATGATGTGAATCCTGCTTATATATGAAATGATTTATGGATGGATGTATGCTTTGCATGTAATGAATTTTTATGCTTCTATTTATACTGATGTGGAATGATTTATGTAATGAAATGCAAAAATGGTTGCGATGCTATTTATGAGATGATATGGATGATTATTGGATGATATAATGCAATGTAGATGCAATGGTCATGTTTTATATGATGATGCAAATGAGATGTTTTCTAAGATGCTTAGAATAACAAATCTATATTATCCTAAACATGTTAAATGATAATGTAATGTATGTGATGCATTTAATGTGATGTACTATATGCAATAATTTGATGATTTTTTTATGCAAAATGAATGCAATGTGGGAGATGACCTTATAATGTTATTCAAGTATGTATGCAATGGATTATCTATAATGCTTATGTACCTATTATGTATGATTATGTAGTAGGTGGTAATGTTTATGCAAATGTTTATGAATGAATGTTATGCAATGATTTATGTGATAAATGCAATGTGGTGCGAAAAATGGATGCAATGTAATGAGAAAGGGATAGCTAATTTTATGGAAAATGCTTCAAATGACATGGTTATATGATGCTGGAGATGCAATGCATGTGTTTCCTATATGATGCATTTATGCAATATGCTAATGATTTGTGGTTGCAGGATCGATGAAAATGAGGATGATGATGATGATCAACTATCATAGTACCTTGTTAGCATGATAAGCAAGAAGGGATGAAAGAGAAGGAGTCATTTCAACGAGATACAAGATGATGCAAATGATGATGATTACTTGCCGAGGAGTTGGGATTTTCAAAGGGCCAATTTCCTTATGTTTGATGGCACACGTGGTACAATGCATCAAGTTATAGAAAACTAGGATGGTGTGGTACCTAGCGTGATGGACTTTGACTTGACAAGCAGATAGGAGTATCCTTGTTCACACCTGACATACGAAAACCTTGCTATGATGCACTTTAGAAGTTTCAAACACCTCAGACTAAAACACGGAAAGGTACAACCTATCAATGTAATAGTCAACAAGTTGCCCAAAACCTCCTCCATACATATCTAACAAAACAAGTATTCGCCAAGGTTATATTACAATAATGTCCAACAAGCACAACAGACAAAAGATAATGATCATTGCCCCATTCCTATTTCTCTAAATCCTCTTGTTCAGATATCATCGAGAAGTCCTTGGAATGGGCGCAATAAGATAAGTCAAAAGGATAAAGACAAAGTAAACAAACAAGCTGATGTTCTTCAATACCGCTAACCGAAAGGGGATGTGTTTTTAAGGATAAGAACCAAAACTATTGCCAAAAGATAATGCCCATTGTAGGAAGGATTCATCCTAGGACATGTTAGTGGGTGGTGACACATCATTGCATTCATCCTAAGCATTCTTTCAAATGATTGATATGGGACCAATTGGATGATGAGTTATCGACACAAAGAGATGACCAACTTGTTTACGTACTGACTTACACCTAAGACTTGATGTTTTGAGCTTTTACTTTTCGCCTGCTAGACTTGTTTCTGATTATCTTACCAAAGATTGAGGATGACGATCATTTATTGTGAGTGATGTTATTGTGGGTGCAATGCGAGATGAGATGGATGGATTTTTTTCAAATATTTGGATGTTTCGGATTTTTTTGAGATGTTTTGAGGCTGTTTTTGGTATTTTTTGAGATTTTCAAATGTTTTGATTTTTGATTTTCTAATGTTTTTGGGGTTTTCTAAGATTTTGATGAAGAGACTAACCTACAGACCTATCCTAGGGGCCTTGGGGGCTGATCAATAGATTAGCTTTTCCTATGTTATACATGCAGAGACCACGTAGTTCAACTGACGAGTTGACTGATTTATAGATGACGATATACATGATGAGATGTCAGCTTATTATGATAGACTCCTAAAGGACTGACCTAAGTGTCTCGGGGGATGATCAAAGATCAACCTTGCCTATGTTCAAGGCTCAAAAACTTGTAGTTTGACAAGACGACTTTGTTTTTGACCTTTTGACTGAATTTTGACCTATTTTTTGGATTTTGATATGTTTTGATGTTTTTGGATTTTGTGCTTTTTCGATGTTTTTGGATTTTCTGATATTTTGATATTTTTGGATATTCTGATTTTAGTACTTCAAGAATATACACGAATCTGATCTGATGAGAACATGCCCCCAGCGTGATGCATTAAACTACTCTGGTAAAGGTAGGACAAGCTGACCTTGAGGATGGGCCGAGTAGTACTAGGAGGGATCATGATTTGAACACGAGACCAAGTTATGATGCGGATGTGGGTGGGTGAGTGATGGATGCAGATCTGAATGTGATGGAATATGGAAACATAATGGATGGATGATGTAGAACAAGCCATAAAGATCTTGGTGGATGGAAAGTGTTTATTTACACAAGGTGCATGTTTGCTAGGTTTTCACCAACGTACCTGCCCAAATTTCCACTGAAGTGGTTTTCACTAGAGGACGATTTTTTCTCTTTACTATTTTTGATCCTTTTTCTGATTTTTTTTTGGATTTTTTGCTTTTTTGATTTTTTTGTTGTCACCACGATGCCTGTTTGCAAGGTTTACACTGAAGTAACCATTTTTTTAGGTCATTTTTTGATTTTTTGGACTTTTTGGTTCTATACCTTGAAATATTTTTAGGCATAAAACTTTTTGAGATGAGATCCATTCATGGGCTCTTGCAGAGGTTCCCCTTCGGGTGTTGATAACTAATATGCCCCTAACTTATAACTTGTTGTGATAACGAATGGTCTCAACCAATTGGGTTCAAATTTTCCTTTACTGCTTGGGTTTGGGACATTCTTTTGATTCTCCTTTAATACCAGTTCTCCGACTTGGAAAGTCTTGCATCTTATTTTCTTGTTATAGCTCTGTTTGAGTCTATTCCGATAGACTTACAAATGATTCAAAGCATCTATACGTCGCTCATCCAGTAGTTCCAGCTCATTTAGTCTTGATACTATATACTCTTCATCTATGATGAGGTTTTGCAGTGATATCCTAAGTGATGGGAGCTCAATCTCAATGGGGAGTAATGCTTCTGATCCGTAGACTAGGGAGAAAGGGGTGGCACCGGTGGTTGTGAAGATACTGGTTTGATAGGCCCAAAGGATGGGATTAAGTTGTAGATGCAAGTCATGACCTACGTCATTGACTATTTTCTTGAGGATTTTCATAATGGTCTTGTTTTTAGCTTCTGCTTGGCCATTTCCTTGGGGATAGTATGGGGTGGAGAAGCAATGTTGGATTTTGAATTTTTTGCATAAGTCACGAACCTCCTTATTCTTAAATGGTGTCCTGTTATATGAGATAATGGCTTGTGGAACACCATAGCGACAAATGAGATAGTTCAGGATGAACTTTGAAATCTGCTTCCCAGTTATATACATCATGGGTATGGCTTCCACCCACTTAGTAAAGTAATCTATGGCAGTTATGATGAATTTGTGGCCATTAGATGAAGTGGGGGTGATTTTTCCAATGAGATCGAGTCCCCACTGTGAAAAGGGCCATGGTGTGGTGATGGGATGAAGCTCTTGAGCTAGAGCATGGATGAGGTCCCCATGCTGCTGACATTGTAGGCACCTTCTAGCATAGTCATGTGCTTCTCATTCCATTGTGGGCCAATAATACCCCATCCTCAATAGTTTCTTGGCTATGGTCATTCCACTCAAGTGTGAACCATATATACCATTATGTACTTCAGTTAGAGCACTCAATGCCTCCTCAACATTTAAGCAACACAATAGGGTTCCTTCTATGCTCCTATGATATAGGGTATCTCCTAGGATGATGAATCTGGATTCCTTTTTTACAAAGGTTCATTTGAGGTTTGAGGGTAAGTCGGCGGGTATGACTCCTATTCGAACGTATGTATAAATGTCGTGGTACCAAGGATCACCGGGACCAACAATTTCACACATGAATTCTAATTTTGGTACCTCGAATGCGGATACAAGAAGCTGCTCTATCAGGAATTCATATTTTGGAACGTTATGGGGGATGTCAAGTAAGGATCTGATTGTTGCCATGGCGCCTGCTACTCTATTGTTGGTTCTAGGAATCTTCTCAAATGTTATTTTAATGAAGGATTCTTTAAGAGTCTCCACCAATTTTTTATATGGAGTGAGCTTGTCATCCTTGGTCTAATATTCATCATTCACTTGATTTATTATTACTTGAGAGTCTTTGTATACTCTGAGAGCTATAATGTTCCACTGCACTGCTATTCTGAGACCAATGGTTAAAGCCTTGTATTTTACAATGTTATTGGTGCAGGGAAATGCCAGTTTGTAGGACCTTGGTATGCAGTCCCCTTGTGGGGTGATGAAGAAGATGCTAGCTCCTGATCCATGCTGTGTGTATGAGCCATCGAAGTACAGTTTCCAGTGGTCATCTATGTTGAGGTTGAAAATAGATTCATCTGGAAACTCAAGATTAGAGGATTCTCTAAATAGATTGGTGCTTCTGCAAGTTGGTCTGTGATGACTTGGCCTTTGATTGCTTTTCACTCGACATGTTCAATGTCATATTCTGACAGTATCATCACCCATTTGGCCATTCTTCTAGTGAGCATTTCTTTTGACAATAAGTACTTGAGAGGGTTGATTTTGGCGATGAGTTTTATTTTATGTGCCAACATGTAATGTCTGAATTTTTGTGATGCAAACACTACCGCTAGGCATGCTTTCTTGATGAATGAATAGTTTAGCTCATGCCCTACCATTTTTCTGCTGATGTAATAAATAGCCCTTTCTATTCCATTTTCATCATGCTGAGCTAGAAGAGCTCCAAGGGCTACTATTGTTGCTGATACATACAAAATTAATGGTTTTCTTGGGATTGGTGGCATTAAGACTGGTGGTGTAAGTAGATATTCTTTGATTTCATTGAATGCCTCTTCACACTTGGTATCCCATTTGTACACTACTCCCTTGTGGAGTAAGTGAGAGTATGGGTTTTGTTTGTCCGCCAACTGTGCTATGAATCTTTGAATGGATTGAAGCCTACCTTGGAGACCTCTCAGTTGCTTTAATGTTTTTGGTGCCTCCATCTCGAGGATTTCTTTTAACTTTTCTAGATCCACCTCGATACCCCTCATTGACACTATATATCCTAAGAGCTTTCCTGATTGTATGCCGAAGACACACTTCTTTGGGTTTAATCTAACCTTGTACTCTTCTAGCATGTCATAAATGGCACTTAGGGTTGCTATGTTGTCTTTTATCTTTCTGGATTTAGCTAGAATTTCATCAATGTAATCTTTGACTGTCTTATGAATCATGTCATGGAATATCAATGTCATGGCCCTTTGGTATGTTGCTCCTGCATTCTTTAAGCTGAATGGCATCATATTCCAATAGTAAGTCCCCCATGGACAAGTGAAGGTCATCTTATGTTGGTCCTCTTTAGCTATCATGATTTGATTGTACCCTGAGAATTTGTCCATTAGTGACAACATCTCATGTTCGGCTATCATATCTACTATCATGTCAATGTTTGGAAGTGGGAGGTCATCTTTTGGACATGCTTTATTCAAGTCTCTGAACTCTGTGCAGATTCTGATGTTACCATCGAGTTTTGAAACAGGCACTAGGTTTGATACCCCTTCTGGATAATCTATTGGTTGGATGAATCCTACATCTAATAGCTTTTTTAGCTCCATTTTGACTAATAAGGTGATCTGAGGGTGCATTTTTTGAAGCTTTTTTTTAATAGGCTTTGCTTCTAGATATACTAGTAAGTGGTGAACCACGGTCTCTAGATCAAGTCGTGGCATGTCAGCATAGATCCATGCAAAATTTATCTTTCTCTTAGGAAGGCTGCTAGGAGCTCTTGTTCTTCTAATAGTAATGATTTTGCATAGAATGTGATATGCAGGGTTTCCTCTATTCCTAGATTGACTGGATTGCATTTTTCTACCAAGACTATTGATTTCTCTTGATGAATCGCTCTAGATGGAAGATTGAATCCCCCTTCCTCGGGTGCCTCAAAGAGGTTTTCACCTTTTGGATGCATCCTTTCTTATTACTTTTTTCTGGTCGCAGTGTGCCACAATGTGTTTTCACTCAAGGAATTAGATATGATTCTTAATTTTTCACTTTTGCGACTGAGGGATTCAATCGTTTCCCCATAATAGGCATGTGTATCTAGCTTGATTAGGAACCCTGTTTTGTGATCCCCACATGGAATGTTACCCCGTAGTCCCATGAATTTTGAGAGCGCCTCATCATTTTCGAATGTATCAAGAACTGGTGGTCCTCGTTGGTCATAGTCGATGAGTTGGGGATATACTAGGTGGATTTCATGATTTAGGTAGTCTGATTCAAAAGATAGGGTGCTAATCATGAAAAGAGTGGTATCCTCAAATAGCCTAGGTAGATTGGATATGGGATGCTCATCATCACTACTACTACAAACGTCGGTTATGTGAGATGTAAAGTTATCTATGACATAACCTGTACATACTGGTAGGCGTAGTTTGCTACGGTTGGCTGAGGAGGATTATTAACCCTTCTAACTGGAGGACTTCGACCATGTATGGTTATACTCAGAGGGGTACATCCAAGCCCAATATTTTTTATTGCTCGCATCTTTGGAATGATAGGTGATACAAGCCCATTGTCGTTTCTCCCAAGTCTTTGGTTTCTGTCATAGCCCATTGTGAGCATCATTTGCAGAACCTTGCTTCTGTCATCCATTGGTAAATCAGTTGCTGGTCTTTCATCTTGGTAGAGCATATGAGATGGATCTACCTCAATGACTTCTTGGCCAAGATCTCCCCAACTTGTAAAGTTGGGATAGTCTTCAAGAGATGTTTGGGATGTGGAGGCTTCATTTATTTCTAGACGTCCCCGTGATCTAGGAGATTGTGGTAAGTCTCCTACCATAAAAGAATTTTTAGGGATCGTGTAGTTTCCATGACCGTTATCTTGGATGATGACCTTAATGTCAGAGATGGTGGGAATGGCGGGTGTCTCTATCGCAGAAGTGGATACGAGAGTGGTGGGATCGATGTATGGTGTAGATGGACCCTCGTCCTTTTTTGGTACTTGGGGGATTTTATAGTACTTTTCTTCAAGGCTCTTGCAATAGGAGAAAGGTTTGGGATCTCCATGGATGGTGACTTCTTGTCCCTCCTGTGTGAATTTCACACATTGATGGAAAGTTGATGCTATTTCTTTCATCGCATGAATCCATGGGCATCCTAGGAGGATGTTATATGGTAAGTTGAGGTCCAAGACCTGACAAGTGGTTTCCATAATAGTAGGCCCTACTTGAATAGGGAGTTTGATCATGCCTTGGGACACTTTTTCTTGATCATCGTATGCTCTTATTGTGACACTCTTTCCTTTGTTGATAGAATCCTTTGAGATTTTCAATTGTTTGATGAGGTTGAGAGAACATATATTCAAGCCTGCACCTCCATCCACCAAGACCCTTTTGACTTTTCTTTTTATGCTCTATGACCTCTAACTGGAGTGCATGGTTGTGAGATGGTTGAGCGGGGAAATCCTAGTCAGAGAATGTGAGGAGATTTGGCGTAATGATATTTACAACCATAGCTTGGAATTGTTTTGCATCAAGATCTGCGGGGACAGTGGATGAAGCTAGTGCTTCCTCAATAATTTTCTTATGGGCAGATGATATTTTTAGCAACTATATGATGGAGATTTGCACTAGTGTTCTTTTGAGCTGATCAAGGATGTTATATCTATTAGGGATAGATCTAGATGTAGTGAATCTATTTGGCTAGGATGATCCTATGATGGTAACTTTTTCGTCTCTTGTGGTGACTCCACAATCGGCATGGGCGCCTTTGATGGTGATGACTATGCAGTATTCATCTAGGGAGGCAATGACTGTTTCATACACATGATTCACATTTGTATGGGTGCCTTTCCCCTTATCAGTATTATTATTCCCTTTATTTCCATGGTTAGGCATCTGATTCATGTATATCTTAAGATCTTGGTTTCCTATAGGTTGTTCCACATTTATAATTCTTTGATCGATGAGATCTTGAATTATGTTTTTTAGCCTCATAAAACTGTTCATGGTATGCCCTTTGATTTTATGGAAGTCACAAAGTTGATTCTCATTATACCAAGGAGGTTTCATATCCGGTTCTTGGTAATTCTCATAGGTGGGTGCTTTGATGAGTTTTTCATTTATCAGCTTCTTCATGATGACTTCTAGTGGTTCCCCCAGAGCGGTGTACTTTCGCTTGGGGTAATTCTTGTTCTGTTGGGGTGGTCCCCTTTAATCATTGAGATTGTTAATTTTTGGATTATTGTTTGGTTGTTGTGTTACGCGATGATTGTTTTTGTGTTGGATTTGGATTTGTGGTGCGGGTGTATTTTGGTGCGGGGCACTGATGACTACCTTAGCATCGACAACACCATCATTAGTAACATTTTTTTTCCTTGCCCACGTGTGAGGTTTATCATTGTAATTGGAGGGTAAGTGATTGTTTTGTTGTTTAGGGAATGAAGTTGATCCCGTGGGTTGATTCATAAGGGCTCGTTTGATGCTAAGCGCCTTGGAGATCAACTGATCATATGTGGTGATCCCTTACACCTTGAGATGAAATGCCAAGAGGTCATCAAGGTTGGATATAATGGTGCAAACTTTTTGTTCCTCAAGCATGGTCCATTTTCTTCGATAGGCCTTGGATCGCCATCATTGTAAGAATGAAGTGAATAATTCACCCTTACCTTGTTTCAGAGTTGAGAGTTCTTCTAGACTAACATCCATTGCAATGTTGCATTAGTAATTTTTAATGATTGCATCTATAATTTCTTGGAATGTTCTGTTGCCTGTAGGTAGGTGAGAGAACCATTACATAGCATGGCCAGCCAAACTCCTAGGAAATAGCCGCATCAGATAGGTATCATCGTATGCGACCTCCATGCAATGAACCTGAAATTCCCTGATGTGATCTTCAGGGTTTCTTGTCCTATGATATTTGTCAACTTGGGGATTTCAAATCCTTTGGGGAATGGTTTCATCAGAAGGCTCCTGTCAAATGGATAGGGACACGAGTTGCTTGGTGTTTTTGTGGTTCGCCCTGATTGAAGATCAAGCACTTGTTGCGAGAGCAACCTGATTTGTGTCATTACGTCATTTTGAGGATTAGGGGGTGGGATGAAGGTGTTCTGGGGTGTTTCGATTGTGGGTTGGATGGGTGGGTTGTTTGGTGTGTTATTTGATGGGATTTGCACATTGTGTCGAGCTAGGTATCCTTGCACTTGCTATTATATAAACAACGCTTGTTGTTGTTCTTGTTGTTGTTGCGCTAAAATTTCCTATTGTTGAGCTTGTTGTTGTGCTTTTTGTTGCACTTGTTATTGTTCCAACAATTGTTGTTGTTGTTCCAACAATGCTTGTTGTTGGGCTGCTAATTCAGCTGCTTCTTGCTGCTCTTGATATTATTTTATTGCTTGCTAATATGCTTGCAATTGTGCTACTTGTTTTTGTGCAAGAAGTTGTGCTTGTTGTGATTGATATTGTGTCTGTGCTTGAGTTTGAGCTTGGACTTGTACTTCTTGTGCTTGGGCTTGTGCTTGTGCTTGTGCTGCTTGTTGCAATAGAATTTGGGCTTGGAAAGCTTTTTGTGCTTGTAATGCGGCTTGGGCTACTTGAGCAGCTTGCACAGCTTGAGCATCTTGTTGTTGTTGTTGTTGTTGCAATAAGGCTTGGGCTTGGGAAACTTGTTGTGCTTGTAATGCGGCTTGGGCTGCTTGGGCAGCTTGAGCAGCTTGAGCGGCTTGCTGAGCAGCTAGTTGCATGACTTTTTTTTTTGCACTTGTAGGAATCCCCTTTGAAAAGTAGCATGTTGAGCTGCTTGCAATTCCATGTTGTATTGGCTTGATATGTTGGAAGTTGGTGGTGGTGGGAGTGGTGGTGGATTTAGAATGGTGTTGATGGTGGTGATGAACGGTGATGTCATGTTGATGATTTGAGTGGTGGATGGTGTTGTTGATGTGGTGGTTTGAGTGATACATGGTGTTGTTGATGTGATTGGTCCTTGGGAGACCATGCTTTGCAATTTTAGGGGGGTGGTTGATGATGTCGCGATTTCTTGTGTAGTTGTCATCTGTTGTTGTGATATCGATGACAAGTTTTGAGCATTTGGCATTATATTTTGATTGATATTTGGGATGTTGGTTTGATTGATACTTGATAAAGTGGGAATCCCTAAGCCAAGGAGTGGTGTGGATGATGATGGAAATAGCGAAAGTGGTGGAAATATGAGGAGTGTGGTATCGAAAATGCCCCCAGGTCTGAACATGTCTCCTTCCTCTTGTGAATTTGTGAGGAGAGGTGTTTGTGGTGTTGCACGGAAGGATGATGATGATGGATCATTATGGAACGTGAGAGGAACATAATTATGTAATGGATTTTGGGGTATGTTTTGTTCCAAGATGGTATTTGCATCCAATTCTTGATTGTTGACAAGGGGGTGTGTTTGAATAGCATTAAGAAATGCATTTCCCTTATTAACATTGGATTGGGTTGGAGCAAAAGATGTCATGTTTTGCGGAATGTTTTGAGTGATGCTTTGGGATGGGGGTGTAGATGAGATGGGGATGGTGGATGAGATTGGAGGTAAAGATGTCTCCACTATAGTACTCACATCAAAATCAGAAGGTAATTTGGTCCCTTATTTTGCTAGCTCAAGCATGTATAGTGAAGGGTTAAGCCTCATCATGATGTTGATGATTTTATGGTTTTTCAGATTTTGGAGCATTTTGGTTATTTATTCATGCGACATTCCAAAGGTAAGATCTTGTCCTTGGGTTTCCTATTGTGGGTTTTGTGATGATGAGGTAATCAAAGGATTGTTCGATTCAATGGGATTCATTTCAATGTTCATTTGGATTAGGTCACTTGAAGTGAGTGTTTCTTTGTCAGCTTCCATGTTCTTCTTGTATTGAGATCTAGTTTGAACCATAAAACAAGGATCAATTAAGAATATAGGAGATGAATCTCTTAATTCTTTGGATTGATCTCTACTTTATGCACAAAAGAGAAAATTTTAGGATATGTTGAGGATCAAAGGGTGATATGATGATGGTGCAAGAGATGGATGATGTGGATGTTTTATCTTTTGATAAATCTTGACAGGAATGCTAGAATTTTGGGACTTTTGGATATGTTTCAAATTTTGATTTTGATTTTCCTCTTGGGATCGTCCTTGATTTGATTGATTTTGACTTGCTTCGATTTGAACAAATAGACCCTAAGATGTTGGATGATTATTTAAGGGGTAGATTTTCTCAAAGGATGATAATTTGAATATGTGTAGGGAGAAGGATGCATCTACCCACACCTATTCAAACACGATGATAGTTTAACCAAGCATATGAAGAAGAATGCATCTACATATACCTAGCTATACAAGATGGTTTGATGACTTTGAATAAGTATATGCAAGAGGATGCATCTACACATACCTAGCCAAAGATTATTTGATAAAGATTTCAAGGATTTTGTCTCAAGGATTTGATGATTTTGATGTTTGCCAAAAAGCCTAGCATGAAGGATAATTTCAAAATTTCTCAAAAGGTGATGATGAGATGATTTTTGTTTTGATGTTTGAAGGATGGATGAAAAAAGATTTTGATTTCCTTTTGATCCTAAGATGAACCTAAAAAAGACACTTTGTTTACCTAAACCTCGGTATTGAAGAACATGCAATGCTTCTATAGACCTTTATAACCAAGAAGTGATTCACTTTGAGAATACATTTCTGGATTTTGAATCAAGGGTTTTCATTTTGGGATTTGATTTTCTTGGAAATCATGTGGTTTCAACACACATATGAGAGTTCATTTTGTTTAGCTTTTCTTAGTGGCTTTATTTTACCAAAAACACTTTCTTTGATTAGGTTTCTAAACTAGATGTCCAATGTCTTAATTTCTTCGAATCCCACAAATTATGTTATGTGGAAATTTGATGAATTCAAGGCAAGGGTTACCTATTGTTTAGCTTTAGTATAAAAATTGAGATGTAATCCAATGTGTTTAGAAACCTCTATGGATGTGAATCCCAAGGGCAAGCAATAACACATGAATTTGGTCAATTGTATTTGACTCCTGAAGGATTTGAAATTTTGATGATGATGTTTAAGTGTTTGTTTCCAAGATGTTTTCGAACAAGCAAAAAAAATTGTAACCAAGAATAAGTACAACCCTATGGATGTGGAAGAAAATATTTGTTGGATTCCCACTTGGACAAGTCCAACTACGTTTATCTTTAGTGAATGGTTAGATGCTTGACCCCACTGGCTCCCCTCCACAACTCATTAACGTCAATTGGGGCAGCCAAGCATCAAAACCCATGAAACTCCCACGGCATGCTTTCCATTTCTACTAAAAGACCGTAAAAGTGTGGGGCGGCTTCAGAATGACTGTTCTTGCACCAACAAATAGATCAAGGATTTGGGCAATTCTAAAACATGGGTTTTAATTAGGACTTTCTGTTCATGGAGATTGACCCATACGACAAGAGTCCCCTTTCGGATCCATCTCGTTGGAGCCAACCACGTGATATTGGCATTTATTCCAATACCCACATTTATATCCCGGCTGGAAATACTCTCGGGTTTAGAGTGTAACTGATTGATTCATTCCCTTGGTTGAGTACTTTTTCCCCAAGGTAGACCCTCTAAGATAAACAAAAGCAAATAAACTTATTCATAGTTCGATCAAACCTTGTTTAAAAACAAAGGGAGAACACATGCAATAAATTTATTCACACTCGCACAAGATTTTGATCAATTTTAAACCCAAAATGAAGTGTGGAGGTGATCACTTTATCTCAACCTAAAGTCACAAAAAAAAGTCCTTTTGATTCTCAAGATCGCTATAAATCATGAGAGAAGCGCATACGTCCTTTTTCAATGAAGTTAGTTTGAGTAAGCCATCACGAAGACAAAGTTGCACATGTTCATTTTAAATCCACAAAGCAATTGTGAGTTCTTTTTAAAGCACCAAAAGACAAATGAGATTTGTTTTGTTCAATTGTTAACCAAAAAACAAACTCTAGTAAGTTGTATTCCTAATGTTTGTTTTAAGCCTTTGCAAAAATTGAAAAGATTCTTTTTAAAAACCCAAACGAAATTAGTGTCCTAAACAAAAAGGAATAATAGTTTCTCAAAAGTGTTAAAAAAACACTAAAGTGTTTAACAACACTTTGATTTTGTGAAGTACCATCATCATGCTTCCTTTTCTTTCATTTTAATTGATCCAATCCTACAAGAAAAGAAACCAGTCAAATTCTATAAAACACGGAGGTTAAAAAGCAGAAAACAAAAGATAAATTCATCATTTGACAAAAACCACGTGCTAAAATTAAATTTCAACTTTTTACTCCCTACTAGTGGTGCAACCCGTGACTGCGTCGTAGTTTCATTTCTCAGTGGTGTTGTACAACGCCACTTACCAATCAGCGATGCTCTGTGTTCAGACCAGTGAGCTCAACTGTGTCACATTTTTTCTCAGCGTCGCTGTTTGATTTTTTTGAAAAATCCCGCGAGTCAGATTGTTCAAGTGGGGCAGTTTGAAATTCAAAATCTTGGGTGGGAAGACTTAAATTTCATAGTTTGAATTTCTAGCGGTGTTGTATGGTGACGCTGGAGAACTAGCGGTGCTAGATGGCGATGCGGAGCTTCCAGCATTGGAATTTTTCTGTGCACAAACAAAAAAGCAGAATTTTTAGGAAAAAGTGATTAAAAATGAGATCAAGCCCTCCTTCTAGCGCCAAATGTGTGAACCCCAATCCTAATACCTCCAAAACAATAAGAACAAACACGTTAGATTGTTAGTTTCAAGAAAGAACAAGGATTCCCCATGAAATCTACTAACATAGCTCAAATTAGGAAAAATGATGAAGAACAAAATGAAAACAACAAAATAAAGATTGAATCCTAATTAAGCTAGCAAACTTATGATCCCATGGGGGAATTGGTGCCAATTTAATGTGAAAATTGGCCCTTTCCCAACTCCTATGATGCAAGCTTGATGTGTTGATGATAATTGATCCACTTTGATGAAGGATGATGAATGCTCCAAGCTAAAAACCTGCATAACCTAGCTAAGATTCAATGGTGATGGATGGAATTTGATAGATATTTGAGCATGGTAACTTTGCATAATTTGTGGATGGATCAAATGAGGAATGAAGCCTCTTATTTATGGATAAGATTGAAGGATGAATGTCCAAAATTGAGCAATGTGGGACTAACATTCAACCAATGGCAAGATGCCATTTGTCAATGTATGAGTGGATGGAGGATGTGCAAGTTTTGAGGATTGTGCCAATAAATGCTTATTTTTGAATTTTGAATTTTGTTGAAATGACTTGCAAGAGGGAAGAAAGAAAGCATTGAATGCCACTTGGCTCAAGGCAAAGGACATGTCAACTTGGATTTTTTGAATTCAAACTTGGAGAATATTCCAAAAGATGCCTTGTTGAGGAAAATAGGGATTTAATAAATCAATTAAATCTATTTTCATGTGCAAGTGGTAAATTCTAGAAGATGGCACATGATAGGAGGTTAAATTAATCAAGGTTAATTGATTTAATGAAGGAGATTAAATGATGTGACAAATTTGACTTAGATTTGTGGATTTATTTAAATCAAATATGAGAAGAATATGATAAGAGGATTAATTAAATAAGGATTTATGATTTATTTAATTAATAGGGATGATGTTAGATTAAACTAAATAAGGTTTTAGTTTATGTAATTTAATAGATAGACTTTAGAGATTTGGAGTAAATGCCTTGTTGGATGTACATGTCAACTTGGATTTTTTGAATTCAAACTTGGAGAATATTCCAAAAGATGCCTTGTTGAGGAAAATAGGGATTTAATAAATCAATTAAATCTATTTTCATGTGCAAGTGGTAAATTCTAGAAGATGGCACATGATAGGAGGTTAAATTAATCAAGGTTAATTGATTTAATGAAGGAGATTAAATGATGTGACAAATTTGACTTAGATTTGTGGATTTATTTAAATCAAATATGAGAAAAATATGATAAGAGGATTAATTAAATAAGGATTTATGATTTATTTAATTAATAGGGATGATGTTAGATTAAACTAAATAAGGTTTTAGTTTATGTAATTTAATAGATAGACTTTAGAGATTAATTCAAATAAAATTAATTATTTAATTAAATACGGATAATTAGATCAAAATGATTAATTTAATTATCGAGAAGCAGTGACTTAATTAGATAACTAGTTTATTTAATTAAGAGAGGAATACTGATGAATTTAATCAGATAAGGGGATTTGATTAAATGGTTAGACCGAGGGATGATTTAGGATGAAATGATGTTAGTAGTCGGGATCAGATGCATAATGTCAATTGGTACATTTTATGTGTCTACAAAACAATGCAAAACCTAATGCAATGTTAATGCAAGTTAAACCTAGGATGGAAATGCATTTGAAATCAGAAAGAAAGTGTTCAAAAGTCAGTTTCACCAAAATGTGTGCATCGATTTCAGGTATCCAAGGGTTCTCTAACACTTCTAGTGGTTTTCACCTAGAAGGAGAGAAATGGACCCAAAATGCATAATGTCTACACTCAAAATCAATGCAAGGATGGATGCAATATGTCTAAATATGATGTTTATATGCTATCAATTTAAAATGAAAGATGATTATTAATGCAAAAACTAAGAAATACAACTTATTTGAAAACATAGTGATGTGTGCAAAAACACCTAAGAATGCAAGTAAACAAAAACATAATTAAAGGATCTAAAATATGATACAAAGAGGCTCTGGAATCCTAAAAAATTGACTGGAAAAGTTGACTAGGACACTTGTGCCAATCTAGGTGACTTAGTCTAGTTTCAAGGATATTCTGTCAAAACAGGAATCTACCAAATGGGTATCCAAAAATGTAGAAACCACATTTCAAGCTTGGTAGTGGGACTAATTCATCGCAGATGGTGACTTAGTCCACCTGGGAATCTTTGGAAATTTGGGAAAGGATTTTGTAGCTTTCGGTCTGCACTTCCCTTCCTAACAAGTGTCTGATTCAGATTCTCCAGAAAACGGGTTGAAAGAGGTCTCCAAGCTTCAATTAGGTATTTTTTGACTTTGATGACTTTGATAGATTGAAAACACCTTCTTAACACCTTTCTCTTTGATAAATCTGCATACAAGACCTACAAACACACATGCAAAGAGGGGGAAAAAGGTTAAGGGTTAGAGTATAAGGGTTTGCCTTGGTCAAACCCCAATTTGGTAATCAAACCCTAGATAATGAAATGAAATAAAGATAGAATGATGAATGAATAACATGCAATGTCATAAACTCACCAAACCCTTGATATTGAAATTTGAAGATACGCAACAAGATGCTCTAATGGATGCTTTATTATGCCTTAAATGATTGAGAATTATGAATGCAAGTGAACTAAAGTGTGAATGAATGCACTAAACTAATTGGGGCTGAAAATGAGAGAAAAACCCTTTATTTATACTTGATTTTCCAATATTTCCCAAAAATAACAAATCACAGGTTGACCTTAAGGTTAAGATAATAAAATCCTACTAGAAGATTCAAATTATTTAGAATTTTGTACCCAGTGGGACTAAGTCACCCTAGGCGGCGACTTGGTCCCACCAGGGCAATTTTACTGGGTGTCAACAATTAAAGTGCATTTAATGTTGTTTAACGGGAATATTCTCAAAAATACACTTAAGTAGGGCCGAAAAGTGTAGGAAGGGGTCATTTAAACATAAGAAAGGGTTGAATTAGTCCTAAAATTTACATGCATCTAAATCTAAATTTACACACATCTAAATCTAAATTTACATGCATCTAAATCTTTTACATGCATACTATCATAATAAAATTACATTAAAAAATTAAAACATTCTTGAGCTATGTAATCATGATTACTTGACATATAAGTGTATCAACCTTTGGATCATAAATTTGAATCATGTATCAAATAATAGAATACTTAACCATATGAATCTAACTGGCTTCATGATGCCATAAAAAACTATGATACATATGCCATGGGTCTAATTGGATACTCAAGATCGAAGGTTCATAAAAAATAATGGACATAGCATAAATATCATATGATGATGAATAAATGATTTGAAAAATAACAATGTAAACCTACCACTAGAAGGTGGGCCTCACACCCTCACCTCCTAAGGTTGGAATTCCTTTTGGGAGTTCATCAAAGGTGTATCCAATAACTCAACCTTTGGGAAATTGGGAAAAAATTAAATCCTAGAGGGATTTGATTATCTAGTTAAGTCACATAAAATATGGATCAATGCTTCCTTTACCATAGGGAGCACAATCTTCACCATATCATTAACTCACAATTTGTCCCTACTCAAATTGTTTTACTAGAACAAGGTATTTATTACTTTAATCTAGTACAAGAAACACTACAAAGGTCACTTAAATGGAATGATCCTAACAATACATACCAAAGTTACCATTGATTATGAATCTACCAAATAAAGTATATCAGGTGGTCCAATTTTTTCTTAGTAAGATCATGTATATTAATTATCAAGATATGAATGGCATAAATTAAAACTACCCATGTACAACAAGCACAATTTTATTTTCATAATTATGACCAAACCTATCCTTTTAACACTTGACTCTCACACATTTATTTGAGCTTATAGATCTTGAGTATTACATTAAGAATATTTATCATACTTATAACGCCACTCTAGAAAGTGAATTTATTAATGGGTTTTAGTACACACAAACATATAAGGAACCTTATAATACTCATGAAGATACATGGCTATTGGTTCGACTTGCAATAATAAAACCAACATATAAGTCCGTGTGGTACTAAAATGGTCTTACCTCCATAAGAAATGTTACCACACCCTTTAGCACCATAGGAAATTTAAGACTCAAAAGAAAGGGAGCCATAAACATCTTCTATTTGAATGTTTGAAACCTAAGACATCTCAAGGCATTCTCTAAACTAGCTTATTTCATTAGATACACCCCTTAGGCCTCCCTTGCAATATTAAATTATTTATAATATGAAATTTCACATGAATCAAAAATAGTAAATAATGATAGGCCTTTGAAATCTAAATCTCAAATGAGAAAAGGGTTAATAGTGTCCTTATGAAATTTGAAAATACAACCCAAGTGTGGCCACCAATACAATAATTTTAATTTAAACTAATTTTATTCAAATGAGCATGTGATACTAAGGAACATATAAATTAACTTGGCCAAGGAACCCAATGAACTAATATTTTTTAATTATTGGAATAAACTTTGAATTTAAAATTTAAAATTAAATATTTGATAATTGAATTAATAAACAAAGAATTCAAATTAACACTTAATACAATAATATCAAATGATTAATCATAAAATTACATTATTTCTTAATCAAGCCAGTCATTAAAAGGAGAGGGCATTATTAGATTCAACCTTAGAAACAAAATATGATTTGAAATCAACTCTTAATTCAAATCATTATTTGGGACTCATGATCTAGGGTGGTGCCAAACCCAAATATGACAACCTTAAGACACATATAAATTACATAAATTTTAATATATATACACATTAATTACAAGAATAATGAGGTCCATATTCTTATTAAGGCTTATGTATTTCTATTCTAAATCACATTCATAATTATACTGAGACTCAATCAAAAATAACAAATGGGTTCCCTTATATTGGTATCCAATGAAGAGTAATATTGATTACTTGATATGCTAGTGATCATCCATAATATATGTTATATTTTAACAAGGTTAATATGTATATCTAAGTTTCATGTCTTGTTAGTTATCCAATCTATCCATCAAATGCATAAATTCTTTCTTTTGATGATACATGTAGTGTGGGAAAATGCATATCCTTGCATTTTCACACTTGTTTGGGCCCACCTTGCTTTATTTATCCCTATTTATGTATTAATTGGTCCTATTTTGCATCCAAAAGCCTAATAAATTGTATCTTTTTATGGCTAATCCAGACAAACATCAAAGGGTAAATGATAATTTATTGATTTTGGTTGTGTGTCCCTAATTTTTGGACTAGGACTAAGACGCCACCTAGGGCGTCCTTTTCCTCCAAAGGTATTGTGATAGTCTTTTCAAACACACCTTAAATGGGCCCCTTTTTGGGTTTTGTGCTCTAAGTTAAATCATGCCTCAGGACTAAGATGCCACCTAGGGAATCTTAGTCCCCCTAAAGTTATTTTTGAGATTTAATTTCAAATCTTGGCAAGATTGAGCCTCCTTTAATTAATGAACTCATATTTTAGCCTGTGGTGTAATTTAAGGATATTAAGCATAGATAAGTATAAAAACAAGGTTCTTTCACTCATTTTCATATAAGACTTTTGTGACAACATTCCTAATAGCATAATTGAGTTCACAAGAGAATTTAAGAGTAGTTCATCAAGAATTTGGAGCCATCATCAAGATTCAAGCATCATATCAAAGATATTCTTACATCATGTGTATTGTTGAGCTAACATTTGTGATGTAGGTTTTTGATTCAAGCAAGTAATTCAAGTCAAGATCCATCAAGCATTACTTCAATTCAAGATCTACATTTAAGCTAGCCACTTCACACAAGCTTGCAGATTTCATAACAAGGGTTTGGTGAGTTGCAACATAGCACTTTGTTCATTCATCATTTCCCTTCATTATTCTATTTCATTCGAAGTTTTAATTACCAATAAGGGGTTTGACCAAGGAAAACCCCCATTTACTAACAATCAACAAGTCTTTCCTCTCTAGCATATTTTTGTTTGCAGATTTAAGTTGAATACTTGAAGATCATTTGAAGTGCAAAGTTGTCATCTTCATGGAAAATAATCTACAGGACAGATCTGGAGGTTTCATTACCTGAGATCTAAGAAGGAATTGCAAAAATTGAGCCTTGGGATCATATTCAAATATTTCAAAAATTAGAGATGGGACTAAGTTGGTAGTAAAGGCGTCTTAGTCTTCCCAAGGCTATTTTATAAAGATTCTTTCATATTTTTCATTTCCCCCCAAAAATAGCAACAAGACTAACACAACAATAAGGGCGTATTTGTCCATTCTAACATATTTTGACAACATTTTTTCATTCCATAATCCTTATCACATTTCCAGACTTCCCAGGTACATGCATCCTAACTTGTTACTTAATTTTTTCATTTGCATCCATCATTTAGCTCACATTACTAGGTTTTGTGAGTTGAATGTTAAGTTGTATTTCCAAGCTTTTGCTTGCTGGTGAACCCTTTGAAATGCCTAAAGAAGCCCCCTAGGTCTTCCTTGTTAATAATTGACTCACCTTTGTGTTGATATTCAATCCAATTTGTGATCCTAGGGAATAATTGAATGATAATGGGAAAAGAGTGGTGTTATATGACCTAGGCCATAAAGCACCCATTCCCGATTGTTCAATACAAAAAACATTAAATAAGAAAAATACAAGTTTATATATGTAGCTCTCCTAGAAGTATTGATGAGTATTGACTCCAAACAATTGAAGGGTGTACAACCCACAAAGAGGGGGTTGAATCAATAGAGGAAATCAATTTAAAACTCTTCACTTATATCAAACATTAAACTTGAATCAAGGAAGATACTAATAATCAAGCAACTACATAAGTGCACATATATACACATCAGAACACAAGATATACGTGGAAACCTAAGATGGGAAAAAACACAGTTAGAAAAGCTTCTTGGATCTACTATCCAAATCCAACCTCACAAAGTAGGAATATAATAAGGGAATTTACAATGTGAAGTAGACACCAACCTACCAGAGATGCTAATCCCCAAATGTAAATGTAGGAACCAACCTATAGGAGATAGTAATCCCTAATACAATGATTTGAGCACCCACTTGGTGAGTAAAACACCAATCCTACCACATTACAAAGATAAATCTTATGGACCTTCAATGCTAATTACATAGCTTACATATAGTCTAAAATTTATTCAAACACTCTACTACACTCCTTAAGATCTTTTGATGATGGCACACACTGATTGAGATGCTTCACATTGAATACCACTTGCTCGCACAGATTCACAATCTTGTATATTCACTCACTACTATCTTCTCTTCAATTATTCTTTTACTTCACATTGTACATATGCACAAATGTATGATGATTATAAACAATACATCACATTAACACTACTCCATGTTGGCTAGAAATCTATAATTAACTAGGATGACATAAGGTGGACCTAAATTCAAATTACATGAAACATGTAACAAGATGGTCCCAAATCAATTTTTTTGCTACAAAAAGAACATGATCTACTGTGCACTTCCATAGGAACCTTAACTTGTACCTATTTTAGCTCCACATGCTACCCTTGAATTTCAAATGCTAATAACCATTGCCACACCATTTTGTAACACCAACTAGTGGTGAACTAGGAATAGATAACCTTCTATGACTTCACACTTTTAACCTAATAAGCATCCATTTTGGAAACTTTGTAACACGAAAGAAAATACGTAGACATACTCTCCATTCAAAAATAGAGCCAAACTCACCTTTAGGAAGAAATAATTTACATAAATGTATTGCCAAAGAAATCTCTCTACTCTAAGAAACTGAACTAAAAAATTCTGCATCAGCCTTCTAGATTACTTCTATCACCATGAATTGATTCAGTATGATACTATAGACAATCCTTAACTTATTTTATCAATATATCTACAAACAACTCAAAATGATATGATAGTACATTACATTTAATTCTTGTTGATCTTATGATCATCTTCCTTTGACATCAATGAACTCCTTTGAAAAAAATGAACTTCTTTGACATCAGTGACAACATTTTTTCAACAATCTCTCCCTTTTTCATTGATGGAAAATAAAAAAATGTTTTCCACACACAAAGACATATCTGATACTGTCTAGATTAGGAAACCACCTCATTTTGAGTTCCATTTCTCCTCCTTAGAGGATATAGCATTTTGCGTTATATTTCTCCCCATTTGACATCAATGCCAAAGTTCAACACTCCCTCTTTTCCATCTCTAGCACTCTACATAATTTAAAAACCTATTTCCCAGATAGACTCCTCTTGAGTCCATACTACAAGTTATTTCTAAAAATATTTTGCAAGACCATCAAGCCTTCTTGTGATAAGAAGTTAACACTCTCCCTGAACTTGTACCATACCACACTACTTTTTAAATGCTTTGCAATACCAGCAAGCCCTCTTTTGGTAGGGATACCAATCTCCCCCTCAACCTGTACTTCCTCTTGATTAAAGAGGAGGGAGAAACAACTCTTGGATTCTTCTAGAGAAACTCAAAAAGTCTTGTTAGGAAGTGGTTTTGTGAAAATATCTACTACTTGATCCTTAGTTTCAATATACTCAAAATTCACCTCCTTTTCTACAACCTCCTCCCTCAGAAAATGATAATTTATTGTAATATGCTTTGTCCTCAAGTATATTGATATATAAGAATTTATATTTGATCTATTTTTTTCCTCATGTGCATGTCTTTATACTTTGAATCTTCAAAATGGAATGTATAATTAGTTTAGAATGGTTTAAAGTTATAATCAATAGCATGTTATAGATTAATGAAATTCCATTTTAATAGAACTTATGAATTACAATTGGTAATCCATCTATGTTAGGGTTCAGTCAAAAATTAAGGTCCACATACATTACATTCCATGAGACCACATTTCTTTGAGGAGTTTTTTCAAACAATTCACTGCCTTTTCTATTGTACCACATTTTTCATACATGTCTACTAAAGAATTTTCATCAAGCACTCAATTTGAGAATACAAATGATTTTAAGCTCTCTTGAATGAATTCACATTTGACATTATTTTGTTTTTTAAACTCTTGTAATGAAGTGGGAGGCTGATTTTTTTCAAAAGAAGTTAAAATTAATGAAAAATGGTATGAGAAGCACTGTATAATATTTCTTGAGAAGAACTATTTGAAAATTTACCTCAAATAATTGTGGTCTCATAGACAAGGAAAAAAAGATGAAAAGAGTAGCTTATGAAAGTCTTATGGCATTGATTCTTTTGATTGATTAAAAAATTAAAAAAAAATCCCATACAACTTAATAAAATATATGTCATTACAATGTTCATTCAAAAGTAATATAATCATCTTGATAAAAATCAATGTCATTCAATGGTGCTAAATACTCTATACAAACCATATGAATGATACAATCATCAAACAAAACCATTACAACTCAATTCAATATTCATTCCATTAAAACCTTCAAGCTTAATAACATGTAAAAAGTATAAAATCATCATGAATAAGAATCACTATCTTGAACAACGATGATACATAAACA
This sequence comes from Sequoia sempervirens, assembly GCA_007258455.2. NCBI lineage: Eukaryota > Viridiplantae > Streptophyta > Pinopsida > Cupressales > Cupressaceae > Sequoia > Sequoia sempervirens. The sequence goes on along the minus strand of VDFB02000017.1, from coordinate 233,595,910 downwards.
AGAACATTATGTAAACCATAGGGGTTTGATGCAACCTTCAAACAAATTCCTTACAACTGAAAAAGATACATGTTCATTAGATTTTTCATGTAAAATCTATACAATAATCATGATCAACAATTCAGACATCACTCAACCATGATGCATGAACAAATACTATATATGGACACCATATGAGTGTGATACAACCATTAAGCAAATAAATACAACTCCATGACATGCATTTTATTTGATCTTCCACATGTAATTTGTATTATCGTAATGCACAATAATGAATGTTGCTAACCATAATGCATGAATAAGCAAACAAGGCATACCATATGGGCTTGATGCACACTAGTCATAATATGCACTTCACACAAAAGAAATAACACTCATATGATATTGTAATATATGTCAATCAACCTTGACCCACACCAAACTTACTATATCATAATTTTTGTCATATAGTCCATTCAACCTAACACAATTGAGGTTTCGTATTTGGTAAGAATTTGTGCAAGCAAAGAAAGTGAGAGATAATGATATAGGTCGAATTGAATAAATGAAGTTGTATTCCTAAGCATTGAAAACTCTATGAAACAAACAGATGTTATTTTCTTAAGCATTGAAATTGAAGAAAAAAAATTGAAGACTAAAATTAACTACTTAGAAAAGGAATGAAAATTGTGACATAGATTTTAGGAACCCAAAATGCTTGCTCTCTTCCTAAGATTTTCCACCTAAAAAGAGAGAAATTTAGGTCCTAAAATGCTTATGTGACACTCAAATTAGTATGTATACAATTAGATATGATGTAAATGAACTTAACTAAATGCAATAGATTAATCTAAACATGACTAAAAACAAATGCAAAACTAAGATTTATGTTTTGTTTTAAAATGCAGTATGATATGCATAAATGAGATAGAAATGAATATAAAACTTAACAAAAATGAATCAAACTGAAAGTGTGCTCCTGGGATATTGATGAAGGCTGAAAAATACTTTTGAGAGGCCACTGATGCTGAAATTTAAGCCTAGTGGGACTCATTCTCCAAGCATGGCGAATCAATCCCATTTCTGGGTTACTGTACCGGAGCCCATTTTTCACAAAAGGGTACTCAGAAATGTAAAAAATAAAAAATTTGACCTTAAGGTGGGAATAATTCTCCAAGGGCGGTGAATGAGTCCACTGTGGACTTTCTAAAAACTCAAAAATGGAATTTGTGGCTTTCGAATTGCTTAATCTGCACCTCCAAGTGTCTGGATCTAAAACTGTCGAATTTGGGTCTGAAAGTAACTTTTTGTCGATGATTTTGACTTGAATGATTAAGATATGACTTGAATGACTTTACAACTTGATCTCCAATTATTCCTAAGCCTCCAAGAGTCCTAGATCTACAACAACAAGACAAAAGATAGATATGTTGAAGGTTAGGGCATGGGGGTTTTCCTTGGTCAAACCTCATTTAGGTAATTAAACCAAAATGATGAAATAAAGGAATGAAGCATGAAAAATGAAAGTGATTACCTTATCATGATGATTTGATCTTGTTGGTGTGCAAAATTACATGAAGATTCAAATCTTGGATGTCTTGGATGCTGTCACAATAGTGGTTTACAATTCCTGAGAGGAACGAATTTTAGCTAAAATCACATATTTTTAGAAAATATAATGATTTAATCCTTTAAAAGTTCCATCTTAAGGATTCCAATTGAAGAGGGTTTGATCAAATCACCTTAGATCAAAACCCCTTGGATAGAACCTTGCTAGTTTTAAACCATACCTATAAATGCATCTCCTTTACACCTATCAAAAATGATAAAAAATCACTTTTGATTTAGCTTTGGGATCAAATGAATTCATTTAAAATTTATTTCAAATGATTATGGTATTCCTCAGAACAAGCTATCCAATGAATATAATTTTAATATGTTTTGGTTTTGTTATGTATTTGTTTTTAAGTTTTATTAAACATAGGTTTTTCATCGAAAATGAATTTCTTGTTCTTCACATGTGGAAAAATAGAAGATTATCAAAAAAAAATTGAAAAATATGAGTGCACCAGATATTGAAGTCCTTGATCCAAAAAAAAAAAAATTAGATTTTGACATATACAAAAAGGTTACTGCTTATCTGTCTCGAATTGTAATTCATTTGACTTTGAAACTTGATTAAGGAAAAATATTCAATAAAAAAAACTATCTAACCAAGTGGAAGCACTAGATATGAGTTACAAATCTAAATTTGAAAAATTAGAATTTTATCCTTCATGAAAAAAAGTTATATGCTATACTAAATCACTTTTTAAAAATGTTGTTTTCTAAAAAAAATCAATTTTCATGGGAGATGGAAACAGAAGTGGAATTTGATTCCAAAAATTTTGAAAAAATTATTTTTAGAATTTGCAAACAAAATTTGATGACTCTAGTTTGCACCATCTTCAAATTCCTCACGGTTTAGCCGCTATAGGTGCCCGAATGTGAAGATTTAGTTAAAAATAATAATTTCAGTGTCTAGTTTGGCCAAAAATTGTAAACCACTAATATGGGATCACCCTCTTAGGAAGTTAACTTGATGAAAACCCTAGCTTGCTTGACTTGAGATAGAAGATAGATGATGAATGAATGATATGAATGAAAAAATGAGTTTTTGTATGTAAAATGAGTATAAAAAAACTTATTTATAGACAATTGTGCCTTAGTATCCCAACTATACCTCATCACAGGCTGACATGAAGAGAAATTAAACTTAAAACCTAATTTCTCTCACTCAAACCCCGAAAATGACTCAAAATGGGACTCATTCACCACTAATGGCGAATGGGTCCCACCTAGATGGGACTAATTCGACACTATTGGAAAATGAGTCCCATAGGGGTCATTTTTGCTTGCTGGAATGTTGAGAAGTGTAAGAAAATTAGGCTTATTTGATGACTATGTCAGGTATTTGATCAAATTATGCCTTGGGATGCACAATATGGGTCAATTAAGGCCTATTAATGATGATGTAAATGTTAAATAGGGCTTGGGACACATAAATCAATGTGAAAGTGTAATTAAATTCACTTTGCAACACTAAAATTAGGTCCACATAGCCTAGAGGGGCACAAAAACCAATGTGAATGTATAAATCACATTACAAAACTAGTTTTTCATTAAGATTATATTAAGAATCTTCTAGATTGATGTAATAATGTAATTAAATATGTTTTATAATGTTGAATTAGGGAGAAATGGGTTCATTAGGTCTAGAAAAGTGTGAAAGTCCTTTACAAGACTTTACAACACCTTTACAAGATGTCGTTAAAAGCATGTTATTTGATTTGAAGGGTCCAAGACCTACTGTGGACACATAAAACACCTCACAACACTAGATTAGGGCCTCAGTAAGTCCATTTGATCTCATGTCAAGCAGTGGGTCCAATTTTTCATGGCACATTAAGCCCCCAATTTAGTGAGAGAAACTTGCTTTCTCACACTAAAGTATCCATTCAAGAGAGATCCACATGTATGCCAAACCCCCAAGATACAAGATCATACAAAGGCAAAGATGAAAGAGGAATGAAATTGAAAATATGTACTCACCCTGGGCCCACAGAACTTTGGATCGTCCACAGGGTGAGAAGGGCCAAAACATCAAGAAAAGGAAGAGAGTAACATACGCTAGTTGGATGTACTCAAAAACACAAAAGTGGCTATAGGGAAAGTCATGTTGCTAGTTGAGCTTCCTTCTCAACCATGTCAAAGTTATACCCATTCAATAAATTTAACAAGGTGCCACAAGGAAAAATACGATGAACAAAAAGAACGGTACCACAAACATGCAAGTTGTGTTATGCAAGGTGGCAAAAATAAATGCAAAAATGTTAGAGTATAAAAAATGTAATGTAAAATGTAAGTGATGTCCAAAGGAGTCTTGTTTAGTTTATGCAAGGTCAATCACTTAGGGAACATTGTGTCTAATGTTTCCAAGAGAGGACCAATCAAAGAATAGTAATATTCTAAGATAGATCACACTTATGAAGGACATTACACCTGGCAATGTCCTCCGCAAAGTAACAAATGCATCAAAAATGATAAGGCTGCACTAAGAACCAAGAATGTAAATGAATTGTGGTATCGTATGCCCCCCACTTTAAAGTGGTTGCTAACACCATTGTTGTGAGAATTTTCTTTAAAGTAGAAGAGAAGAACATGAGATCTTATCCGAAAAACCCTATGCCAAGTCATATGTTTCCGTTAAGCTGCTTCATTCAAAGAAAGGGAGTATGTCACATGCAAGTAAATCTTAAGACATGTCGTCCACATCTCAATATTTCTCTTTACATACATTCATGAAAGGTTAACGATTAGCCAAAAGAGACAAAAACAAGTGACATACAGGGATAAGGCTGTCTAACCCTTTGCCCCGGCCACTTAGTGCAGGATAAAGGTGAGCCTAAAGTGGATGACGATATGCTTCCCCTTGCGATGGATGCAAGACATGCAATAGTGATAATGGAATTATCCTACAACTATTACATGCCAAGGAGTAGCAAGTAAGGTTATTTATGTGAATAAGATAGAGGCTTGGAAGAGTCTTGTGTGAAAGTATTGAGATTGAGTGAAGGGTTGTTGATCTCGATTAGACTACAATAGCCATGACCATGAGTCATATGTTGTGTGTTATTCTCTATAGTATTGTGGATACCTTGTTCTCGAGCACTACATCCTTCTCCATTATACCCAAGTTGTTTCATGAAATCATACCCTTTTCAATAAAGCTTTTGGAGTGTTTTGGAACTAGGTGGTTGTTCATTATTGTGTTTTTCAAGGGGTATTGAGGAGCTTGTGACAATTTATCCAAATTTTGCGTTGACATAATGGTTAGTTGTTGTGGTTTCTTGTCTTTCTTTTGTGTGAGTATGTGTTCACCCATAAACGAGGGTGTGAAGTCAAAGGATCCCCAATCATCACCAAATAATTTAAATGACAATGCCTCATTGTTGTGGTCAATTTCAATGTTGGAAGTAGGAATCAATGTGTTGAGAGGACTTGTAGCTCCGTTTTCAAGATGCAAGCAATTTTCAAGCTCGAGATCAGCTTCAACTTGATAAATTTTATTGTTATAGACATATTTCATTATACAATGAAGGGTTGAAGGCATTGCATTCATCTCATGAATCCATGGTCTACCTAAAAGAAGATTGTATGAGAGTTCATAAGGCATAACATGAATAGGACTTTGCAAAGTAACCTCTCCAACCATAATAGGTAAAGTGATTACACTGAGTGATTGCTTTGTTATATTATCAAATCCTCGAATAGTAGGGGAATCAAGTTTTATTTGTGATCTTTCAACATCTAATCAATCAAGGAGAGTCACAATACACACATTAATGGCAGAACCGTTATCTATGAGAGTGCATTTAATACCTATGTGATGGAATTGAGCAATGATCATAAAGGCATCATGTTGTTTACGCAACTCCAAAGAAGGGAGCTCATGTTGATGGAAAGTAATGTCAAGATTAGTGTGATTTGGGTTATGAACTAAAGTTGCCATGTCCTTCGGAGTTGTACTAGAAGGGATTGTTATTTTTTGTAAAGTGTTTTGAAGAGTGGTGTTGTAACTTGGTGATGTTTGAAGTAAATCCCAAAGGGAAATTTTTGTAGGAGTATTCTTTAATTTTTCAACAAGATCATGCTCCTTTGTGGGTGGGAGGTAATGAGGAATTCTAGGTGGATTAGGTAAAGGTAATGATGGTGGAATTGTTTGTGGTGGTTGCAAATTATTTTGAGTGTTATATGTATGAGAAATAGTATCATCACTAGAATGTTGTGATACATTGGTGTCAGGTTGATTAGAGGGATGAAGTGGATGCGAGGGTGGGTAGAGAACAAGTTTAAGTTTATTAGAAGGATGAAGGGGATGTGAGGGTGGGTAGAGAACAATTTTAGGTTTATTAGAAGGATGAAGGGGATGTGAGGGTAGGTAGAGAACAAGTTTAGGTTTAGTGTAGTGAGGTTGAATATTGTTAACATCCCGTAACAAGTGAGAGTCATCAATATCTTTGAAGGGTATGTTATCTTTGTCTTGTATCATAATATCTTCCCTAGAAGGAGAGTTCATAAGAGAATAACAAATCACATGTTTGTGACAATTAAGGTTTGGTTCTTCCAACATAAATTCATCACAACTAAGGGAGTTATTAATGGTGGAATTGTGTTGTTCTATGATATTTTCCCACATAAGATTCTCATGATTTTCATGGATTGGATCGTGTAATACCATAATATCATCTTCACTAATAGGAGAGATATTAGGAGAGGGGAAAAGTTGATTGTTGTCCATAATCTCATTATTTTGGTTCAAAGTATCTACCCTAGTAGGAGATCTTTGAGAAAGGTGACAATCAAGAGGTACATCACATGTCGAAGCTTCATCACAAATAGGGGAGTCATGAAGGGAAGGACAATGAAGATGAGTGTCAATGATGGGATCTTCTTTTTCAAATAGAGCCTTCCAATTGTTAGAAATATTAGGAAGGAGATAAATAATGTTATAACTCTCAATCATTGGGTTTCTTGATACTAACATATTCTCCTCACAAATTTGTTTGTTATAATAATTCATGAAAGTATTGTCCCAAATAGAGGAAGTGTTGGGAGAGGAATAGAGATTAGGTAAGGTGGTGGTCATGCCTTTATTGTGTGTGGTTATACTATCTTCCCAAGGGGAATGAGGAGAAGGATAAACAAGACCCTCATTATTCTCAACGATTGTATCTTCTTTCGCCAAGATACATTCGTCACTAAAAGGAGAGGTATTGGGAGAATTACAATCATGATCATCATGAGCGTCTATGTTTGTATATTCTTCTACCACAACATCCACACAAATAATAGAGATAGGAGGGAATGTAAGTTTAAGACAAGCATTAACACTTTTATTCTTTTGCACTAAGAGACTCTCATAATTTTGACTTGCAGTGAAGAAATGAAAATCACGCTTATTAACTAACATTTTGAAATAACAATCTATGCTATCTCAAGATCCAAAATAAAAGGTTGAAATGAAATGCAATTTTCAAAGAACAATTGACTGATTATGCAATGGAATAATATGAGAATGCAAATATGCAATTTGAACTATGCATGAAATGAGCCAATTTATGCTAGTTTTGATGAAATGCATGCTACAGAAATGTAATTAACTGATATATGTAGGTTAAGGCACCAATCAAAAGGCTAAAAACCAATTTCTGAGATCTGAAAAATGTTGTTTCAGGTTCCAGAAGGGACTGATTCGCCCAAGGTGGCAAATGAGTCCCAGTATGAACCCTTTTCAAAAAAATTAGAGTGATTCTTATGAATTTTGAGAGCCAATACACAGACCTAAATGAAAAATGCAGAATTTTAATAAATCTAAATGAATTTAGATGCAACAAATGCAACCTAAATGCACTTTTTATGAATGAAAATTTTAAAGTCTAGCATGCAAATCCTAATGCAAAATGAATGCAAGGCTAGATCTATGACAAAAGACACCAAATCAGAAGAGAGAAGTATTCTAAAAGTCGGGTTCACCAAAATGTCACATAGATTTTAGGAACCCAAAATGCTTGCTCTTTTCCTAAGATTTTTCACCTAGAAAGAGAAAGATTTAGGTCCTAAAATGCTTGTATGACACTCAAATTAGGATGTATGCAATGATATATGATGTAAATGAACTTAACTAAATGCAATAGACTAATCTAAATGACTGAAAATGAATGCAAAACTAAGATTTATGCTTTGTTTGAAAACACAGTGTGATATGTTGAAATGAAGTAGAAATAAATATAAAACTTAACATAAATGAATCAAATTGAAAGTTTGCACCTGGTATCTTGCTAAAGGCTGGAAAATACTTTGGAGAGGCCACTGATGCTGAAATTTAAGCCTGGTGGGACTCATTCACCAAGCATGGCGAATTAGTCCTAGTTCTAGGTGACTGTACCGGAGCCTGTTTCTGACAAAAGGGTACTCAGAAATGTAAAAATCCAAAATTTGACCTTAAGGTGGGACTCATTCGCCAATTTTGGTGAATGAGTCCACTTTGGACTTTCTAAAAACTAAAAAATGGAATCTGCGGATTTCAGATTGCTCAATCTGCACCTCCAGCTATCTAGATCTAAAACTATCGAATTTGGGTCTGAAAATAACTTTTTGTTGATGATTTGAGTTGAATGATGAAGAGATGAATTGAATGACTTTAAAAATTGATCTCCAATGATTCCTAACCCTCCAAGAGTCCTAGATCTGCAAACAACAAGACAAAAGAGAGATATGTTGAAGGTTAGCACATGGGGGTTTACCTTGGTCAAACTCCATTTAGGTAATTAAACCAAAATGATGAAATAAAGGAATGAAGCATGAAAAATAGAAGTTATTACCTTATCATGATGATTTTATCTTTTTGTTTTGCAACATTTCATGAAGATTCAACTCTTGGATGTCTTACGAAGTTAACTTGATGAAAACCCTAGCTTGCTTGACTTGAGATAGAAGATAGATGATGAATGAATGATGTGAATGTAAGAATGAGTTGTATGTAAAATGAGGATAAAAAACCTTATTTATAGACAATTTTCCTTAGTATCCCAACTATACCTCATCACAGGCTGACATGAAGAGAAATTGAACTCAAAACCTAATTTCTCCCTCTCAAACCTTGAAAATGACTCAAAATGGGACTCATTCACCACTAATGGAAAATGGGTCCCACCTAGATGGGACTAATTCACCACTAATGGCGAATGAGTCCCATAGGGGTCATTTTGGCTTGCTGGAATGCTAAGAAGTAAGAAAATTAGGCTTATATGATTACTATGTCGGGTATTTGATCAAATTATGCCTTGGGATGCACAATATGGGTCAATTAAGGCCTATTAATGATGATGTAAATGTTAAATAGGGCTTGGGATACAAAAATAAATGTGAAATTTTAATTAACTACACTTTGCAACACTAAAATTAGGTCCACATAGCCTAGAAGGGCACAAAAACCAATGTGAATGTATAAATCACATTACAACACTAGTTTGTCATTAATTTTACATTAATAATCTTCTATATTGATGTAATAATGTAATTAAATATGTTTATAATGATGAACTGGGGATAAATGGCTTCATTAGGTCTAGGAAAGCATGAAATTCCTTTACAAGACTTTACAACAACTTTACAAGATGTCATTAAGAGCATGTTATTTGATTTGCAAGTGTCCAAGACATAGTGTGGACACATAAAATCCCTCACAACACTAGATTAGGGTCTCATTAAGTCCATTTGATCTCATGTAAAGCAGATGGTCCAATTTTCAACTGCATAAAAAGATAAGAAAAATATTTTATCGTCAATGAAAAGGGTGTTAGTTTTTTGTAAAAATAGTTCCAATGCGCCTGGATGGGTACATTTATGCTAGGCATGGTCCTTTTTCAAACCCAAACATGTTGAAACAGTGCGAGCTACATTAGACCAACGATATCCCTTAAGAATCCAAAGTGCAAAAAGGAAGCAATCTTTGATGAGTTGTTAATTAGAAATCATGTCACCTAGAAACAATTTGTTTGAGGTTGTAGGATCACATAGGGCCCCTCTACAATAACCTCTCTCAGGTTTTGATATCTCTAAGGCATTTTCCTGTGGTGTGAAGTTTTTAGTTGATGGACAAAGGTTCAGATGCATGCAGTGTAAAGTTGCAAAGAGATGTAACTTTTGTTACGCTCCTCATGCAAAAAAACTAGCAATTACAAAATGTACAAATTGGTGGGTTTATGCTAGGCATGGTGATGCAGGAGCATCCTTGGTTATTGGCAATCCTACATCAACCAAAAATATTTTCATTCCAGTTTGTTCTTGTTTCAGTTCTTGTTCAGTTCAAGTTGGAAAATTCCACCTTTCGTCATATTTTCACACTAAACCCCACAGATCTATATTTGCATCGTGGACATGTTCATTTTCCTTATTCCAAGATTTAGGTCGATTGGATAATTTTTCGGCAATTTATCACTTCTAGAATAAGCGACATTTTCTAGAACAGAGCACCAAACAGTTTTGAGCCTATCAGCTAGTTTGATCCCTTGTGGATCCTTCCCGTAACTTGTGGATCCTTACAATGTGTTTTGAATTGTTTCATGGCATGTCCCCAACCTTAATTTAGGTCCACACTTCATCCTATGCACCCGTCAAGGAGAAATTCAAATTTAAGGCCAACCTATTCATGCACACGTTACGTTTCCTTCATCAAAGATTGTAATGATCTTTGGTCAAGTTGGATGATTCTAAATCTCAAGACATGATATAAATCATTGTAACCAATCATTAGAAAAGTAGTCAAGTAGAAAAATAGCAAGATATGTAAGATTTCAACTCGCATTAAGGAGCATATAGGAATATTGTATTTTGAGCATGTTGTATCAGGCCTGTGAGCCGAATCTATGTAACCAAATGCTGTCAGTTGATTGTAGTTGAAATTTATGATAATAAGAATGTTTGAATCTGCATTTGCCTCCATATTATGTGTTGCTTCTATTATGTAACTCTTGATGCATGGTATAGAATGTTCTCTATGAGGACCCTCCTATTGTGGATGCACCAAATTGGTATCAGAGCAAGGTTTGTTTCATGAGAGATCGTCAAAGTTTGCAGAGTCCTATTGAATATTTGTTGTGGGGTGGCGGACTGAGGATCTGACCTGCAATTGTAGAGGACTTGTGGAAAGATGGTGGGAAGAAGAAATGGTAGAGCAAATTGAGCACGTGGAAATGTAGACCCATCTATGATGGAGATGTTGAGAGGAATTGCTGCCAGATTAGAAGCAGTCAAAATGGCCTAGAGGAGAGCTCGACCAGTTGATAATGTGAGTGATAAGGAGGTAGAAGTATAAGAAGAAAGGGAAAGAGAAGATCAACCTAACCTCAATCAGGGAGAAGAGAGGTTCATAAGGGCCCAAACCAGAGTAAATATTAAATCACATTTCAATCCACTGGATTATAGTGGTAAGTTGGATTCAGATGAATTGCTTGATTGGATAATAGAGATGGAAAATTATTTTGATTTTGAAGGTACTGTCGAAGACAAGAAGGTTAAATTTTCTTGAACAAAGTTGAAAGTACATGTATCCCTTTAGTGGGAAAATTTGTAGACAGATAGGAAAAGAAGAGGAAAGAAGAAGATAAAATCATGGGATTGGATGGTGAATAAGTTAAACATAAAGTTTATGCCTATAGATTATCAGATAAGTTTGTTTCAAAAGTTGCATAATTTGAAGCATAAGGAGTTAAGTGTGATAGAGTATACTGAGGAGTTGTACAAGTTGAATATCAGATCCAAACATTCAAAGGATGAGGTCAAGCAAGTAGCTAGATATGTGAATGGCTTGAAGCTGTCTATATAGCATGAGATCAGTTTGATCAAGTTGTTGACTATGGAAGAGGCATATCAATGCGCCCTTAGAGAAAAAGAGAAGTTGACTAAAAGACATGAGCAGAAACAGAGAGGAAGAGGTGGAAGATTTTAGAGAGGAAGAACTTTTACTTGAGGAGGAAGAGGATCTTTTTTAGATCAGAATAAAGATAAGGAAGTCAATAAGAATGATAATTCATATCATAAAGATGATGGAAACTCTTACCGGAGAGGAGGATATGGTGGCTACCAGAATGAGGGTTATAGAAAAGATGATAGAGGACAAGAGAAAAGAGTATTAAGGGGAACTTGTTTTAACTGTGGTGGAGAAGGACATAGAGCATTTAAATGTAATCAAGGGTATGTGCAGGATCATCATGGAAAAAACAAGCCCTTAAGTGGCGAAAAATTCAAAAAAATCAGAGTTAGGTAACTTGACGTAAAAAAATTAATAAGTTATCTATATTATTTCAAAAATATGTAAGAATAGAATATGTAGAAAATTGAATTTAGTTTCTAAACTACTAGGTTTATTTTTTTAAAAGAAAAAATATATTTGTTGAAAATTTGAAATTTCAATGCGTAAGTACTTAAATTTCAGAGAAAAAATAAGAAGTAGGTGTCATCTGACCACCCTAACCACAATAAAATGATAATATTTTTTTATAAAATTTTAGATATAAGTAGCGGACTCATGTCCAGATGTGATGCATATTTTTTTGTAATTTTTTCCAAGTAAATAATTAATTATGAATTTTTTATTACAACTTTTTAAAAATATAAGAACTTGTATGTCTAACCACCTTAACTTGGTCAAAACTTCCTTAAATTCAATTTTCTTTTCTAATCCTATAGTATGAAAAGCATAGAATGTGACACATGTTTTGGATTCAAAAAATGTGATACTATTTGAAAGCTATAGATGTTTTTCAATCAGCCTATCAATTAGGACTTTAGTCATAATTCGGATAGAAAATGAATAATAATAATTTATTAAATTCAAAGTATAGCATAATTTATATTGGTGGAAATTTGAGAATCTCCTTTAAAAACCCTTTTCATTTCATCAATTTTGGGTAAAAAAAAAAGTCATTAACCACATACCCATCATATCGCCACTTTTTGGCCCATCATGATCCTGCACATACCCTCAAGTAGATTGTTTGGTGTCGTTTTGTTGCCATACCTGATATGAGAGACGAGAGGGATGAGGGTAAGCTTCTGTGAGGGTGCAAGCTGGATTATGTTGTGTAGCTTCTACGAATGTGGGTGGAGGTTATTTTGTGTTTTTTCCAAGGGTGGAAGTTGGAAATGCAAAAGAAAAGTGTCACTTGTGATAATATTTTTGCCATTTTTGTGTAGGAAAGTTGGCAAGAAGATTTGCATTTGAAGCAAGTAGAAAGAGGTAAATGTTGAAGAAACCCTTGGGGATATTGTTTGATTTATGATTCGTGGTCTATGCAAGGCTATATTGCTTGATTTGGCATAAGGTATTGTTGATTGTTTCGAATACCTTGTTTGATTTATGGTTCGTGTTTTGTGTGCATGGTATTGCATTGATTTGATAATGTGATTTTTTTGTGGGTTTTTGTTTATGGTTTCCATTATCTGTGTATGTTTGCAGCATTGGAGAAACAAGGTAGCCTAGAGAGAGCTGGCCAAAACAAGTTTGTTTGAAACAAGTGGGAAGAGGTGCATATGGAAAAAAATGTTTGCCATATTGTTTCATTAGATTTTCCATAAGGTGTTGTTGATTGCTTGTAATTTTCATAGGGGGTTGTTGAGAAAAGAGTATATAGTTTGTGAAAATGAGTATTTTTTGGTTTAAGGTTTGCATTTTTTGTTTATGGTTTTACATGGGTTCCTATCTGTCATTATGTAAATATATATATATATAATTGATAGTGGGGAATGCATTTTGGGTAACAATATAAACTGTATAATAGTAAGTATTTGATTATGCATTGCAAAGAGTGGAATATAGCCATAGCTAGCGAACAACAAGTATATTGTGTTGTGGAGAACAACACAAACTATTTTAATATATTGCAACCATTTACACAAAATAGAGGCCATAAATGAGACAATATTAAATTTTGTTGTGTGTGGATTTGTTTATATATCAAAGTCGATGTGAGCAATGTACATATGTATTCTTCCCAATGTTTATTGTTTTCTCAAAATAGTTATTTGTCTAAATCTTGAGATGGCATACTTCAAATCTTATACTTTATATAAACTCTTATATACAAGATTGAGGCCTTTTTCCTAATTATTTTTTTTCCTTCGTATTTTTGGTGTTTCTAGGGAAAAAAGGGAGGGGTTTTAAAATTGAAACAGTGAACTTGGAAAAAAAAATTATATGTTAACTATTATTTGTATCATTAAATCCCTTGTTATTATTAATCCTTTCCTGTGATATTCTTAATGCCTATGTAAGAAAAATGAGTGCCCATGTTGTGTTCGAAAGTCATAGACCTTGTAGCCAGTTGCCGGTGTTGTAGCTCTTCGATTCTAAAAGAGTAGACGTGGCAATTTTAGTGGCATCTAGCTCTTCTAAGGTTGGCAAACAATCCCCGAGCAACAGTCCTGTAAGTGTTTTTGTTGTTTAGTTTATTGTTGCTGCCAATTATCTTCACAGTTTATCAAGTGCACCAAACAAACCAATAATATACTTCATTTGAATTAACATTTACTATGATATATGTTCTAAGTTATTTATATTTAAACTATTTTTCTTGTTCCCCCTTCAATTTATTGGCCATTTTGGAGTAACTTATGTGTTAGAGGGAAAAATGCCTTAGTTTCCAAATGTATCAATATTGTTGTTTGCTTTTAGAGTTTACTCATAGTTATAAATATCTCATTGGTGCCACTATGTTGAGTTTAATTGGCTTGTAGGCTACAAATGTGAATCTAGCCTTCACAAGAGATGTGTTGTGATTAATAGATGTTGGAGATGTTGTCCCATCTCCAATCCTCCAACTAATGTCTTACCAAAAAATAAGAGGCAATCAAAGCCTAGTCGACGGGTACAAAGTCATCCTGTCTGATGGAACCTTCATGCAGATGTGAACTTTTTCTGCAAAATACAATGACCTTTTGTTTATAGGGGAATTGAAAATAGGGTTGATTATGTGCTTTACAAACTATTTGTCTAGAAAGCTGCGGGAATCGAGGTTTGATATAGTTCTTCCTTGTTTGTGGGGGATGCCTTTTAAAGTATTTAATGTTCGTTTCATTCTAGGGAAATTGTCATACTATCCCTAGATGTCAAAATGACAAATTGCCAGCTAATTAGAAAACCTAAATATCTATTTAGAGATCAAGAAGAATAAAAATTTGGTTGTGACTCACCCTCCCCATCGAAATGAGCCTCCACCTTTGGAATTAATACATCCCCAAGGTAGCAAGATGCTCCTAAAAAAATCATCCCTGTTAAAGGATTAAATGTATACCAAACCAAATGGATGATAAAGGGCAGTGTAACAAAAAAAGGGATATGCACCATTGTAGTAGGTAAGGGCGGGAGGGGCAAGTATTCAACTTTGATATTATTGAAGATGAGGGCACAAAGATACAAATTACATGCTTTAATGACATTACAAAGCTGCACTATGATAGGGTTGAGGTGGGACATACTTATTATGTGTCAAAGGGATCAGTAAGACAAGTAGATAGAAAATTTAATAAGTTAAATAGCCAGATGAAAATCATTTTGGATCAAAGTTCAATATTAAAATGTTGTGATGATGGGGCGTTTGTACCAAAGAAAGTATTTAAGTTCATCGCATTAAATGAAATTGCAAATTGCACTAATAATAGTTTAATTGATGTTATTGCCACTATTGTGCATGTGGGAATGGTTTCGACTATACAAAGAAAGGATCAGTCCCAAACAATTCGGAGGACTATTAAACTTAATGATTTTTCATCCTTTTTAATTGATGTTAATTTGTGGGGCTCAAACTGGGAAGCAAAGGGTCATGAGTTGGAGAGGTTGTACACCCTTGGTTCATCTCTCATCCTTGCTATTAAAAATGCATGCATTGGGTACTTCAATGGAGTTGTTCTAAACACAGCTGGAGGGACTCTTCTATATATAAATCCCGAAATACCAAAAGTACAACCATTGATAGAGAGAGGATATATTCATCCACCTACTGTTGAGCCTCCCCAGGAAATCCCTTGAAAGGTTGCTTTGGGAAATGGGAGAGTCACTATTGCATATATGTTGCACCATTTCCTTGGCTTGCTAGCGACTTTGCAAGCTACTCTCAAGGAAACAATAAAATTTATAAAAATTGATGCATTCTATTATGTTGCATTCCTATTGGAGGTGAATGGTAGGCAATGCAAAAAAAAGTGTGAACAATCTGAGCAAAATTCATGGTTCTGCCCAAAATGCCAAACAATAATAGCTGACTATGACTTTTGATATTTATTGCAACTAAAGATAGAAGACCATACAGGTGAGCTCTAGGCAACTACTTTTGATGAGGCTACAACAAGCCTATTACAAATGTCAGCAAAATAGCTTTACATGTTGCAATATGAGTCTACCGCTGAAATGATTATTGAGTCTGTTATCAATGTTGTCACCTACACGTCATTTATTTTCACTGTTCTAATCAAACCTCAAACTTATAACTCAAAAACAAGATTGAAAACGACAATAATGAAGGTTGCAAAGGTTAACTTTGAAGTTGAGTGTAAGCTCTTACTATCAGATTTGTTTGCTATTTCTCCTAGCATATAACAGCCTCCAGAAATTGTTGGCATACTGACTTGAACGCCAAAATAACCATGGCTAATTCTGAATTTTCATAGTTCTTCTAGTTTATGTTGGTTGGACATTTAGCTTGTTATGTTTTAAGTTTATATTTCTCATTTAATTTTATACTATTTATTTATATAGCATTCTTGTCCTTCTTAAGAGATGTATTGTTGTTTATACCTACTCATATATCTACTTATGGACATAGTTGTATGTATGTGTACATTTTGTGTATGCAAATAGATAAATATACATGCATGCAATTGAGATTTCCTTTTATATACAACTTCCTCACACACATGTGTGTAGATATTTGTATGTATATTTGATATCTATGTGTATATACATACATAATTCAATATTTACAAGTATCTATGAGTTTTTTTAAAGAGAATGTTGTTTTCATCTTGTTTACAATGTTCTTAGTGCATAGAATATCTTGACATAGTTTTGTGTAGATACATGTGTCTATGATTTTTTTGTCTATGTAAGTATCAAGTTTGAGTATCCATCTAATGCTTACCAAGTGTTCTTGCTACTACTTTGTGATCTCTAATCATTGTGCCAAGCTGGATGTGGATATCATATGGTTCTTGGCTATAATGTTTGTTATGTATGTTATGTAACTCAATCCACAACCCAATGTTGAACAATGGGTTATTGAAACTACCACAAACTGCTCAATTAGTTTGGTGAGTTTTAAATGCAAAGTATTATTGCAACCATTGGCAATATATGTGACACATACATGAGACAATGTTCATATGGTAAGGTGTGAAAAGTGACACTTGTTTCGTCTGTGCAATCAAATCAAATAGTTGAAGTTATATAGGTTGCCTTGTTCTCTCCAAGGTAGAATTGATTGTTTTTCTCTCTCTGAGGGTATATTTTCCCTTTTTGGTAAGGTTGTGTTGGGACAGACTATATATTTTATTCAAACCAATATTCTTTGATTCATCAATTAACTTTTGCAACATGTCGCTTGTCATTAATTTTAAGCGATCACTTCTCTTCGAAAACAACCTGGCAGTTTGCATGGGGTTCTCAACATGAATTTCTTTGTGTTTCTTTGTATGCCTTCCATTTTCTCACTATGTTTGCAAGGGAAAAATATTCTTAGCATAATCCATTTTTTTTATTGGTCTGCTGCTTGCTACCCTGGGTTTCTTTTACCCATTGGTTTGCCAGTGACAATTCCCTTGTGCTTTGTGCAATCAACAATGCATATATATATTCCTCTTTAGAAAGGCTCGGATTTGTCTTAGAGGTTAGGCATACAAAAACATTTCACTCAATAGAAAGCAACTAAATGGATCACTTGAACTGTGTAGAGCTGCCTTTGTATTTTGCTAGAAATTGCATGATACATACCAACAATTAGAGTGCACTATAAATCAAACAAGATGATCTTCTCCAACAAAACTGTTCATTATCACCATCACCAAAAGTTGCTCTTTTTATGGTAAGTGAATTGGTTCTCCTTTCCTCTTCACCTCTATGCATATAGAATCTGTACCTTGTCTAAATTTAGTTCATTGTCAGTTTTTATATGTGACATGTAATTGTGCTATTACATATATTTTTCTTATAAATTATACAGCCATTTAAACTTTGTGTTTTAGATATCGCTTGCCAATAAAACACATTTGCGGTACCAAATTTCACACTTTACTTCTTTGTAGGTATATTCCAATGAAATGATTTTAGACTATAGTTGCATTGTATTCATATACAAGATGCAAGGCTCCCTAGAAATACTAAATGGCTTTATGATTCCATATTTGCATGTTGTATGGCCTTCACCTATATTCCATCTATATACAATGTAAGCCTATCTATCTTTCTTTCCACTTCTCATTTCATAACTCCATGTCAAATTATAAAAAATGTATAACATTGATTGGACAATTAATGTTAGTGATTGAGGATTTAGTCATAGCCAATGATGCTCCATGACCTAATATCATAGAGTGGAGAGGAGGATTTATTTTCTGTGTGTAGACTTCAATCCATTCCATGCACAAGGCATTTCTAGATTTTTTTTACTTACTCTGTTGTGGTGCAACTCCATTGCATCTCATTTGTAGTTAATTACATATAAGTCTTTATATTTTGTCATTTTTTTATTGTCTACCAACTGAAACAATTTTCCTTTGCAGGCCTTTTCATGTGATTAGATCTTGTATTAAGTCATTGGCCACCAAAAAATTGTTGTCACCATTGATCATAAAGGTGTCCAGACAGTTTATTTCCTTGCTCGAGGGTTTGATGAGAGTGCACAACACTCCATGAGCCAATATGGTAGGGTGGAAATTGGGCCTTTTTTTTTTGTACATAGTCTATTCTACCACACACACCAGGTATGGCTAAATTATAGTCACTCCATTCATCCCATTGCAAGTAGAGAGGAAATTGTGTACTATAAAATATAGAATTTTGATATATTTTGATTTACATATCCTCTATCAATAAAGTGTGATAACTGAACTGGAATGCACACTTTATATACACATAGGTTGTATATGGTTTGACCTTTGCACTAAAAATTTTGAATAGCACTGTAGCTATGAGTTTTACCCTTTCATCGCGATGTTTGTAATGGAATAAAATAATTAATGTTGTGTGCTTCATTTTTTTTTTGCATAATCACCACACTAAACTTTAGACTTTTTTGTTATTCTTACAGGTCATATTCTAGCCATAATGTGGTATTTGAAAAACTAATGTGCTACAAACAACCTTTCAGAATAATGATAGTGATTGGAAAATCAATAACAGTGGTCAAATAGGCAATCATATCTTCATGTGCCATATAATGATTGTAATAAGAAATATTCATTTCACCACTGATCAAAGTGATGGGCAATGTATATTCTTTCTCGGGGGTTTGGTGAGAGCCCATGAGGCTCCATGACCCATTATGGTAGGGTGGAGAGTAGGCCTTATTGTGTTGAGTTTTATTTTATAGTTTTTATGTACAGATTGCTATCTTTCTCACATAGGATTCACACAAACATTCATTTTTTTAAGGTTGTGGTAACAATTTACTAAAACAATTGATCTCATACACTTTATGTTGGCTTCGGGTCACCATTGTTGATATTTGATCTCTTGCTTTTAAAAAGCTATATCCTTCCATAGAGGAGGCTGGCGAAATGGTGTGACTTGTAGAGTATACGAATGAAATGTCATTAGCATTGATTGTTGTATGGTTTCCATGTAGTAGTGATGGTGCAAGTAACATCTATTTTAAAGTCCTTGAAAAAAAAAATGAATGTCCAGTTATCGATAACGTATTGTTGGGTTTCATTCTCTAGGTTTATGTTGTTGTTGAAGGTAGCTTTGTAGGCCAGTGAGACGACACTAGTATTAATTATTGTATGGTTTCCATGTAGTAGTGATGGTTCAAGTAACATCTATTTTAAAGTCCTCAAGAAACAAAATGAATGTATGTGCAGTTATCGAAAGCGTATTGTTGGGTTTCATTCCCTGGGATTTTGTTGTTGTTGAAGGTAGCTGAGTGAGGATGGAAAGCTTGTGTGGAGGAGTAAGTACATTCATTAGCTATTCAATCTCTCTGAAGGTGGTTGAATCTTATATTTTGTTCTTTGCATGCATTTGTGGTTAGAAGAGTTGTGGGTTCTGATAAATTTGTGTTCATTTTTTGTAGGTCGTAGAGAAAGAACGGAGGGAAGAGAAAGCAAGTGGGTATAGATGTAATTGAAGAAAGTAGGAAGAGGTGTATATTTTTAATTTCCCTTGCCTCATCATCTGGTTGCTCTTAGTCAGTTCTATAATCTCTTCATATTCACAGTTGCTCCAAAAAACATGCTTCTCCCTTAGGAGAGAGAGCTCAAGAAGTGGGATGTTGATATTCCAGTATACATGCTAAACAAATGAATGAGCTTTCAAACAACTATGAAGATGAAGTGATTGTAAGAATGGCTAAAAGAATGGGAACATTAATTTCACTATTCATCATAGTAGTGGCCACCCAATATTCCATTGCAGGCTTCATTTTATTGTCTTCCATTTTATATTTGCTATTTGTACAACTAAATTGGTCACTTGAACAATATTGTTCATTGGCATAATCATGAAAAGTTGTTGTAGTTTATGGTAAGTAATTGCACGAGTCTAGTGATAGCCGATGACGCTCCATTATCTAAAATGGTAGAGTGGAGAGGATGGCACCTTTTTTGTATCTAGACTTCAATGCATTAAGTCCAGAAGGTCTGGCCTCTACAGTAAAAGTTTTGCATCGAAACGTGTGTATCAATTTTTAGCTTTCTGTTCTGATGGTTGTAATGGACTAAAATAGTTAATTATATGCAGTTCATTCTTTTTTTGCATAATCAACATACTAAACTTCACACTTTTTTGTTATTCTTGCAGGCCATATTCCAACCATAATGTGGTATTTGATGGACTAATGTGTTACAAATAACCTTCCACAATAATGATAGTGGCTGCAAAATCGATAACAATGGTCAATTACACAATCATATCCTAATGTACTCTATAATAATTGTAATAAGCAATATTAATTTCACCACTAATCAGAGTGGTGGGCTATGTATATTCTTGCTCGGGGGTTTGGTGAGAGTCCATGAGGCTCCATGACCCAATATGGTAGGGTGGAGAGTAGGCCTTATTGTCTTGACTTTTATTTTATTTCTTTTATGTAGAAATTGCTATCTTATTGACATTGGATTCACAAAAAAATCATATGCTTTAGGTTATGGTTACAACATAGTGAACTAGTTGATCTTATACACTTTATGTTAGATTCTAGTGGGCATTGTTGGTTATTGTTCTCTTGCCTAAGCTATCCCGTTCCATTACTGATAAGATGCTCTCTAAAAGGCTATGTTGTTTCATTTTTTGATAGCATTCTCTTGAGTTGTTGTCAATTTCCTCTTGCTCTCCCTTTATGCTTTTTGTTTTGTGGTTTAATTTTAGAATTTCCTCGTTGATCATCTGATTTCTCTTAGCTAGTTTTGCAATCTGTTCATATTCACGGTTGCTCCAAAAAACATGCTTCTCCCTTGGGAGAGATAGTTCAAGAAATTAGGTGTTGATATTCCAATTTATATGGTAAATAGATGGATGACCTTTGCAAATGAAGTTCAACCAACAGTGAAGATGAAGTGATTGTAAGTGTGGTTATGAATCAACATTCCAGTTCTTGAACTCTCTTTCCCAAGGGAGAATAGTCGATGTTTCTCCATAAGCCAATATGATAGGGTGCAGAGAACACCTGCTTTTATATGTCCAGACTTCAATCCGTTCTGTATAGAAGGTATGACTAGATTTTATTTAGTTACTATGTTCCACTACAACTATATTGCATAATATTTGTAATTAATTTTCTAAGTCTTTATATTTTGTGATTTATTTATTGTGTACCAATGGTGTGTGTTTATTAGACTAAACTTGACATAATGGTTTCATGTTTGTAGCCAGCCACAATCCAAACAGTTGTGCTTTCAAGGACTTTCTAGATTCCATTAGATGTTCTACTAAGTCATTGGTGGCCAAAACATTGCTTTCACCATTGGTCACACTGACAGAGAAGTTATTTTCTTGCTCATTGGTTTGCTAAGATTGCACGACGCTTCATGGGCCAATATGGTGGGGTGAAAATCGACCCTTGTTTTTTTTTGTACATACTACATTTTGTCACATGCACCAGGTATGGCTAAATTATAATTGCTTCATTTGTCCTCTTGCAAGCACAAACCAAGATATGTATTATAAAATATAGAACTTCGATATCTCCTCATTTAGACATTATGTATGAATTAGACATGATCACTAAACTAAATTTCACACTTTCTATACAAATAAGTTGTATACAATGTGGCCCTTCCAGTGGCAGTTTTCCATACGACTGTAGTTGTGAGTTTTAGCTTCCCCTTTTCATCGCTTTAGTCGAGTAAAATAGTTAATGTTATGTAGTTCATTGTGTTTTTACATAATCATTACACTAAATTTCAGACTTTTTTTAATTCTTGCAGACCATACTCCAGCAATAATGTGGTGTTTGATGAACTAATGTGTTACAAACAACCTTCTTGAATAATGATAGTGACTGTAAAATCAGAAACAATGGTCAAATAGACAATCATATCCTAATGTACTCTATAGTGACTATAAAACACAATATTCATTTCACCACTAATCACAGTGGTGACCTATCTATATTCTTTCTCGGGGCTTTGGTGAGGGTCCATGAGGCTCCATGACCCAATATGGTAGGGTGGAGAGCAGGCCTCATTGTGTTGAGTTTTACTTTATGTTTTGTATGTACAAATTGCTATCTTTCTGGCATAGGAATGAGAATAAATTCATATGTTTAATCTTATGCTTATAATGGAGTACAAAACTTGATCTTATACACTTTATGTTAGATTCCATTAGGCATTGTTGATTATTGTTGTCTTGCTTATACTCTACATCACACAAAAAATTAAAAAAAATTAACCAAAATCTGTCTACAGTACTTTATTGCTAGCTACGAAAAGATCCTTAGTTTGTATCATAAACAATTGATGCAGTGGCCAAATTATGTGGTGGCCTTATATAATCATGAATTCAACTAATAGTATCATTATTTCCCATCTAAATACACATTGATAAACTAATAAAACTATTTTTAGATTGTTTAAACTATATTTAATGTAGGGTTCTTTGTTACTACCCATGAAAAGATTCTTAGTTTGTATCATAAAGAATTAATGCAGTGGCTAAATTATGGGGTGGTCTTATATAATCATAAATTCAACTAATACTATGCCAACATTATTATTTCCCAACTAAATACACATTAGTAATGTCATCAACTAATACTATGTCAACATTTAATGATTATCTCCAAAAAAGTGAATCTTATTGTGACCTCATTAACCATAAGATTGTTATAGATAATGTACTCAAATAATGGGTATACGAGCCCCACTGTGCTTCCTTGAGAAATTTGCATGTTTCACTTCACAAAGTTGTATTGTTCGTTGGATTCCCTAATATGTAACTATGTTGTCTACATCTGCTACGATATATACCTAATGTTGCACATGCCTTTCATACCTACTTTGCCCACTCATGCCATTCACATGCTAATTTTCTTCCAATCTGGCTATCTGCACATCACTTGCCTTTCATGTCACTCTCCGCCTATCGACTCATTGTTGTGCGTTACTACACGGAACCGCTAGTTTACAATGTATTAAGGTGAATCATGGATGGTTAGACTAAACATATTTATATGTTTTATAAATGATTATATGGCTTATGAATTTTATTTCTATGATGCATTATTAGTCTTATGTTTTATAAATTAACTTAAATTTCACATGGTTTATATAATTTCATTATTTTCAAACTATAAAAATAGATATATTTGACTAAATGATGATACAATGTATATTTTAGACAAATTTACATGAATTGAAAGTTACAATGTATATTTGACTATATATATATCGGAGTATTTTTTACATCTAATTCATTTTGTGATTCACAAATCATGAAAATTCAAATCAATGAAAAATTTGTTGAGCTCCAATGTAGAAGCACTCAATAATGATAATTCTCGGCATATTTTATATATATTAATATTTAATATATGTATGCTAGTTTTATTGCAGATATAGGTGTTGTGTCTCATGGGTCGACATATAGAGCGTGCCTTTTCTTTTAGTTTATTCTGCAGTAGACATTCCTTTGTGCACGCATTTTGTTTGTGTTGCCTTTTAGGTTGATGTTACGAGGAATGGGCTGTAGACTACTCTAGATTTACATTGGAGAATAAAAATCTCTAGGATGTGAAGGATTGTCAGGTCACGTATGATGTGGTGCTGGCTGCAACTCATAATGTTGGAAGGGGTTTACTCTCCTAATGTTGTTGTTAATGTAGGTATATTTAAACTTACAAATGGAGAAATAATAGCTATCCTGATAAAATCTTATTTACTATATTGTCATATTTATTACAGCTCTTCGACAGAATATTAAAAAGAATCCTATTGACTAGTTGTATACCCACTTTGTATCCCTGATTAAGAGAGGCAGATTCATGTTGTTTTCCTTCTATGAGGACACGAGAATGAGCAATACAGAAGTTTAATTTTGTACTTTCCATCAACACTGTTCAACAACGAATTAACCATGTAATTCATACACTGCATACGTTATACAAGCTATAACCACTTTTTATTTTCCTTTCTTTTATGCAGAGATAGAACGTGACCACACACATCTTTTGCTGCTCTATTGACATGGTAAACAACATTGTAGAATGAACATAAGGTTATTACAACATTACCTTTTTTTGACAAGGAATATATTAAGAACATTACTACCACATTATACAATAGATACAACAATTACATAATATAATAAAGATATTACAATAATTTGGTATATGGAAGAGAGTTCATTTTCTATTCTCGTCACTTTCACAATAGGACTGCGCATTACATTACAGATTTTACTCAACCTAAAAACACATTTTTATTATAAAAGACATGTTGGTCTTCAATAGAGATAGGTTCTTTAAAATTTCCTTAGAACCTGCATATAAAATAGCAAAACCCCCTTCCATAGACAATTCGGAGCTAACCTTCCAACCATAGGACAGCAATGTAGTCTGCCTCCAAGCTAGGAGGTCATTGGAAAATGCCAAATTACATTCACACCACATATAACAATGTAAATCACCATCACATTTCAAATTACATTGCAATACGAATGAACCAAGAGATATCACAATGGCTGAATCTCCTTCCATATTCAACATAGGGAGAAATAAGGAGCCCACCTCTATTTCCCCTCACAAATAATTCCCAAAACTATTTCAAAACACATTAACGGAATCCAATGAACACTCTCCTTAACAAGTGAAATCACAATACATCTACTCATTTCTTCAAGCATGAAACATAACAAGGATATGGATATTTACCTCTCTATGAAGATCAGCATGAAAAATCCTTTTTTAAATTCTTTTTTCTTTCATCTAGCCCCAACTCCCTTCCCCAAAACAAATAAAGATTAAATAAAACCGTAGATCTCTTTACCTTTAAAGGTGAAGGTGACACTTGCCAACTTCACAATTGATCTTATAAAAACAATCCTAAACATAAACACATGTTGTGTGAAGACTCTATAGGACCACTCTATGCAATATTAGTAGTTTAAAATTTCATCACTATTTGTTTTATATTATTTTGAAAGGTCTAAACTTAGTTAATGGTTGAATTTTACATCCCAAAGTGACCCTAACAACAAGTTATATAACTTGGAATTTTAAAATTAATAAAATGTAATGAAAATATCAATTAAAAGCCACTTAAGAACATTTAAAAGAAATAAACTTGAGACTAAAATTGGCATACTCCTTTTCACTACTATCATTTAAACCATTCAACACCAACATATAGAAATAAGTTCCACACACCCAATATAAAATATTTCACACACAAAAACAGAAATCTCACATTACGTAAAAAAAAAATTTCACATCACAAGACAAATTAAACAACATAGGAGACCTTAGGCTCTTTCTATAGGCTTGGGTAAGGCTCAATTGGTTATTCAAATTAGGGGTTTCCCAGTGACCTCCAAAATTTCCATTGGTCATAGAGTTACAAGCACACTCAATGACACCCATTAATAATTTCATAATATAGTTGAAGCAACTAAGGAAGTGATCAACGCAATAGGTGTACATACATCATTCAAGTAATATGGCTAAACACATGTCCTAAAGATGCATTAAAAGAAATATATTTGTTTTATATAATTAAAATAATTATTTTCTTGTGTAAGATGTACAACACCCTTTTGCTAAGAATATTTGTGTGCAGAAATTATGGTGAGACCTTTGAACTCCATGTATGATCTATCCTCAAATTTTGGAATCATGACATCTAGTGTCTAGCTTGGCACATTCAAAGAGCAAGAATTTATTATATCAAATTCAAATTAAACTAATACCTATTTCATCAAGATGGTTGAATCTCCCCTATTATGGTTTCACATGATTCTATGAGATCAATGTGTTCACTACAACCTAGATCAAGCAACTAAATTGTCACAAACCAATTATGACTTCTTGATCACTCTATGAACTCTAGAATTTTAAATTCATGAGAATATCATATTTACTTACCAAAAGAAATTAATACCATAATTAGATCACATTTCCCTATTATAGATGAAATGAGAGCAATTAAACTATAGCAAAAAAAAAAAAATCATTTTCTAGTAGGTTAGTTGAGGTGTTACAATATAGTGAATTTATTCTATTGTTTTATACAAGGCTCACATGAATCCCATTGGCATAGAAAAAAAGATCTTAGAATATGTTTTTGATAAGGAGAAAAAATAGGTTTTGAATGGACCTGAAATCATCAAGTTTTGAAGGGACCCAAAACCCAAACAAGGATGGTCAAGTTGCCTAAAGAGAAGTCAATAAAGCCCCACAACAAAACAAAGACAAAACAGTAGCCAAAACTAGTTGCCCAACACATAACCAAGATCTTACATGGATCTAGAGCCCATTGGTTTTGACAGGACCAACAACCCAAAACAACTAGGTTTTGGTAGGGACCTTAAACCTAAGAGACAAACCTAGACAACAACCAAGCCATAGCACGCCAGTCACTCAAGTAGATTGGTCTCTCCATACCATTAACAGAGACAACTAAGTCATAGGTTTGCATAAGTAGAGCCCCAAAAGTAGATAGAACCTTGCCCAACAACAAACCCTCTCCCCCTCTATAGGAGAGGTCATTAGAAGAACACGAGGCTCCAAACATTTTCCATAAAATCCAATTTCACTCTCCACCTCTATAGGAGGAAAAACCCAGCTCGTCCCACCCACCATAGTCATAGCACTCATGTAAACCACCATTCCACCTCAATATAAATGGGAACACCCTCAATAGGAAAAGCAGGAAGAGACCTTCAACCACATAACACACCTCAACCCAAGAGGGAGAGGACTCCACCTCCAAAGGAGAGGTCTTCACCTCAAAAGAAGACCTAGTATTCAGAGAGAAGGAAGGGACTGCAGTGAGAAGGAGAACCAAAGAAAGCAACAACATCAGTAACAGTTGGGTCTTCAAAACTATCTCTAAAAATGACCCAACCCTCAAAACCTTCAGTAAAGAACAAAGCAGATCCAACACCAACTCCATACTCACAGCATGGTCTAGTCAGAGCCTCAACCCCCAACTACCAACAAAGAACAACAAGGAACATTGAGGGAAAACCATGAACAAAGGATTAAGAAAGACACCTGCTCTCATCATGTAAAACTCTTGGTAACACCAACACAGGTCCACACAAAATGCAACAGAGCACAGGGGAGATAACATCCAAATTTGAGTGGCATAACCACACCACCAAATGGGCCAACATCTCAAAACATTCTCCAAACCAAGAAAATAGGCAATGAAATCCACCTACCCTTTGGAAACCACAACCGTGCTGGAAAAACCCCCAAAAGAGAGCCGACAATTAGAGAAAGCGCAGAAGCAAAGAACACCCCAGAAAAAATGAGAAGAAGAAAGGGCCAAAAAATAAAGCCCCCAAGCCATCCTACTACACCGAGTAGAACCGGAAATAAGCCCCTTCTTCAACCTAGAAATTCCAAGGAAGCCTAAGCAAACCCACACTCCAATCCAAAAAGAAGTTGTAGCCATGCCAACAAGCCACCACATAATGAATGCACGAAAGCAATGAACATCCCAGAAGAAGTGAGAAGAAGGGCCAACAAATAAAGCCTCCAAGCTGTCCTACTACACCGAGCAGAACCAAAAATAAGCCCCTTCCTCAACCTGAAAACTTCAAGGAAGCCCAAGCAGCCCCACACACCCTGCATGAAGCAGCAAAGTGGAAGGGGCAACCACCTAGCACCAAAAAACACAAAGGGCAACAAACTTTCCCTCTAGCATCCAACAAAATCCACAATAGTACCAATAGCTACGAAACCCCAACCCATGGCATCAATAGAGTTCCCACTTGTAGCACCACAAAAGAGCACTAGCAGGGGAGACACAGAGAAGGAACCCAATAGTCCAACCACTACAGACAAAGAAGAGTTGTCTCCATAGCCAACCCATGTAGGAGACAAAAAAAGAAAAGGGGAGGGTCAAAAGAAACAAAATCCTCTGAAACGTTGTCCTCCTAGCAGATCTCAACACCACCCCCTACAGGGGCTCTGAAATCCTCATAGACCCTTGAAACAGAAGCATGAACAGGAACAAAGTCCTCATCCATACACAACCCACATGAGAAGACGTCGGGAAACTCCAAGCAGTGCCCATCCCCGAAAAGTGTAGGGATCTCACCCACCACTACCTCAGTGAACACTACAAGCCCATCCAGGAGAAAAAACACAGACCCAGACAGGCCAGACCAGCCATCATCATCCGCTTCCTTAACACCCTCAGAAGATTTTAAATTTTTGTTCCCGCTCAACCCTCTTCTCCCGCTCGACGCAGTGCCCATCATAGTTTTATATAGATCTTAGAATATGTTAGTATTACCTAAAATTTTGACATAAAATATTTCACTACTAACAATTTTTGATTAGTTAGTTATGTAAACTTTGAATGTGAGTGGTTACTGAATGATTGAAAATCAACTTTTACTTATGCTCTCTCTTATGAAACTAAAGTTTAATCTTAAAATAGTAAAAAAGCAAATGATTATGTCCTTTTTTTTTAGGAGAACTAAATACATTTCTACTACAACTCAAAAAAAAAAAAAACAAACAAACAAACAAAAACCATTTAACTTGACTACCATCTATAAATTGTAAAGGAAGTTTGTTTGATATTTTATATTTTTCAATTCAAAACTAATTAATGACGTCCTTTTGGGGGTGTAGAGTAAGTGTCCAATTAAGTTTGTTTTTACTACAGATAACGATAGCATTTGTATTTCTCTTAAATACTTTCTTACCTTTTATAATATGGGGGGAAAGAATTTTTCAAATTTTGAATAGAGAAACCAAGAGGCTGAAGCTGTTGTTTATGCAGCCATCAGACTGGACATTTGATCATGTTTATTAATAAATTAAAAATAAGAATTCAAAGTATTTTGTATTTTCAATTAATTAGCCGATAGGCTATTATAGGTGGGAAATCTCACCGGAAATGTCTGTTGTCTGATGCCGATAAAATTGCCTGATGCCAAGAAAATTGTCCGAAGAAAACATACGCCTCCCTGCTCATTCAAAAGGGAGCTGGCTACGTAGCCTACAAAACCTAATGTGCATTCTATGGGCTGCCATGCTATGCCCATCCTGCATAAGTACACCCCAACGACCTGCTCTAATGCCAGACAAAGTACATAGCCCTGTCGTGTTTTTTTTAACAGACTGTCAGTTAATGTACATAGTACGTCCTTATCTCTTCTCGTGAGCTATGCATTGTATGTGCAATATAATTTTTTTGTTCTTTAAAAAATTATTCTCTATTTTTTAAAATTCCTAAAAACTGTTGTATATTTAAAATTTAAAAAATATAAAATAAAATTTTTGCTCTTTAAAAAATAATTTTATTTTACTTTGAATTATTTTAAATGTAATTAATAAAATAATTTTGAAGTAACTGTTATATACACTTAATAAAAATAAATAAAATAAAATATCAATTTTTAAAATATGATTGATAAAATAATTCTTATACACTAAAAATATCTATATATATATATATAATATATATCAAGTTTTAAAATATATGTAATAAAATAATTTTTAAAGAATAAAAAATGTTTCATACTTAATAAATAAAATAAAATAAATATATCAATTTTTAAAATACAATTAATAAAATATTTGTGAAATAAAATGAAATAATACTTTAATGTGGCTAATTAAGATTATAATTACTTTTAGCTATATGAGATTAAGGTTAGGGTTAGATATATATTTAGTTAGGGTTGGGGTTAAAATAGTGTCAGTATTAGTTTTATGATTAAGTTTAGGGTTAGAGTTAGAGTGAGAATCATTGTTAAGATTGAATCATAACCCTAATCTAACATTAACCTTAACCGTAACTCTATCTATAATTATAATCCTAACCCTTCTCATTCTAACCCTAACTATAATCTTAATTATAATTCTAACCCTAACCATAATTCTAATGCTATTCATAATCCTTAGTTTAACACTAACCATAGTTCTCATGGAAACCTTAACTCTAATTATAACCCTAATCAAACCCTAACCTTAACCTTAACCCTAACCTTGAGCTTAATTAAACCCTAACCTTAACCTTAAACTTGAGCTTAATTAAATCAAGATCCTAAAAAATTGATATATATATATATATATATATATATATATATATATATATATATATATATCTATATATATATATATATATATATATATATATATATATATATATATATATATATATATATATATATATATATAATAAAACAAATATAATAAGGGTTAAGGTTAAGGTTAGATTAGGGTTATGATTCAATCTTAACAATAATTCTCACTCTAACTCTAACCCTAAACTTAATCGTAAAACTAATACTGACACTATTTTTAACCTCAACCCTAACTAAATATATATCTAACCCTAACCTTAATCTCCTATAGCTAAAAGCAATTATAATCTTAATTAGCCACATTAAAGTACAATAGACACATGACAAAGCTATCTTTAGGCATATTTTATATGTATTATTAATAAATTATATATATATGTGTGTGTGTGTGTGCGCGCTAGTAAGTATTTAATAAATAAAATAAATATATCAATTTTTTAAAATATAATTAATAAAATAATTTAAAAATGAATGAATATTTTCTTAAAATTATTATTATATGTACGTGTGTATATATATATCTATTTTTTATCTTTTAATAATTATTTCATTTTTTTTCACAAATATTTTATTAATTGTATTTTAAAAATTGATATATTTATTTTATTTTATTTATTAAGTATGAAACATTTTTTATTCTTTAAAAATTATTTTATTACATATATTTTAAAACTTGATATATATATATATATAGATATTTTTAGTGTATAAGAATTATTTTATCAATCATATTTTAAAAATTGATATTTTATTCTATTTATTTTTATTAAGTGTATATAACAATTACTTCAAAATTATTTTATTAATTATATTTAAAATAATTCAAAGTAAAATAAAATTATTTTTTAAAGAGCAAAAATTTTATTTTATATTTTTAAAATTTTAAATATACAACAGTTTTTAGGAATTTTAAAAAATAGAGAATAATTTTTTAAAGAACAAAAAAAATATATTGCACATACAATGCACAGCTCACGAGAAGAGATAAGGAAGTGCTATGTACATTAATTGACAGTCTGTTAAAAAAAACACCACGGGTGATGTACTTTGTCTAACATTAGAGCAGGTCGTTGGGGTGTACTTATGCAGGATGGGCATAGCATGGCAGCCCATGGGATGCACATTGGGTTTTGTAGGCTATGTAACCAGCTCCCATTCAAAAGGCATGGTACCCATGCCATTTTTCACGTGAAGGTATGGCCACCCATTCCTCGGCATGAGAAGACTGCAAGATGTGGAAATGATATGGCAGGGCATGAGAAATGCTACATGAGAAATACTAAAGAAATAAATATGGCAGGGGATGAGAAATGTTGTGGATATCAGCCCTAGCTGGAACAATCAAAGTCTTTTGGGAAGAAATACATCTTGCAAGTTTCGGCACAATGGCGGAGTGAAAACATGGTCTTCCTTCAGATTTTTGAGTAATAGTACATTGGAATTTTGGCGCCTTAGAGAAACGCATTTTGGAGTGTGAGCTTCAAATTTGTGGGCGTGGTTTATAATGAAGGTTGGGCGCATCATTTTCTTCCAACAATTGGGTTTATCAAGCCGTGTATTTCATGCAAACTGAGCAGAATAAGGAAAATCACGATTTACTGAGCAAGACGTCTTTTGAATAACTTCTTTTGCTGAATCATGGCCACTCTTGGAGGGTTTAGAAACATCGAATCTCCTGTTTGTGGCTGAGCGCGCCTTGCACAAGGAAAAAACAAGTGCAATATTGAATCTATGCTAGCAGCTTGAGCTTGATATCTTTCTCTATGGGCGCCATCTTCATTCTCAGGCTGTATTCGACTCAATACATCCAGGTTTGAGAAATTTCAGTTGCTTTGTCTACAGTAAAAAACCATTTAGGTAGAAAAGGGCATAGGTCTGCAATTTACAATTATTATTTGCATAGCCTACATCAAACAAAAAGATATCATAATTTGCAGCAATTTCCAACGAGGCTTCCCTAGATTACATTTTTACCTTTTTTATTTCATTTGGGTGTTTTCCCTAAAGATTCCTTATGGATAATAACAAATTTACCCAAGAAAAAGCAATTTTGGCTATAGGACATTGACATTGTTACATTCTTCCCTCTTTCCTTATGGATAATAACAAATCTGCCCAATAAAAAAATAATTTCAGAGGTTTGTCTTGCCCAGATGCTGCTCGCTTGCTTCCTCCATACACATCCATTACTTCCTCCATACATCCCATTAATCTATAAATGCACCCCCTAAAAAAACTCAAATAGGCATCACATTGTAACTAATCAACTATCAGATTGTTGCTTATGGATTCAAAGTCATCCACTCCACTGTAAGTATGAACTTGTAAATTTCCATTAGGCTATGAATTTGTAGTTGGACTTATTTACTTTTGTTGTCATTTTCTTAAAGAGTTTAGCAAACCTAATAATGTAAATCTCATTTATAGCAAGTTTGTAGTGGCCTCAATAGAAAGTCAGCTAAAGTTTGGTTGAAAATTGAGCCTTCTTTATGAAATTTTAAATTTTAGGTCTTAATTTATGTTGTGTCCACATGGTGCTAATTTGTGGAATCGTTGATCTAGATTCATTTCCAGTCAGGAGCTTTCAACGTTTCTTGCTTCCTCTGTATTTGTGCACAAAGCTTGGGAAGAAATACGCAGTGCTTCTATAAATAATGTAGATACTTTTGTTCTCAAAGAGTATGAAGGTGTAAAATATGTGGTCTTTTCCTCCCTATACATGGATGATTTCATTGTGAGGGATAGTAAATATGGAGAGTGCTAGAAACAGAACGAGAATAGAGTCTTCTCTCCCTACCTCAAGGGAAATGATGATCAGCCTACCCTTGTTCACAAGGGAGCTCTCAGGCGATCCATGTATATTCTGGAAAATTCAGATTTCAAAGACAAGGTAAATAGTTCTATAAACCCCTTTAATTGTAAGGACGGTGTTTCTTTTTTGAAGGATTCAGGGCATTTATGCTTATGGGGTGACTGGACGATGGCCATGGTGGCTCGAAGTGTTGGTAGTGGTAATTATGTTTAATTTATTTTACTTGTTTGAAAATAGATCCATTAACCTGATTTATCTATCACCGTCTGTGAGCGGTATCTCTGTATTTGCATTTCTAAAATACAATTGTTGTACCAAGCTGCAATTATGAGTATATGTCATTTTCTTTGTTGTTGATGCGTTTTATTTATGGGATATCTGAATGATCAGACAACACCCGGATGTTCTTTTAACCTACCTATATATATATTAGGCCTGCTTCACACACAGTCTTGTATGTTGTACCCTTTTCCTCTATTGACATTATCCTTGATGAAAATTAGATCCCCTGAAGAACTCCTGAACAACGCTTATCATCCTTGATTTTGTGGAAATCTGAATGATCAGACAACACACAAGTGTTCATCTATTCTGCTTTATATATTAGGCCTTCTTCGTACATAGTTATGCATGGCATATCCTTTTTTTTCCCCTCTTTATAAATAAAGATACATGCTAAAAACCTTTTTGATATATCTTGTTAATTAGTCTACTATTAGCTGAAAACACAGGAACTATCCAAATTTATTTTGTATCCTTAATAAAACTTCTATCTAGAAACTATAGACATTATCCTTGATGAAAATTAGAGCCCTTGAAGAAGTTCCAGACACCGCTTGTTATCATTTGCTCTCTTTCAAGCATTCTGTCAATTGGGAACTGAAGCTCCTTCCATGATATAAAATCCAGAAGCCCAAGAAATGATAAAACTTGTGATCTATGTCTTGTTGCTCCAGATATTATACAAAGTTATATGATTATGAATGTTAATATTTTGCATCATGCATACATATTATATTGATTAATTTTGTGAATTTTATTTTCCATGCTGAGAACTTTTTTAATTACAAGTTTTGCACTCTTTAGAAAGCAATTTCACTTAGCAAATGAAAAAAAGGACTTCCATATCAAGGTAAAGAAAAAAAAACTATTTATTAAATAAAATTGGAAATGGAAATCAATCGTTATAGAGAATCTATATTCTCTCTTTTGGTTTAAGAGAGATCAAGTTTTAAAATTTAACATAACCCAGATTATTTGTCTGTCTCATCAGATGCAAAATTTTACTAAGCTAAGAAGAGAACAAGCCATTCAGTTTGTGGGTCATTCTATGGGAGTTGCAGTCGCAACCTTGGCGACAATCTGGTTTTTGGAAAAAAGAGTAAGACAAATCTCACTATTTTTCATTACATTTGGTTCTCCTTTGGTGGGAGATGTTAGACTTGGGGAAGCAATTGGCCATGAGGACTGGTCAGGAAAATTTTGTCATGTTGTCTCCAAGTATGATATTGTTCCTCGACTGCTCCTTGCACGACTCGAATCAATTTCCTATCCTTTAAGTGCAATTTTGCCTCACTATGAGAGCTTAATGGGAAATGCTTATGTGGTTGTATCACATCCTTCCATTCAAGAAGCTTTCAAGACTCCTCTTAACAATGTATTGCAGTACACATCTACAATAGCAAACAATTATGCAGGAGATTCTGATCCTCGAAGTCCTTGTAGACCATTTGGTACTTACATGTTCTGTTCAAAGCATGGTGCAGTTTGTATTGAGGACAGTGAAGCTTTCTTGAAGATGCTTCATTTTACTATGCAAAACAAAGAAGGAATTCCTTCTGATGAATTTGCAAGTGCCTGTATTTCAGAGCATATTGGTTATGGCAATGTGTTGGGATTTGTCACTGCACACTTTCTAAACACAATCAAGATTGATTGCAAACCAATTTCAGTGTAGAGGAGTGTAAAATTTCATAACTAAGTCCATATGAACCAATGATTTATGAAAAAGATAACCCCTTTGTT
Source organism: Sequoia sempervirens (assembly GCA_007258455.2). Taxonomy (NCBI): domain Eukaryota; kingdom Viridiplantae; phylum Streptophyta; class Pinopsida; order Cupressales; family Cupressaceae; genus Sequoia; species Sequoia sempervirens. Next base: position 233,560,520 of record VDFB02000017.1, on the reverse strand, counting down.
GCTTAAATAAAAATTATTATCAATGTTTTGTCGGGTAGTCTAGTCTAATGAATTAAAATCCCATAAGTCCCCAAATTGTCGAATCCTTTTATTGAATAAATAATATGTACGTCTTGGAAAGGAGACACCAATGGATTGACCTTGATACTATACCATTCTATTCCACAAAATAGATGAGGACCCAAAATTGAAATTGTGTTACAAGGAAGAACTTTTTTAGTTTAAGCATTTGCAAACATGTTGCCAAGCCTTCCATATATGGAAATGTAGAGGAAATGAAGCTTTAATATGAAAGAAAGAGCCAACAAAATTTTATCCAACTATTAACTAGGTTGAGATCTCTTAAGATCATTCTCAAAGGATTTGTTGTGACACCATTTGGCATAGCATACTGATTTAAATAAAGTTCCATTTGTTCATATTCAAATCTTCTCGCATCCCATCATCAATTGACTTTTGCTATAAATAGTTAGTCCTAAGAAAAGCAATTTACATTTTTCTTTCGATTTTTTCCCATGCCCTTCAGTATACTGCCAAAGTATATCCTACTATCGGTATAACCATTGCACCTTGTTGAGGTGCAAGCGCTAGTTAATAAATACAGTCAAATATGCTGTCTAATGACTAGATAAACGTTGCCGAGACTGAAGTAGTGTCGTGACCTAACGTATGTGAATTAAAAAGTTTCCTACTAAACACAAAAGATGGGACCGAGTGTTGAAAAGTAATAGAATAATCAATAAATTACCCCTGTAAGTTTGTAACCTATTTTGCATCGTATTGTCCTTGACCCATATACTATGTGCGTGCATGTCTCTACTGTAACACGGCAGGAAGTAGCACGTATCTTTATTCAAAACAAAATAAGATTGAACGGTGTGGAGACCCCAAACCATCAAATTTGCAATTTTCCCCAATGTCAACTGATTGATATTAATATGTTTGGAACTTAGACTTTTAAGATAGAACAAACGTATGATTGTAAATGAGTCGAAGTCTTTTGTGCATGGATTGAATAAACGCTTGGATACCAGCTCGAGCAGAATTGACCTATCGTATCAAGGTGAATAAAAACATAAACGAAATTGAATTAAAGGATATTTGAGCAGGGAATCCGAAACGATTTAAGGGAATCAAATGTGCATTTTTTTCTCTGATGTCAACTGATAGCTATTGATATGTTTTCCACTCAGACTTTTAAGATATTGTACGTCTATCAGTCAAGTCTTTTTTGGTTGTGGAGGTGCGTATGGCCGGACAAAATACTTGAATATCTGTCCGAGTGGACGATACCCATCATATCAAAGTGAGTAAAATGTCTTGTATGCTTGCTGAACACGAAATTGTAATAATGATTTATAGGATATTTGAACGGGGAATCAGAAACGATTGAATGGAATTCGCAAGAGGCCAGGGTTTTCATAAAAGAGTAACATATTCTCTAATGTGAATTGTCGTGCTAAAATGTTATTTCTATTTTGTTGTCTAATTTCATTAAAAGATCCTATACCCCAAGTAATTAAGAAAATAACAAGAAATCATAGTTTAAAGTAGAGTTAGCAATTTAAAGTAGAGTTAGCAATATAGAAGTCACCTTTAACTTTCTATTGGTTTAAAATAGTTTAGTTATAATAGATTTCTTATTTTTTATTGTGGAAAAGGGTAGTTTTATTGAATGTCTTATTATAGTTTAGTTTAAAAAGCGGGTTTACTCAAGCTTCTTGTTAAGATTCACTTCAATCCAATTTCTATTCTGAATTAATGATTATCATTTCTATAGGTCAAAAAATATGTAAGACTATTATATTTTTATAGTGGGAATAGATAGAGGAATGTGAATGAAACAAAAAATTAAGGTGAAAATGTGTACATTGATATTTAAGAGTCTAAATATTTTAATATATTTAAAAAAAAATGAAAGATTTTTTTATGTAATAATTTTTCTTTATGATTTTACATTTTAGTATCTTTTATTTTAATATAATATAAGATCTTTTATAACATATTTTTTTAAATTTGAGTATCATAATCAAAAGATATTTGAAAAGCTATTGTATTAATAAATAATGTTGTGCCAAACTATGCAACAATGATAGAATTAAAAACTAGTATTTTAATATGTATAAGTTTGGATATAATGAATAAAAACACTCTATTTGGTTTCAATCTGCATTTCCTAAGGAAAGACATAGAAAGAAAATAATGAAAGCATCACTTTTTCCTATTAGTGAAATTGAACTATGACAAATGCTTTCTTGAGGTTGTTTACAATTTTGAATCCCTCAAACAATCAAGAGTTTGTTGCTAATATAAATATTAAGTGAGGCCCATCAAGAATAGGTTCTAAATATATGTATGGAGGAACCATCTAAATCATTTGATCCTTGTATGTTAGACATAACTTCGTTAGCTTCAATTTAGAACTTTTGAAAATATATATGATAATAAAAGAAAAAAAAATGCATACAATAGTTATGGATCTAAGTAAATAGAAGACTATAAATAAGTTAAACTATATATTTTATATTTATTTTTAAATAAACCTTATTTTATTAAACATTTTGATATAAATAACAAGAATTATTAATATTTAATAATTTTTTAATTAATATTTTATTTCCTTTACTTTTAGTTATAATAAGAAATTTTTAAAATATTTATATTTATATTATAACTCACTTTATCTTGATATAAGTATATTCAAAATAACAAGAATATATATTATATTTTAATTTAATAAATAATATAAAATATTTTTAACAAAAACTAAAATTAATTGGTTTTTTTCAAAAAAATGTGAATATAAAAATGGAATTACTAATACTAATTGTAAAAGATTAACTATGCTAGAAATGTGAAACATGAAAACTATTTTAAAAAATGCATTCAACATCTAATATTTCTTAAATAATACTTAAAGATGGTTTTTGTCTATTTGAAAACATGACAAAAACACCATCCAAGGCTATATTTATAATACAAGTTTTGTTTAATATTTATTATTATAACTACATTTATTTAAAACTATTGTTTTGTGAGGATAGAACCACTTGATATGCAATGGTGTTGAGCGAAGGTATTATTGTCATCATCTATCTTTCACTCTATGAACTATAGAATGTTGAATCCATAAAAATATCATAATAACTTACCATATGAAATTAGTACTATCATTAGATCATGTTTCCTTAGTGCAAATAATTTCAGAGGAATTAAACTATAGTTATAAATGTCATTTAATTTTCTAATTTCATTAAAAAAAAATTAATTAGTTATGAAAATAAAAGAATCATATTAGTTTAGAGTAGATTTAGAAATATAGAATTAATCTTAGCCTTCTCTTCATTTATTTGTTTATTTAGGTTTCATTATAGTAGAATATCTTCTATTAATTGCATTTTGTTTTCACAGTCCATAATAGTTCGCTTCAAGATTTTTGGATAAACTGTGTGCATATTTTTACATCAACGTTTCGGATCATACTCCATGATCCATCATCAGGATGAAAAATAGAAAGAGAGAGAAGTGAAAGATGAGATAGCAGACTTGGATAGAAATAGGAGAGAGGTGAGAGGGTTGGGAAGCACACAACCCAAAAAAGCTAATAAGTATAAAAATCTAAAGTTGAAAGGAAAAGAAATCCCTGCCAAGAACAAAAAAAGAAGTAGAATAAAATGAGACAAAAAATATGACAATGATAACGCTAAATTAAAACAAACAAAAGAGAGGCAAACAAAAGAAGAAAATTAATAAATTAGATAAAATAAATGAGCACCTAAATGGGAATACAATAAAAGAGATAAAAAATAAAAGAATGAGGAGAACCAAATAAAAGACAATATTAAAAAACAAAAAGAATAAAAAAATGTGAAAAATAAAGAAGCAAAAAGTAAGATAATTAAATAAATGAAATAATATAATGAAAATTAATACAAAGAAAACACACGAGAGAAACTAATAAAGAAAGATATAAAGGAAGAAGAAAAGATAAATTGAATAATAGACAAAGAGAAGAAAACAAATATGAAAAATAAATCAATGAAAAATGAAAGAGAATAAAGATATATAAGAAAATTATCAATTGGAAGATTAAAATATGATAAACTCAAAAGGAAAAATAAAAGAAAGATGAAATGAGACAACCAATTAAAATAAAACAAATATTTATTAATATAAATTAGATAATTATTAATAATAAACCTAAATATATTGATTATTATAAATTAGAACGTTAATATGTAATAAACTAAAGAGGAAAAGAGAAGGAAAATAAATATATTTAGGTTAATATTTATTTATTTTCCTTCTCTTTTCCTCTTTATTTTATTACATATTAACCTTCTAATTTATAATAATCAATATATTTAGGTTTATTATTAATAATTATCTAATTTATATTAATAAATATTTGTTTTATTTTAATTGGTTGTCTCATTTCATCTTTCTTTTATTGTTGCCTTTTGAGTTTATCATATTTTAATCTTCCAATTGATAATTTTCTTATATATCTTTATTCTCTTTCATTTGTATTCATTGATTTATTTTTCATATTTGGGGTTTTCTTCTCTTTGTCTATTATTTCAGTTTATCTTTTCTTCTTCCTTTATATCTTTCTTTATTGGTTTCTCTTGTGTGTTTTCTTTGAATTAATTTTCATTATATTATTTCATTTATTTAATTATCTTACTTTTTGCTTCTTTATTTTTCACATTTTTTTATTCTTTTTGTTTTTTAATATTGTCTTTTATTTGGTTCTCCTCATTCTTTTATTTTTTGTCTCTTTTATTGTATTCCCCTTTAGGTGCTCATTTATTTTATCTAATTTATTAATTTTCTTCTTTTGTTTGTCTCTCTTTTGTTTGTTTTAATTTAGCGTTATCATTGTCATATTTTTTGTCTCATTTTATTCTACTTCTTTCTTTGTTCTTGGTAGGGATTTCTTTTCCTTTTAACTTTAGATTTTTATACTTATTAGATTTTTTGGGTTGTGTGCTTCCCAACCCTCTCACCTCTCTCCTATTTCTATCCAAGTCTGCTATCTCATCTTTCACTTCTCTCTCTTTCTGCTTTTCATCCCGATGATGGATCATGGAGTATGATCTGAAACGTTGATGTAAAAATATGCACACAGTTTATCCAGAAATCTTGAAGTGAGAATATCTTCTTTTTAATTCTAGAAAGAGTAGTTTTATTCAACTCTTTATTAATATTTGATTTAATTTAGTTAATTTTTTAGAGAGGTTTCATTTCAGTTGTTTACTATTATTTTGTTTAATTTAACTTATATTAGAGATTAAAGATTGTCACCCCTATGGATCAAGATAGATGTATGGATATTTTATAGTAGACATAGAAAGAAGAATGAGAATAATGACAACAAATTAAAGTGAAAATATGAATATTTATGGAAAAAATAATTTTTTTTATTTCTTTTAAATGAAAATGAAAGATTATTTTTAAGATTTTTTGTTTAATCGAATATAGATGACCCTTATACATGCAAAACCTATTATTAAGAGGAAGGCATCAATGATTCAAAAGTACAAATAAGCTCTTTAACATTATTTCTTTTAAATATTGAGTATCATAATCACAACTTATTCTAAAAAAAGTTTAAGGAATAGGCAATGTTGTGTAAAATTATGCAAGAATGATGGAATTTGAAACAAATATTTTAACACTTATAACCTTATATATAACTATTAAAGAACTATATATTAGGTTCCAATCAACATTCCCAAAGGAAAGACATAATAAAAAAACAATGAAAGCATCATTTTTCCTTAATAATAACATTGAACTAGGACAATTGCTTTCTAAATATATATTTAGGTAACATATAAATCATTTTATCTTTATATGTTATATATACCTTCTTTACCTTTGAATAAAAGGATTTTGGCACCCACTTGCCTTCTAGCTCTCCTGGGGTTTTTCAACTAGAAGGAGAAAGGTGAGGCCAAAATGCACTTGTGTTTCACTCAAGATTGATGCATGACAAGGTAAGAAATAAATGTGAAGTGTGTGTGGATATGTTTGGAATACTTAAAAGTGAAAATGAATGCAAATTATGCTAATGCAAGGTGTTGGAAAACACCATGTTGATTGCAAGAATGAACTCGAAACTTATACAAATAAAAACATAAATGAATAAGACTTAACATAGTGCATCTGGAGACACAATGGTGAATCAATCCTGTTGGAACTTTCAAAATTTTGTAAATATTGGTGTGCTCATGTAAAACCTTAATAATTTTGACCTAAAAATCTTTGTCACGTTTGTTGTAGGGTTCTTATACGAGGTTTAGGGTTTTGTTTATTTTTTGGTTGTTTGGTGTTCTATTTTGCTATTGGCTATATAATGTCTATAGTTGGTCACATAAGGGAAGGGGAATCATCTTTTGAGGATTACGTCCTTTGTTCCACATATTTCCAAAGTTGATAGCCTAGTATTCTTGTGTCACCCTAGAGAAGTCGCCTCTTTTAGAAAAACTTATGAGCACATGGCTAAAAATTTTGCTTAAGTCTTGATGTCCCTTTATAACTATATCACTCATCGCTAATTTAATATTAGGTTTACACTGTGAAATAGTGATGAGCGATGAGTGGTACTACCCTTTGATATCACTCATCGCTAATGGTATTCGATCCTTCAAATTTGTAATAACGATGAGTGATGTTCTTAGCCTTATGTTCATATCGCCCATCATAGATGGCCATTAAAAAGAAAATTTTGTAATAGTGATGAGTGATATGATGTCACACCATATGATTGTGGATATGTTGTAAAAGGTAGTACTCACAATAGCGGTGTGCGATCAACCCTACAAATAATGTAAACTATTCATCGTTGATTGATTGAACAATATATGAGGAGAATCAGCGATGAATAGAGGCCTAATCACTCATCATGGATTTATCTCAGAACTTAAGTTCTAAATTAGCGATAAGTGATCAGTGCATTTTAAAAGGGTTTTTCTTTCGCTAATTTTAATATGATCTTATGGGCGATATCTTTGGTGCCATTTGTTCTATGCAGGTACACATGTCCAAGATCTAGTGTTTTCACAATATCTCTCATCATTAATGGGATCCTAGGGAATAATTTTCAATTGGTGATGAACGATGAAGGGACAAATGTGGCCCGGAACCAGGCCACTAAATCAAGGGTTAAAGGCCATCAAAAATATTTTTTCATCATTGATAGAGCTAAGAAATGGTAAAATAAATTAACAGTGGGTGATAACCATTAGTGAAAGGAGTAATGTGGCAGCATCCTTAGGGATCTTGCACAAAGCGAAAGGGGGATCAATGAAAGAACTAGAGGACTATTGATAAAACTTTAAAAGTAGGATGATCCAATGAAAAAAAAGCCATCACATAAGAAATTTCATAACTAATGAGCACCTCAGGATTAGGAAAGGATCATCAATGAAGAGAGGAGTGCACAAAAAGTTTCTCTCTAAATTGGCCTTATGTACTTCACCGATATTAATGAAGAGCATGGATTAGGTTGGTGATACATGCCAAATTGTTAGGACATATATGATTAAATCAGGGTTAAGGAATAATGTGTCAATATTTGGGATAACATCCTATTTTAAAGAAGTAAGTTGATAATAGTTGAAAAATGATGCTCATGGCCACCTTAGATGAAATTTTAATTACTCTCAGATGAACGGTCCATATTCAGAGCCAAACTGATAGGCTACCAGTTTTCTTGCACAAGGAGTTCTACATCATTAATTTTGCATGCTCAAAATCTCTATTTAATGTAGAATGATCAAAGATTATTCTCATTATCTTTTTAGTCTGTAGTGTATGTTAGGCTAAGTTTGAAGGGTTGTTGTTCTATTTTTGGTAGAATTTTCTTGTCTTGGTTGGGGTTGGTATGTAATTGAGTTCTCTGGTTTACTTAGGACTTGTATTAGTTGAATTTTTCATTATCACTAGGATTGGGGTGTTTTTCCTGTGGGTGTTAAACCAAAAGACCTTCTAATTATCATTTTTTAAGCTCTAAGAAGATGGGAAAAACTAGTGAGGCAACCCCACCTATTAGGAGGTATAGTTGGTTGAGTATGACAAAATTCCATGATGAAGTAATTGAGCAGGAAACCATGGTTTCCCATGAAATTGCAAAGGGAAAAAGAAGGGCTACAAGCCATAGAAAGAAGACAATTATGTAGAGTACTTACCACTTGAGAAATAGGACCCTTTGAAGAGAAGCGGCTGAACCCAAAGGCAAGGAACTAGCATTTCCAGTGAAGAAGGACAAAAAGAAGGAAAAGAGCTACCCGACTAGTCGAGGAAGGTAGAATTCTCTTACTGTTCTTTTTGACACTTCTTTAGATGTTGAAGCTAAGACAGAATTTAACTACGGCTAGTACATCTATTCCCTAGTGCCATATGATAGCTTTAATGATGACATATTGGTAATACCTCCAATTGCAACAAGGACAAGGAGTGGTTGGGCATTTTCAGATGCCAATGACTTTGAATAAGGGTCACCTCCTATTTTAGTTTTTGATGACACAATGGTCTTTGCATAGGAGGTAGTTTTTCTTCATATGTCCACAATTTGTCTTTTTATTTCCCTTCCTAATGTGAAGGTTTTCTAGATAATATGAACCAAATCCTTTTTGTTCCCAACAACGAATGTTGTGATAGTGACAGATGACTTTCTACACATGTTTTTTACCTCCTTTGTTCTGAAATGATTACATATGAAAGCACCTGGGGAGTCCTTCAAGATGTTAGTTGGAATTAGGTTTTGAAATGAACTCAAATGAAATTGAGATTGTAATTCAGCCAAGTGCTTGTTGCTCCCCTATTTATATAAATGGGATTTCATAGCTGAAAATGAAAAGTTTAGAATTTTGAGTCTAGAATTAGGTCATAGTAGGTACTTAGCTCTAGTAGTAGAATAAAATGTAAATAAGTACTCTAATAGATATATCAGAAACAATTCTAAGATGAAAATTATACTGTGTATAAATATTGAATATGTTTTACAAGGAAATATAAAAAATGAAGAAGAATTTTAATTTTCAGAATTTTACTCTCCTATATGTTTTCTACTAAGTTATGAATGAATATTGTTAATGACAGATTCAGTTGTCTTTTGTTACTTCCATAGAATGGATGAATTTTTTTTGCACTTCATTTTAATGAATTGATTAAATGTTGAAATGAGCTCATTGGTTTGTGAGAAAGGCATATAGGATTTAGTGAGGAACTGATATTTTGAAAAAATAGTGAGTTAGATGTTACAAAGTGACACTTTAATGGTCTGCTAATTTTTGAATTTTAGTGAAGATTGTATTACAGGTCTATTACCCGTTATAATTCTTTTTCTAGCTTAGATAAAGCAATGATTGTCTTCTTAGTTTATCTTATGGTCAGTGGATCCAGTATTGAATTGGGCCTAACATTTAAGATGAAGAATGAATCAACATACTTTAAATTACAATGTCCCAATGCTAGGTATGAAGGAGCACTTCTTGAAAATAAGTAATACTTCTATTCAAGGTTTGTAAAGCTTTTGATAAGGTGATTTTGATTAAATTGTGCATCTGTGTAAGTAAATACTCTTAACCAAGCATGAAATATTATGATTATATAGGGGATTACCCTCGCTAGGTCCCACAGAGCCCGAAGAGAAGAAGTAAAGTAGTAACTACTCTACTTAAGTGTTGTCCAATCCTCACCCTAATTGATAATTGGCTCATGGAAAGCTCATAGGTTAGGACTGAGATTAAGTTTGGTTCTAAAAATATAACCAAGAAGTCCATCTACAGGAATCTACAAAATTAGGAGTTGATTCTATGGATCTAGTTCTACACTATTTCTCTCTATAGGTGTTTGCTTCTTAAAGCTGCCGAATTTGGGTTTGAAAATGATTTTTTGTTGATTCTTTGACTTGAATGATTAAGAGATAAATTTAACAACCTTGAAACTTGGTCTTTAATAATATATATGCTTCCAAGGGATTGAAATCTACAAACAAACAAGAGGGTATGTGTGTGATCATGATGGGCCAAAAAGTGGTAATATGATGGGTATTTGTAGGGTATGTGGCTGATGACTTTTTTTTTTACCTAAAATTGATAAAATGATTTTTTTTTAAACAAGATTCTCAGCTTTCCATCAATATAAATTATGCTTTACTTCAAATTTAATAAATAATTATTATTCATTTTCTACTTAAATTATGACTAAAGTTTTATTGATAGGCTAATTGAAAAACATCTATAGCTTTCAAACTATATCAACATTTTTTAATCCAAAACATGGACCACATTCTATGCTTAGTATACTATAGGATTAAAAAAAGAAAATTTGAATTTCATGAAGTTTTGACTAAGTTAAGGTGGTCAAACATATGAGTTTTTATATTTTTTAAATTTTGTAATAAAAAAAAGCATAATTAATTATTTACTTAGAAAAAAAATACAAAAAAACATGCATCACATCTAGACATCAGTCCTCTACTTATGTCTAAAATCTTATAAAAAAATCTTATCATTTTATTGTGGTTAGGCTAGTCAAACAGACACCTACTTCTTATTTTTTCCCTGAAATTTAAGTACTACTGCATTGAAATTTTAAATTTTCACCAACCATATTTAAAAAAAAAAAACCTAGTAGTTTAGAAACTACATTCAATTTTCTACAGATTCTATTCTTACATATTTTTGAAATAATATAGATAACTTATTCAAATTTTTATGTCAAGTTGCCTAACTCTGAATTTTCTAATTTTTTTGCCACTTAAGGGCCTATTTTTTCCATGATGATCATGCACATACCCAAGAGGGAAAGAAGAAATGTTGATTTTTAAGGCATGGGAGTTTGCCTTGGTCAAACCCCATTTAGTTAATTAAACCAAAATGATGAAAAGAAGTAATGAAACATGCAAAATGGAATTGATTACCTTGCGATGATGTATGATCTTGAAATTCTACTTGATATAACATATAAAATCATCCCTTGAATGTATTAGGAAGCTCAATGAATGATTTGCAATGTGAAATCCATAGCTTGCTTGAGAAGTGAGATGGATGAGATGATATGAAGAAGATGTGAAAGATAAGATCAAGATAGGTAGATGGATCATAAAAATGAGGTAAAACTTACTTATTTATACAATTATTGTGCCTTAGTATCTATTCATACCTCAACATAGGATGACATCAAGTGATTTTGAATAAACTATCCAAAGAAAATTTGAAATATTTTGAATTTGGGGCCAAGGGGGGATTTATTTTCCACCCATGGCAAATGGGTCACACCTGGGACCTAAAAATAAGTGTCAAGAAAAATGTTGTGTTTAATGTTATTTCTCATTATAACATTCAAAAATACACTTAATTAAGTCATATACAAGCATAAAGGGACAAAATAAAGCATGAGAAAGGTGTAAATAGTGAAGACGTTCCTAGAAAAGCATGAAATGTTGTTACAAGACTTTACAACACTTCAAAACAGGACATGTTGATGAGTAAAAACATGATTTTTAGGTGAATTGTATTAAATGGAGTCTAGAAGAGTGTAGAAATGTCTTACAACACTTCACAAAACCTTCACAAGACATCATTAAATGAATTTTATTTAGTTTGCAAGGGTCCAAGACCTAGCGTGGATGCATAAAATTCCTCACAACACCTTAATCAAGACCTCATTAAGTTCAATTAATCTCAACTCAAGCAAAGGGTACTTTTTTCTATGGCACATTTAACCCCCCACTTTAGTGAGAGGATGAACTTTCTTCAGACTCACACTAAAGTAGCCATTCAAGAGAGATCCACATGTATGTCAATCCCCCAAGATACAAAATCATGCAAAGGAAAGATAAAAAGACAAGAAGGAAAAGGGATGTTCTCACTCTAGGCCGATGAAACTTCTTGGTTGTTTTCCAGGTGAGAAATGCCAACAATATACTCACTCTACAACCATAGAAGTAGATGTCCATAGGGTGAAAAATCCCAAAAAGGTAAGATACATATGCTAGTTGGTATGCACTCACAAACACAAAACTAGTTATGGGGAAAATTCATGCTGCTAGGTGGGCTTCCCAGTCAACCTTGTTAAAGTTATACTACCTAATAACTTTAACAAGGTGGCATAGAAGAAAATGAAATGATTTGAAACCTATTGTTAATGCAAAATTAAATAAAATAATGTAAATATTAGTGAAATGGATTTTTTTTATGCAATCTCTCACCTTAGGGAACATCATGTTCAATGTCTCCAAGAGAGGATAAGTGCAAATTGATCTCATTTTGTTTCTAGGTATGTGGCTGACAACTTTTTTTACCCAAAATTGATGAAACGAAAAGGGTTTTTAAAGGAGATTCTCAGCTTTCGACCAATATAAATAATGCTTTACTTTGAATTTAATAAGTAATTATTATTCATTTTTTATTCAAATTATGACTTAAGTCTTGATTGATTAAATTATTGAAAAACATATATAGCTTTCAAATGGTATCACATTTTTTGAATCCAAAACATGCATCACATTCTATGCTTTGCATACTATAAGATTCAAAAAAAAAAAGAATTTCATGAAGTTTTGACAAAGTTAAGGTGGTCAAACATATTTTTTTATATTTTTTAAAATTTGTAATAAAAAATTCAAAATTAATTATTTACTTGGAAAAAATTACAAAAAATAATGCATCACATTGGAACATGAGTCCTCTACTTATATCTAAAATCTTATAAAAAAATTATTATCATTTTATTGTCGTTAGGGTGGTCAAAAAGACACCCACTTCTTATTTTTTCCATGAAATTTAAGTACTATTGCATTGAATTTTCAAATTTTCACCAAATATATATTTTTTTTTTTAAAAAAAAAACTTAGTAGTTTAGAAACTACATTCAATTTTCTATAGATTTTATTCTTACAAATTTTTGAAATAATATAGATAACTTCTTCAAAGTTTTACATTAAGTTTCCTAACTCTAAATTTTGTAATTTTTTTGCCACATAAGGGCCTATTTTTTTCCATGATGATCCTGCACATACCCTTCAAAGAGAGGACAAGTTCAAGGTCTCATCCTAAACAACATTGTACCTAATGCATCAAAGAGAGCACATCACAAGAAATGAAAAACACACAATGAAATGTGAGTCGTGATGTATGCCTCGACTTTAAAGTAGTTGCAAGCACTCATACTAAGAGAAATTACTTTAAAGTAGAAGAGAAAAAGACATGAGAGCTCACACGGAAAGCCCTATGCCAAGTCATATGATTTTGAAAAGCTATGTCATGAAGGAGAGAAGTATGTCATATGTAAGCCAACTTAAAGCATGTTGTCCACATTCCAAGCTTGCTCTTATGTATTCATGAAATGTTAATGACTAGAAAAAGGAGGCAACCATAATTGACATACAATAACAAGTCTATCAAACCCTTTTTCCCCACTAAGTTCAGGACAAAGGTGAGCCAAAAGGATTGATGAGATGTATGCTAGAGTGAAAATCAATAGCAACTAGAGGAACTAGATGCATCCACATAGGGAAGCATACCAAATTCTTGAAAATGTTGAATTTTAAGATTCAAAGCATGACACTTATTAGTGGAATGACCATAAATTCTATGATAAGGACAAAAGAAAGTCTTGTCATAATATTTCTTTTGAATCCTTTATGATGAATGGATTCTTTCACACCTACCCTAGGGGCAGGCCGACTAGACTCATTCCATTCACCCTTTTGTGTCTAGCTCGGAGGCAGCCTGACTAGACCTTACCTTTCAAACAACACATCCCTTGAGTGGACTCCTCTCCTTATGAAGGGTTCCCGAGGGACCCCTTTGAATGTTTTTCTCATTAACAGTCTGTGTGACTAGCCACTTTTGACATGTTCTATCTATGGGTAGATGTGTTTCCGCTTCCTGACTCTATAGAGTCAACTTTCTAAGGTTCCTCCATGAGGGGGATATTGGAGGATACCTCCCTACAAGACCAAGAAATTTTAGGGTGCTTTCCTTTGAGCTTCCTCCATGCAAGAGATCTTGGGGGTGGCTCCCCTACAGGACTGAGAACCTATAGGGTGCTTCTTTCATTATTCTTCATGCTTGAGTTTGTCGAAAATACCTTCCCTTTAGAACCAAGAACCTGTAGGGCACTTTTTTTGGTATTCTTCATGCTTGAGTTCATGGAGAATACCTTCCTTGTAGGACTGAGAACTTGTAGGGAACTTCTTTTGATATTCTTCATGCTTGAGTTTGTAGAGAATACTTTTCATGTAGGACTGAAAACCTATAGGGAACTTCTTTCAGTATTCTTCATACTTGAGTTAGTGGAGAATACCTTTCCTTCATGACCGAAAACCTATAGAGTACTTCTTTCTGTATTCTTCATACTTGAATTCATGGAGAATACCTTCCCTATAGGACTGAGAGCCTATAGGCCACTTCCTTCATTCAAGAGATCTTGGAGGTTGCCTCCTTGTAGGTTTGCAGTCTAGTAAGATGCTTTGTATTTCCAACTTCATAGTTCTGAGAAGCTATGGAGTCCTTTGCTTTTCTTACACCTTCAAGTACACTAGACCAAGTACTACTTCCTCAATGGTTTAGGTATACTTTTCTAACCCTACTCTCTACTTGATTTACTTTACTAATAAATCATCATTACTCTTGCTCGCTAAAGTGGGGGGAAAATGTATGAGAAAACTTGCACCCTACATGCAATTCCCCTTTTTTCGTTTATCCACCTTAGAAAACCAAGGTCGAAGGCTTAATTTCACTTAAGCCTACTATTGGCAGTCCACATGGTGCCTATTCTGAGTGTTGGTGGAGGTGTTTCTATCGAGGATGCATGCACAGTGTGCAGAAATCCACACACCATGCTTACGTCCCTAGAAAATTCTTGCGGCTAAGCCAACGCAGGCATTACTCTTCTTATTGGCAGTGAAGTTGTAATGCATCCTTCGGCCAACCAACCTAAATATGGCCATTTTCTTCCTTCATTCCTTCATATTCATCCCTTGAACATGTATTTCATCTTCTTCCAAGCATTAAGCTTACTCTTCACCACTTCAAGCATTGAATCCAACACTTAGAACTAGCAGCATTCAAGCATTTCATTGCAGCAACATCTCACTTCGTCAACTTGGTAGAGCATGTTTGGGACCATGCCATTGCAATAGAGGCTTGAGTTCCTCTCATTTCTCCCCCAAGCAGAATTGAGTGCTCTTTGTGGAGGTGGTAAGCTTTCCTCTCCTCTCCTCTATCATTTGTTTGAGTAGCATAGTACTATTTTGTAGTGCTTCTATTGTCTTTACTTTATTGCTTCTTTATCTCATTTCCTTGGCTGTCTGTGGAGGTGGGAACACCTAAATGGGGGTTTGGTTAAGGAAAGCCCCTATACAACCACCCAATATTTTCCCTCTGTTTGTGTGTAGGTGTGCATGCTTCTTGGAGAACTAGCTAGAAAACGAGTTCCTTGGTGAGATTCTCCTTATTTTTGTCACTCTTACATATTTTCTTTATAACATTGGAGAGTATTTAATTTATTTAGTTGTATCATTTTGGCCCTTTAGTTAGTCAACTAGGCCGTTAGCTAGTTGTGTTGGCTTAACTACATCTTTATTGTTGTATGGTTGTATAAACAACACACTTTTGAGATGCTAGGGTGCTACACTAACGTTTAGAGATCATGCTTATGTCCTCAGATAGAGAGCTTTCTAAAATGTATTAGACCTAGAAACCAACTCACTTAGCCTTTCCTTGTATTTTTGGTCTACAAAGCAACTAAGAGGCCCCACGTCCTCGTTACTCTCACCTCACATTCCCTAAACATTTTACTTAGCTAAGGTAAGTTAGGGAAACCTCTTCCATCTTGACCCTCTGTGACCTAGGGGCTTGCATGTAGTGGTCCCCCTCTCTTACATTTTTGGTGAACCCGACATGAACCATTTTGGTTTTGTTCTTGCAATACTGACAACTCCTTTCCTCGTACTCTAGGAGTGTTGTAAGGATATCGCCCTACAACCCAACCTACAACCCCTAGTTAGCATAGTTGGAAGGTTCCAAAGGTATTGCATGAAAAAACCTTAATTGGGTCACCATCTTATCTATTAACCTTTTGGGATTATGTGAAAGCATTACCTACTGTGCATAATGGCCTCCTTCCTGCATCAACCCTTCCCCTCTACATAGCCTATGGATAGTAGTAGTGTTGGCATAACATTTACTTCACAGGATCAATGGGAACATCATAGCTGGTGTTCTCATTGAATCGGCATCACAAGTGAACATAATAATAGAGGAGATTATGCTAATAAACTTCTTACATAAGGACGGATATGATGCTCCTATCAGTTTCATCTGCACACATGATGGGCTTTCCATGCCCCTTATGCGTAGGATTGTCCTATCATTTTTTAGTTGGACCTAAGTCCATGAATATCCTCTTTGATATCATCCCTATATCTGAAATTAGGTATCCCTTGGTTGGTGGAAATGAATATGATACCCTTCGTTGTGCATAAATGCTTAAAATTTATCCATGGAGGTTTTTTGCATGTGATCCATGACATCAGTTATCGACCACTGGTTTCACGTGGTAGCTAATCCTTGGATCACACATGGGATGTGTCCATGGGTCCCCTTCTTCCTAGGATGGACCTTTTGCATAAAACATATTAGAAATATAAGAAAGGGTATCTGAGGATGAAGGTAAGGTACCCTCCCTCACCTTATGATATCTCACATAGGGCTTGCTTGAAGGTTGATAGTGATGCCCCTAAGGCTTGAAAGATGAAAGAAGACAAGCAGTCTTGTGATCCTACTTCTTCCTCTTCAGCTACCCAATTTGACACTTCTTCTTGCTCAGCTATGGTACTGTCAAGATCTGCTCCTCGTTTGCAAGAAAACCCTTCAGTGCTCGCTTGGAAAAAGCATAAGTGTCTCGCATTTTAGCTTCCTATTTTTTCAATGAAGCCTAGACCCATTTGATATGATAGGAAGAAGGTCTCCCAAGGAGAGTTCTCCTTGTCTTGACCTCCACGACCTCCTAATTCCCTTGCTTCTAAGGCAGTGAGCAGAAATAGGCCCATTGTTGACACTCTTGATTTGACTCCTCCTGTCACTCCTCAAGCTACTCCCCCTGCTCCTATACAGGAACCCATTCCTCTACTTGAGATGGTTGTAGTGGACATTCCTATAGTTGAATAGGAACCTATTGTCCCTTTGCAAGCCCTGCCTTCTAACTCCAATAGTCGTAGAAAGCACCTTGCACCTAGGTGCAAGCATTGGTAAAAGGCTCTCCTAGCCAAGCAGGATGCATCATAACAGAAGGAGGAAGGAATGACCGCTCCTATTTCAAGACCTCTTATAGCATCTTCTTCCTCCCTTCCTTCTATTTCTCTTCAATCTAATCTGCTTGCGGCTTCCATTGTGAGCTCAAATGCTTTATCACTCCTTTGGTAAATCCACCTTTGCTAATGTTCGTTCTAGATATTCAGCCCTTCCCAAAGCTCGTGGATATGATTAATACTTCAGTTGTATCCACTGCGGCCTTTTCTTCCTCTTTTGTTGCACCACTAGCTTCATCTGTAGGGAGTTCATCTCCTCCAATGAAGAAAGAGAAAGTGGCTAGCCCTTCTAGCAATTAAGGATGTAAGAGGAGTCCACCTTCATCCCATGGTGGTCCTATGTTGACTTGTTTTTTCCTTATGACATAACCAATTTGGGATTCTCTTGAGTTCATCAGTATTCCCGAGTCATTCGGTGAGTTTACTAATGAACTTCATGCACAACCTGCCTCATCCACTAAGAATAGACATGGTGATCCTATGGATGCATGTTTAATTCCATGTACAAAGTCCTAGCTCTATCGAGTATCTTCACAAAATCCCTAATTTTGAATCCACAAGAGCTTGGTGGAGAGGACCTTGATGGACCCTCTTTCTTAGTCCTTTTTATGGGTGGGCCAGATGCTCCTCCTCTTAACATTCCACCATTACAAGCTTTTCCTCCCTCCCCTTATGAGGATTTAGGTTGTGAAGCAGATGACCTCTTGGTGAATTAGTGTTAGGATGAGGCCCTTTCTTTAGCTTGTATGTGTATGTTTTGTGATGTGTTCCCCCATACCCATTCTCTATGTGCTTGGATGACCCTCGTCACCCCTATTGGTTCCTAGATATAGGCATTGTTTTTATGTTGTGAACCTTCCTCTATTTGTGTCATCATGCTTCCATTTTTTTGCTTTATTTTTGATAAATTAGGGATGATGCAAAGTGTTGGGGGAATTTAGGCTCCCCTCCCATGTTTACCCAATTTTTTATTTTTACTTTATCTTCTCATGCATTCCTCACATGGTCTGTTATAGTAGGGGTTTGATGAAAGTTCATTTACATACTAATATTATACATATATATATATATGACAAGTTCTTACCCTGAAATATCAGGCTACCCCTATGTCCTTTGTTTGTGTTTTCTCTCTTTTTTCTTTCCTTTTATCTTTCTCTCTTATTTTTTTGAGTTGTCCCTCCTATGTGTGACAACACTCTTCTTTAACACTTCAATTTTCAAAAAATGAATTTATTGTCAACAATTTTTTTCTCGAGTCTTCACAATTTTTTCCCTAGAATTGCATTCTTAACTTGGAACCCTAACAAGATATGTTTCATTCATCATAGGTTAGTAAATAAATGTCTTGAATACCTTCCTTTGAAGTGGGAACAACTTTAATTTACCCTCACATGGGGGCATACCATTCCTTTTGAATTCCTTGATGAAGTGAACATCTTTCAAAAAGATTCCTTGATGATGAAGCACTCTAAGAAGAATAGTTTCTTTTGAATTGTGTGTCCCTTGAGTGGACCCCATTTCTTCCTCATGGAAGGTTACCAAGGGACCCTTCTTTTGAAGCCTTTATGATGAATGGATTCTTTCCCACCTAGCTGGGGGTAGCCCGACTATACTCATTACATTCACCCTTTTGTGTCTAGCTTGGGGGTAGCCTAACTAGACATTACTTTTCAAACAACATGTCCCTTGAGTGGAAACCTTTCCTTTTGAAGGGTTCCCTAGGGACCCCTTTGAAATTTTTACTTATTGATGGTCTATGTGATTGACCACTTTTGACATGTTCTATCTGCAGGTAGACATGTCACCACTTCGTGACTTTGTGGATTCCACTTTCTCAAGTTCCTCCATGAGATATCTTGGGGGATACCTCCTTGAAACACTTAGAACTTGTAGGATGCTTTCCTTTGAGCTTCCTTCATGTGAGAGATCTTGGAGGTGGCTCCTTTGCAAGACTGACAACTTGTAGGGTGCTTCTTTCAGTATTCTTCATGCTTGATTTCTTAGAGAATACCTTCCATGTAGGACTGTGAACCTATAGGGAACTTCTTTCAGTATTCTTCATGCTTGAGTTCATGGAGCTATAGGACCGAGAACCTATAGGGTGCTTCTTTTAGTATTCTTCATGCTTGAGTTCGTGGAGAATACCTTCCTTGTAGAACTGAAAACCTATAGAGTACTTCTTTTAGTATTCTTCATGCTTGAGTTCATGGAGAATACCTTCCCTATAGGACTAAGAGCCTATAGGGTGCTCCCTTGGGGCTTCCTTCTATAGACACATAAAATATACCGATTAACATTGTGCACTTGATCCTAACTTAATAACATCGTTTCTGCCTAAATCACTCCTCGGTCTAACCATTTAATCAAGTCTCCTTATCTGATTAAATCCATAAATATTCCTCTCTTAATTGAATAAATTATTTTATCTAATTAAGTCAATCTCTTTTGTTAATTAAATCAATCCATCTAATCTAATTATCGCTATTTAATTAAATAATAAATTTATTTGATTAAATCTCTAAAGTCTATCCATTAAATTAAATAAATTAAAACATTATTTTATTTAATCTATAACCATCTCTTTTAATTAAATAAATCAAAATCCTTATTTAATTAATCTCTTATCATATTCCTCTCTTATTTTATTTAAATAAATCCATAAATTTGAGTCAAATAGGTCACATCATCTAACCTCTCTCATTAAATTAATTAACCTTTGATTGATTTAATCTCATCTCATGTCCCATCCTCTAGATAATGCAAGTTGCACATGAAAATAGATTTAATTCATTTATTAAATGTCTATTTTCCTCACAAGGCATCTTTTGAAATATCCTCTCAATTTGAATTCAAAAATTCCAAGTCAACATGTATATCCAACAAGGCAATAAATTAATCTTACATGTCCTTTACCTTGAGCCAAGTGGCATTTATTTCATTTTCCCTTCCCTCTTACATGTCATTTCAAAAAATTTGAAATTCAAAACTATGCATTTATTGGTACAATCCCCAAATCTTGCACATCCTCCATCCACTCATAGCTTGAAAAGTGGCATCATGGCATTGGATAAATGTTAGTCTCACAATGCTCAAATTTGGACATTCATCCATCTTGGCATTCTATAAATAAAGATCTCATATCCTCATTTTATCATCCATAATTTATGCAAAATTACCATGCTCAAATATCTCTCAAATTCCATCCATTATCATTAAGTTCTTAGCTAGGTTTTGCAGATTTTGGCTTGAAGCTCTCATCCTTCATCAACAAAGTGGATCAATCTCACCACCATATCAATCTTGCACCTTATGAATTGGGAAAGGGCCAATTTCAACATCAAATTGGCACCAATTCCCCCATGGGATCATGAGTTTGCACATTTAATTAGGATTGAATCTTTATGTTCTTGTTTTATTGAATTATTCATAGTTTTATTTCCTAATTTATGTCTTTTAAATGGATTTCATGGGGAACCCTTTTTTTGTCTTGCCATCTCTTGTTTAACTTGTTTATTCTTATTGTTTTGCAGGTACCAAGGTTGGGGTTCACACATTTGGTGCTAGAAGGAGGGATGGATATCATTCTTTCTCATCTTTTCCCAAAATTTCTGCATCTTTTCCTCACACAGAAAATTCTAACACTAGGAGCTCAACGTCACTATTTTGGGGCCGTTGTCTCTTTAGCATTGCTATATAGCACCGCGAGAGACTTAAAGTACGACGTTGGACTCGTCCTGCCAAAAAAGTTTGAATTTCTTACTCCACCACTATGTCTTGCCATCTCTTGTTTAACTTGTTTATTCTTATTGTTTTGCAGGTACCAAGGTTGGGGTTCACACATTTGGTGCTAGAAGGAGCGATGGATATCATTCTTTCTCATCTTTTCCCAAAATTTCCGCATCTTTTCCTCACACAGAAAATTCTAACACTGGGAGCTCAACGTCACTATTTTGGGGTCGTTGTCTCTTTAGCATTGCTATATAGCACCGCGAGAGACTTAAAGTACGACGTTGGACTCGTCCCACCAAAAAAATTTGAATTTATTACTCCACCACTAGGCTCGTTGACACACATACATTTTTAAAATAGTCAAACTACGGTGCTAGAAGAAAACTACAATGTTGGTCGAAAAGTGTGACGCAGTTGAGCTCTCTATTCTGACGCAGAGCGATGCTGATTGGCAAACGACACTGCTGGGAAATCAAACTCCAACTCAGTCACGAGTTGCGACATTGGAAGGGAGTAAAAAGGGAAAATTTAATTTTAGCATATGCTCTTTGATTAATGATTAATTTGTTCTCTATTTTCTGCCTTTTTGTCTCTGTATTTTCTAGAATTTGACTGGTTTTTCTTCCTTATAGGTTGGAAATCAAAATCAAAGAAAGGGGAAGCATGAGGAGGATGTTTCATCAAATCAAAGTGTTTTTAAACACTTTAGTGTTTACTTAACACTTTGCTAAGAAATTGTTATCTTTTTCTTCTTTAGGATACTAGTTTTCATTTGGGTTTAAAAATAATGTTTTGATTATTTTTCTTGCAAAGGCTAAACTGAACATTAGGACCACAACATACTAGATTTTTTTTCTTGGATTAAAAATTGAACAAATATCTCTCAATTGTTTTTTGGTGCTTAAAAAGAACTCACAATAGCTATGTGGACTTAAAAGGAACAAGTGCAACTTTGTATTTGTGAAGGCTTACTTAAACTAACTTCATTGAAAAAGGATGTATGCACTTCTCTCGCACCCTATAGCTATCTTGAGAATCAAAAGGACTTTTTTGTGATTTTAGGGTGAGATAAAGCAATCACCTCCACACTTCATTTGGTTTAAAAAATTGAACAAAATCTTGTGTGAGTGTTAATGAGCTTGTTGCATGTGTTCTCCCTTTGTTTCTAAACAAGGGTTGATTGAACTATGAATAATTTTATTCGCTTTTGTCTATCTTAGAGGGTGTACCTTGGGAAAAAAGTACTCACCCAAGGGAATGACTCAACCGGTAACACTCTAAAGCCAAGAGTATTTCCAACTGGTATATAAATGTGGGTATTGGAGTAAACGCCAATATCATGCAGTTGATTCTGACAATATGGATCCGAAGGGGGACTCTTTTCATATGTGCCAATCTCCATGAAAGAAAAGACTGAACTAAAACCCTTGTTTGTAGTGGCCTATTAACCCATTCACCGAGTTTATCAAAGTGGTGCATTGGAACTTAGATTCCAGGAAGTTACTTGCCATGTACGATCTTGGTTAAAATATAGAGGTTAAGACTTCATTCTTAACATACCTTTATATTTTTTCCTTGGTTGCATGTAAAATCATCTCTTCTTCTACGAAGGGCATGAGGCAAGCCCACCAATAAAAACATACCAATTGAGCTAGCGTGTGATATTTCTTTTGAAGTCAAAAACACTTTTCTTGTTCGAAAACATTGGGAAATAAACACTTAACATCATCATCCAAATTTCAAACCCTTTAGGAGACAAATACAATTGACTCGATTTAAGTGTTATTTCTTTCCCTTTGGATTTATCCTTAGAGGTTTCTAAACACATTTGATTACATCTCAATTTTTCTACTAAAGTTAAACAATAGGTAACCCTTGAATTCATCAAAATTCCACACAATATACTTTTTGGGATTTGAAGAAATTAGGACATTGGACATCTAGTTTGGAAAACCTAATCAAAGAAGTGTTTGTGGTAAAATAAATTCACTAATCAAGATTAAATCAATTGAACCCCACACATGTGCTTGCATATATTTTGTCTTATGGTCTTTTGAGCAAACATTGATCTTTTGGTTTGAAGGGAAAACCATGTTCTTCAAAACCTTGGCCTTGTAAACAAGTCCTTCTTAGGTTCATTTAGGATCAAAATCAAACACTTCGTCCATCTCAATCATCTATCAAAATACATCCCACAAACAACTTTAGAGCTTTGAAAACATCATTTTAGACTTGGGTAAATCATCAAAATCAAAATCACTTTTTTTAGTTAAGAGTATGGGAATGCATCCTTTCTCATACCTCTAGTTAAATTAGGACCCCTTTGAACAATTTCATCCTAAGATAACATCTAACATCTTAGGTTTTACAAGTTCATTATCCAAATCAAACAATCAAAATCAGGCCCTAAGTCTAACATTGATCCAAAATTCCCAAAAAATCAACACCCATATCATTCCCCCCCTTTTCATCCTTCATCTCATCACTGGTCGTAAACACCTTAGAGGTCACTTTTACAACAAGTTTAAAACACAAGAGGAATATGGAATATAAACTTGATCCATACATCATGAGTAATCCAAGTTAGCCAAACTATCAAAGCCTTACAATGCCAATTGATTTTCAAACCTCACATTTATACAATCCATACATGGGATCATTATCTCATTCAAACCTCAATGGTACAAAAAATGTGAGTCTACCCAATCTAAATATTGGAACACCTTTTTCGATGGTAGATTTAAATCCAAGTCCAATATTGCAACCAAATACTCAATGCATGAGTATTCACCAAAACAACATTATCCCACCAAATCCATACATGCCAAAAGTGAATATACCAACTACAAGATTATCAAACATGAATCCACACTTGGAAATTTTTGGGATAAATATGTTTGTGAATCATACAAATGTGGTTGAAAGTCCAAACAATATGTTAACAACTCCATGTATTAATCCAAGTTAAGGTAACACCATGCAAAATCAAAGTTACCTAAATCAAGGAAATGCGATTCCCAACACCAAAAATGTTCAATTTCAACCTATCATGCCAAATCTGAACATCATCCCAAATTAGAACATTGTCCAAAATCAATTTTTTCATGATCCCATTAAAAAACCACAAGTATGCATCCCAAATCTACTTGAACCAAATCAACTATATCAAGGGATTCAAGATCGAAATCAAGATCAAATTTGGTGAGATCAAATTGCTATACTTACCAAAATAGTTGGGTAATTACGCCAAGAGACATCTCCACCACCATTAACCATACCAACATCATTCCTTGGTTTAGGGCTTCCCCCTTTACCTAGCACCAATCACTCCATCCAAATCAATCCACCTAACACCAATCAAGCCATCACATCAAATCCTTTGAATATACCATTAACATCACACCAACAGATGATATCTAATCAAATGACAACATCAATCCTAACAAATCAAAATATGGTCTCCCAAGGATCTGGGTATGTGCGGGATCATCATGGGAAAAGCAGGCCCTTAAGTGGCAAAAAATTTAGAAAAAACAGAGTTAGGCAACTTGAAATAAAATTTTAATAACTTATCTATATGATTTCAAAAATATGTAAGAATGAAATCTACAGAAAATTGAATTTAGTTTCTAAAATACTAGGTTTATTTAAAAAGAAAAAATCTATTTGGTGAAAATTTGAGATTTCAATGCAGTAGTAGTTAAATTTCAGGGAAAAACTAAGAAGTAGGTGTCTACCTGACCACCCTAACCACAATAAAATGATAATATTTTTTTATAATATTTTAGATATAAGTAGAGGACTCATGTCCCAATGTGATACATACTTTTTTGTATTTTTTTTCCAAGTAAATAATTAATTATGAATTTTTTATTACAATTTTAAAAAATATAAAAACTCATATGTTTGACCACCTTATCTTGGTCAAAACTTTATGAAATTCTATTTTTCTTCTTTTAATCCTATAGTATGCAAAGCATAGAATGTGTTGCATGTTTTGGATTCAAAAAATGTGATACCATTTGAAAATTGTAGATTTTTGTCAATCAGCCTATCAATCAAAACTTTAATTGTAATTTGAATAGAAAATAAATAATAATTACTTATTAAATTCAAATTAAGGCATAATTTATATTGGTGGAAATTTGAGAATATCCTTTAAAAACCCTTTTCATTTCATCAAATTTGGGTAAAAAAAAATTGTTAGCCACATACCAATCATATTGCCACTTTTTGGCCCATCATGATCTTGCACATGCCAATCTATCACCACGGTCATTCTAACCATTCCTATCACCTCGATTACTCCAACCACCCCTATCACACCCATCATATCTCAAACCCTCATGATCACTCCAAACGTATCTCAACAACTTGTCACTACATCCAACATGATTCTGAAACCACCATTGCCATCATCACCCACACCACTCCTTGGCTTAGGGCTTCCCCATTTACCAAGTATCAATCAAACCAACATCCCAAACATCAATCAAAACATCACACCAAACTTTTAGAACATGTCATTGACATCGCAACAACAAACGAAAAAATGCACAAGCAATCACAATATGATCAACTAGCCCCATAATATCTCAAAACATGGTCTCTCAAGGACCAATCACACCAATTACACCATCCACCTCTCAAATACTAATCATCAATACAATGGCACCTCTTATCACCACAACAAGCACTATTCCAAAACCACCTACGCCACCACCACCACCCAAACCAAACACATCAAACCAATACAACATTGCATTACGAGCTGCTCAATAGGCTGCTTATCAGAAGGCACTCCAACAAAACTAAAATTGACAAGCTACACAAGCTACTCAAGTTTCCCAAGCCACACTACAAGCCTAACAAGCACAAGCCTAGGATCAAGTGCAAGCACAAGCTCAAGCCCAATACCAAGCCCAACAAGAAAATGTTGTTCAAAATCCTAGCAAAATGTTAATGACTCCATGTATTGATCCAAGTCAACTATCACATGATCAAGACGTATCCATCAACGAACACATAGAAGATTTTTTTACCTCATCCCAAGATCAAATCAACATACATCAAGAGCCACTTTTTAGTGATCCATTCAAAGGAGTGTTAACATTATTTGATCATGTAATCAACAATCCATCAACTAATGATCATGTTGAAAATGTCTCTACATCACCTAATGAGTTAGAGGACATATCTCAAAAATTTATTCTAAAGCTCATGATCAACATCTCTCACCAAAGTCAGGCAATGGTCCTTTCCAAGACATATTTACATCCTTCGACCTCATGATTGCCGATATTGAAAGAATATTCAACTCAACACTTGATCCAAATTCACTCAAAAATCAAGAGGATATTGAGCCACTTCCCATCCAAGAACCTTTTATAAGCAATCCATCCTTTGAAACTGACCCATGTCAAGAACTTGATCCAAAGCAGGACAAATCCAAGTCCAAAACTAATCAAGATTAAGAATTTGTATCTCCAAGATATTATAATGATGTAATGGACACTCTCCTATCTATACAAGATGTCACAAATGATGATCACATCCATATAGCACATTCTCTTCCATCTACCCATGAGATGCTTTATATGGATGGAAACACAGTTGATCTTTATTTAGAACAAGAATATTTTACTCCTAACATTATTACACAAAAAGAGAAGGTTATTGAGTTGAAAACATTAGGATCAGACATATCCCAAATTCAAACTGAAGAAATCATGTATGAAGATATTCATCAGTATCCACTCAAGGAAATAGGTCAAATAAAACAAGATATTCTAGAGTTAGTAGAAGATACAATTGAAATAAAATCATCAGTGGTGGTCATTTATTAGAGAATGCATTCTAAACAAGAGCTCTCAGAACAATCGGAATCAAATATTGAAGGTACTACTACCACCATACCAGGGGCAACTTTATCTAATGCACGCATCAACATAGGGAGCACAAAGAGTCCTTATGATGAAACTAGTGGCAATACTACAACTAGTCACCTCATGAATCTTCACCCACCCATCACCCCATCCATGAATTGGGATCAACATCAAAATAAATATTTGAATCAAATAAAAAAGAATGTTATCAAAGAAAAAGAAGCGAAGAAGAATAATGGAAAAATCAAATACATATGGATACCAAAGAATACAAAGAAAGATTATCCGTATCAAACTCCATTAGTCAAAGAAACTATGGGGAAAAATAAAAAAGGGAAAAGTATCCATCAAAGATGTCCACAAAAGTAAAATCAAGCTTTTCAAGCGATGTACAAAGTGTATCAAGTAGTTGGTCCTAATTCCATGCACACTTCCATATCCACCCATCATTGTTCATCTTCCCAAGTTTGGAGTGTCAAAGGCTCGAAAATGTCAACCAATCCATCTCTTATCCCTAAACACACTCCATCCACTCCTCCACACATGATATCCAATTCTCAAATTGACCATGTATTGGCAATGACCCTTCATCATAAGGATTCCAAAGGCACTCTATTGCGATGTGCACACAGGGACAAAGTTAATCCCAATATCAATAAAGAAGATCAACAATCCCAAAAGTTGCATTCAAGTGCACGTATCTTAGCAAATCAGATTCTTCAAGCAGGATATCGATGGCACATTATGACAGGGGCATCTACATCAGCGACACCTTGTGATTTGGCATGAGCTTAAAATCTTTTAGGAAAATTAAAAAAATTAAAAAATATGAAAATCAAAAAAAAAAAAAGGATTGAAAACGTAAAGAAAAAAATGTCCTTTAGTGAGAACCACTTTAGTGGCACTTTGGGCAAGTACCATGATGAAAACCTAGCAAACAGGCATCATGTGTAGAATCGAGCATCTACGTGCGCTAGTTCAGGTGGAAGCATCTTATCCCATCCATAATAAATCCAACATTCCAATCCATTGCCATAATAAATCCATTCATCCATGAACCATTTATCCAATCCATCTACATCCATAGTCCAAATTATCTGTATCTTGATGAAAGTTTGGTGCACACTTTACCCTTGCTTATGGACATGGGTCATTTTCATTAATCCTATCCTACCCAACATTATATGAGCTATGTAACATTATCCAAATGAGCATTCTTTATCTAGACACCTTATCTTATCGTAAGATAATCTTTGGCATCCTTACATACACCTATTTGAGCATCCATCCATGGAATTCCATACATTACTAGACACTGGGGGTAGATATTTACATCTTGCTTTGGGAATAAATCTTGATCTATATCCTCCAACTTATGTGGCGATCTGAACATTGGCAAAAGTGAAAAAAAATTAGTCATACCATTTGTGAGAAAAAATCCAAATCACTAGCCCATGGCATATTTTGATGAGAAGACATTCCTTTTCAATCTTCATCTTTCATCAAACATCAATCCAAATAATCACTATCAGTCGCATCTAATGCATGCTACAATGTCACATCAAATCATCCAAAATATCTTTTTGTTTCAAACCAAGCTTCAAAATCTTGATCTTTCAAATCCAATAAAAAAATATCATCTCAAGATATCCTTGTGTTGCTTAACACTATCCTTGCATTGTCATGTATCCTCGACAATGTTACCATCATCAATCCTGATCAATCAATCCTTGCATTGTTGTGCATCCTCAACAATGTTATCATCATCAATCTTGATCAATCAAATCCTTGCATTGTTGTGTATCCTCAATAATGTTATCGTCATCATCAATCCATCAATTAGATCAATCAACCTTAGCTTGGTTTTCAACAAAATTCCAAATAGATCATTGATATCATCAGAAAAATCCTTATCCAAATCATCAGAATTGTGCAAAAAATCCAAAAACATCAAAATCATCAAAATCCCAAAAATAGGTCAAAAAGTCAAAAAGTCAAAAAATAGGGTCATCTTGTCGAGCTACGTGGTCTCTGTGTATATAACATAGGCAAGGCTAATCTATTGATCAGCCCCCGAGACCCCTAGGATAGGTCTTTAGGTTAGTCTCTTTGTCAAAATCTCAGAAAATCCTAAAAACATTGGAAAATTGAAAATCAAAACATTTGAAAATATTGAAAATACCAAAAATAGCCTCAAAACATTGCAAAATGTCAAAAACATCCAAATATTTGAAAAAATTCATCCACCTCATCTCACTTGCACATGTAATAACACCGTCCATAATAAATGGCTGTCATCCTCAATCTTTGACAAGATAAGCAGAAACAAGCCTAACAAGTTGAAAGTGAAAACTCAAAGCATCGAGTCTTAGGTCTAAGTCAGTGCATAAGCAAGTTGGTCATCTTTTCGTATCGGTAACTCATCATCCAAATTGGTCCCATATCAATCATCATTTGAAAACACTTTGGATAAAATGAAATGACGTGTCGCCATCCACTAACATGTCTTAGGATGAATCCTTCCTATAGTGGGCTTTATCTTTTGGCAATAGTTTAAGTTCTTATCCTTAGAAAACACATCCTCCTTTGGTTAGTGGTATTGAAGAACATTATCTTGTTTGTGTGTTTTGTCTTCATCTTTGACTTATCTTATTGCGCTCATTCCAAATACTTCTCAATGATATCCCAAATAGAGGATTTAGAGAAATAGGAATGGGGCAACAATCATTATTCTCTTTGTCTGCTATGCTTGTCGAACATTCTTGTAATATAACCTTGGTGAATACTTTCTCTATTAGGTATGTATAGAGGAGGTCTAGGAAAAATTGTTGACCATTGCATCGATAGGTTTACCTGTCTATGTTCTAGTCCAAGATGTTTGAAACTACTAAAGTGCACCCTAGCAAGGTTTATGTATTTCAAGTGTGAACAAGAATACTCCTATCTATTTGTCAAGTCAAAATCCACCTCACTAGGTACAATGCCATCTTGGTTGTCTATACCTTGACACATCATACCATGTGTGTTATAAAACATAAGAAAATATGGCCCTTTGAAAATCCCAATTCCTCGGCAAGAAATCATCATCATCACCATCTGCATTTTGCATAACCTCATGCCTTGTTGAAATAACTTCTTCTCTTCTCACTTATCGCACTAACAATGTACTGTGACAGTTGGTCATCATCATCATCATCATTGATCCTGCATCCATGTACCATTAACATATTGCATCAACATATAATATATGAAATATAGGTATTACATTTCGATCATCATATAAACATGTTAACATAAGCATTTTTCATAAATAGGCACATCCATTTTATTATATCACATTTCATTCATTGCATAAACCATCACATAAAATTCATTTGTACTAGCATAAGCATTCACTATCCATTGCATAAAAGGTACATAAACATACATCATAGGTACATAAAGCATTATAGACAATCCATTTCAACCATTACATTACATCACAATACATTTATCACATAAATCATTACATAACATGGGAATAAGCATATCATAATCATTTTATTCATAATCATAAACATTAGATATATAAGCATTTAATTCATTTGCATACATACTTACATAAACATCATGACATCATCTCACATCATTACATTCACATCTCATTACGCATTATCATACCACTTTGCATTAACATATCATTTCATCCTATTAAATACATCACATATATTACATCATCATTTACTATGTTTAGGGTAATAACATTTGTTATTCTAAACATCTTATAATAACCATGTCATTCACATTGCACCATCTTATTTGCATCATATCACCATCATTACATCATCCATATCATAAATCATGCACATAAGCATAAACGTACAAAATTCATTGCAAAGAATATATGCATGCACATTATCACAAGTCACATATCATTTCACATGAGCACTATATAGAAATGTCATTTTATAATCCATATCACATATTAGATCATCCCATTTGCATCAGCACATATACACCATCATATAGACAACTAGATCATTGCACATCACATAAATATATTTGCTTATCATAAGACGACATAATATAAATTTATTAGTCATAATCATAATGCATACATCATCGAAAATAGATGCATCCATAAATCCATCATACACCATCAGAAACATATAACATCAAGTAAGCATCATATAGAATCATATAAATTGCACAACATATAGAAGTAGAATCATACATGCATACATAAAGAGCACACATTGCATCATATCAAAAAATCATCGGCTCATATATATCATTAATATCACAACTGTTATAGTACAAAATGGTCGGATCACTATGCATATGTGTCAATCTGTACAAAAGGCCAGTCGGGCTATCAAAAATGAGCCCATAAGGCAGAAAAAGTATCATCTCAATCAAGCTCGGTCCTTGTGAATACTGCCCTCACCTCTGTCACCGTGACCCTCTATTAGTCTATGGCTAGCCCGCTCTGAATACTCTGGAACCTGCTCTGCTCTTGGTATAGCCTGGTGATAGTACCTTCGATAGTACTCAGCCTCTCAAAAGACATCCTTGTAGGACCAAACTGATACTGTACCTTGGGAGGAGGAGGTTGCCATACTCTCTAGCTGCTGTCACTAACCTAGCTTTGTGGCTGCCTATAGCTCTGCAGCCTATCTCTGTTGAAAACCCTGATCCCTCTTGACCCTGAGCTGATCCCTCTCGGCCCTCACCTAATCTCTCTCAGCTATCATGGCCTAGAATTGGACATGCAGTTGTGCAATCAAAGTTTCTCATGCATCCGCCTGCCTTGCTGGTTGTACCTACGGCTGCACCAGAGGAGGACCCTCATCTCATGGCGGTGGGAATAGTGGCACTTGTTGATGGTCCTACTGTTGTGCATGTTTTGCACACACGCCCCGCCGTAGGCAGGGACCCCCCTTTTTTCACTCCCAACAGGCTACTTTGCTCCTGTCTTGTTTTGTGTGCCCCATTTCCAAGCCTAAATTGGTCATTTGCCTTCAAATGATCAAATCCCCTACCCAAATTCACCTACTTGGGGTATTCAAATCTGCGGAGAAATGAGGTCCAGCGTCCCCTTTTCTACCTTTTGTCTTGTTTTTGCTGTTTTGGAAACATCCGTAGACCCCTGTCGCTCCCATTTCCACAATTTTGACTTTGGGGGCAACCTTTTTTGGATTGGGGATGTGTTTGAAGTGCGTAAATGAACTGCCAAGGTTTCATCATCATTCCGTCAAGTTTTGATGGTTTTGGAACATTCCCTCTGGAATTCCCTTCCTCCTTGGCTGTTTGGAAACATCCGTGGACCCCCGTCGCTCCTGTTTCCTCAATTTTGACTTTGGGGGCAACCTTTTTTGGATCTGGGATGTGTTTGAAGTGTGTAAATGAACTACCAAGGTTTCATCAACGTTCTGTTAAGTTTTGATGGTTTTGGAACTTTCCCTTTGGAATTCCTTCCTCCTTTGCTGTTTGGAAACATCTGCATTACCCTCGTCGCTCTCGTTTCCTCAATTTTGACTTTGGGGGCAACCTTTTTTGGATATGGGATGTGTTTGAAGTGCGTAAATGAACTACCAAAGTTTTGTTAATGTTCCGCTAAGTTTCGGTGGTTCTGGGACTCCATCCCTCTTTGGCCGTTTTTAACATCCGTGAGGCCCCGGCGGCCCGGCCTTCGAGCCCGGCCCCTCTTTGGCCGTTCTGGGACTCCGTCCCTCCATGGCCATTTTTGAACATCTGTGGACCCCTGTCGGTTGGTTTCACATTTTGACTTTGGGGCCAACTTTTTGGTGGATCTGGGATGTGTTTGTGGTGCCTAAGTGAGCTATCAAGGTTTCATCAACGTTTGGTTAAGTTTCGGTGGTTCTAGAGCTTCGTCCCCCTTTGGCTGTTTTGGAACATCCGTGGAGCCCCAGTGGCCTGGATTAATGTCTATGGTCCAAATGAGCTCCAAATATGAATATCAAGATATTTTGATGATGCATGGATAGATCTAATAGGGAATTTGTAGGTTTGACTGACATTTTCCTTAACTCATGTATAAATGCACTTACAACATTTCGTGTTTGCAGGAGTCAAGAAGCCTTCCGTAGGTCTATTGGAGAGGCCCATTGAGGGAGTTGTCCTACCTTTTTCCAGATGATGATGATTTCTAAGGAGCTTTATGCCCGAATCAGGGGCCACCAATCCATTGATGTCAATCGTCGACGGGCTCATTTGATCCAAGGAAGAACACTGCAAACACATCAAGTAAGAAGACAACTTTCAGGCAGTTTTTGCTACAGTGAAAAGGGCAATTAGCTAAATGAAAAAATTGCTACAGTGACTGGCACTAGATGACAAAATAGGGAAAAGACAAGGAATGTATTTTAAATTGCTAGATATTGTGGGGTAGGTGAAACCCTATTGAAAATCAACTCTGGGTCATTCGATGTAATTGAATCCTGGCCATTCATTTGGGTTTTGGAAAACTATAAATAGGGGCTTGCCCCTCATTTGTAAGGGTTGGAGAGATGTTGTAAAAAGCATTTGCAACAATAGAAGACAACATTGCATGATTTTATGGATGTTCTCTTTGATTTTTCTCATCTTGCATGCATGGTTCAACTTCCCTATTAGTTTAGGTGTTAGTTATTTTTGAATGAAAGTGGTGATGGTGATTGTTGTTTCAGTATTTGATGGATTTCCAGCTCATACTTTTTGTGGTTCATTGATGATGAGTCACTTTGCAAAGCTAGTCTGAGCTTATTACTTCATTGCTGCAACTTAGTTGAATTACATGTGCATGATGTGTGTGTGTAATCTAAAAATCTGCAGTCCTTAGAAGATTGCACTGGTTTTGTGCAACTGTAGGTTTCTCTTGGCCAAGCAAAACCCAGTTTAGGAAGCATGTCTACTTTAGCAACCACCATTGTTACTGTTCATTCGTAGCTTAGGATTAGAATAGATTTCTTAACCCTTCTCCTTTTTCTATTTATTTTAATCCTTGGTTAGAGTAGGATCCAAAGCATCACCATGAAGCCAAATCAGATGAACTTGATGAGTTTCAACTTGCTATTTTGAGTGGACAGCCACTGTTAATTCACTTTTAGCACTTTGAAACTGCATTTGCAAACCCAACTTCCATGCTTTGTAACTCATCCGTAAGACCGCCTTATGATTCCAGCAAATCACATAAAACAACTAAGATATTCCAAGCACTGTCAAAACCTGACATTAGAGACCTTGGGATAGTGTTCTACAATATGATTGTGGAAGATTGTCTTTCAAGAGAGGTAGTACACCTATGCACTGCCTGTGTTGAAAAGTGCATAAAAAACACATCAACACCTACATGTGCACATCTCCCTGATCTGGCTAGACTGGATCCTATTGAACCTCAAATCTCTGTCCTCATCCTCCCCCACTACCTCCGACTCGCCACACATCTGGGACTACACCTGGTACTGTCAATCGAAGTGGAGGTCAGAACCAATCCTTATATGCCTGAGTGGTGCCTGGATCTACTGGCCCCTAATCATAAGCCCATGGTCAAACCACCAGCTACCTAAAACTGTCAACTTCCTCTGAAGTAGGAATATAGTGCCTCCATATGACCTGTGCCATGGTGTGGGTGAAGACAACTACATAATCATCATTGGGATGATCATGTGGCTCCTCGAACTGATACTGCACATGGCTAGGTAGGTACCTCTCAACCATAGTATGCTCTCACCCCTGCATAAACTGATCTTAGCGGTAATAGAATATCTGATCGGCATCGTCAGCCCATCCAGGCTGACCAAGGTATGGTTTGCAAGTGAATACCTGCATCTCATCGAGGATCCTTCTCTAGTAGGGGATCCCATGCTCAGTAGTGTGTGTGAAGGACACACCGCCTCTATATCGCCACACAACGAGATTGTCTGGCCCCATCGAAACTGGAATGACACGTGGACATAGAATAGAAATGTGCTCCCACACCTAGACATGAAATAGGGTCACCCTTGCTCCTAGTGCTTTGTCATCCATACAGACGTACTTGTGGAGGTTTTTGTAAATTGAAGCAAGAAGCACAAGCCCCCAAGAAAAATTAACTGGTATGTCTCAAACCATCTGCTCCTAGCAATATCCCCAACTAGGACTAAATTATCACCCTTGCCGATCAGGGGCAACAAGGCCCAATATGATAGTTGCAATCACCTAATGGTAGGGAGGTGCCAAGATCCTATGTCGCTTGAGCTCTATCTGTCCCTCACAGAACACAATCTCACTTATTTTAAGGTCTCTAAAGCAGGCCTCACACCCCTCATCAGTGTCAAAGATTGCCCAGCGACCATGAATAGGCAATCGTAAAATTTTCCAAATGTCCTCTAGAGTGACAGTGGCCTCCCCAGTAAGAAGATGGAATGAAGACGTCTCACTCTACCATCTCTCTGCCAGTGCTGATAGCATCCCTAGGTGAGCGCGAATGGGCGTTGCATACGCAATGTACCAAAACCTCACAATCTGGAGTCAATCCTGGTCCCTGTCACTCAGGTCCCACAGATAATTGGCGAGATCGCATGACCTGTGCTTCTGTGAATAGAGCTTCCTCGCCCCGTCCTACACCAAGGAAGGTCATCATGTTAAAAAATTTGAAAAATTATTCATCAAATGCTAAAGATACTTTTTTAGCAGTGCAACTGGTCACGCCCACAAAAGGATATAAAAGTCACAGTAGAACTAAACCTGGGAATCGGACATTCCAACAGGCGACTAACATCTTCTCATGGTCGTTCATTTACTTTATCAAACCAGGGAACGTATACTTGAAATGGAGCAGCACAGTATGTGCACTAAGAACTAGTTTCCAGTCACCATCTATAGAAAACAAATGCTTAAAAGTAATGCAACGTAAAGCTTTTTAACTCAAACACAACTCGGCTAAAACAAAAATCATAGCAGCTATTATTAAAGGACAAACTATGAACTGGCTTTATGCTGTAGGAACAGACACAAGGATGGATTCCCAATGCTGGAGGAACAATACAAAGCTGAGTTTGTGTTGAAATCTACAAAAATAGATTCTAACTAGTAATCAACATGAAATGAACAGTTAATTACAACAACTTGCTATAGAATACTTACTAAGTGGGTCCCCTTAGCAAGCATCAACTAGATTACACAAGAAGTTGACTCAAAGCTTCATCAAATTTTATTCATAATCAGAACTATGATACATCGATTACTCTATTTTGAAAATAAAACTTAACACATAACTCTATTACTTGTTCAACTTAATTTTTAACACATATTGTTTTCATCCTCGTTCACTCACACAGGAGGAATGGTTATTTAAATGAAAAAGACAACTAACTAATTAATAGAGGAAGTCGTGATCATAAATACATTCTGAATCCGTGGAACAGATATTCATAAATGAAAGTCTATTTTCTCAACGCGACCCAGAGAAAATATAACATTACACACTCCCTAGATCAAAGGATCGTTAAAGATTCTTCCCAAAGATTCGGTCAAAGAGTTATTACTGGAACGACTTCTTCAAAAGAGTCAAGATTCTTGCGCTTGATCAATTTTTGCTCCCTCCAACAATCCTACAATAAATGACAGAGGTGAAGGAAAGCATACACACAAGTAACATGACATCTATTCATTAATCACATGTTAATCCTATTCCATTATCCAAAATCATAAGCATACATCAGCTATGCGGGAGGTCAAAAAGGTAATTAATGAAGTTGTCAAGCTACAGGAATATGGAATTCATTGCTACAGGATACTACCCGAAAAGTCTTTAATCAACAAGTTTAAACAACTATTAATAATAAAAGTAAGAGTATCAAAAGTTTCAAACTATGAGCATATTTAAGGCTCATCATTTTTCCCCCTACTTATAATAATGTTGGTCCTCCAACATTGACTTTTCTTGTTATTTCCCTAAAATTTGTTGGAGTAACATGACCCTGCAACGAAGTTCCAAACTTGAAGTAAAAACCTCTGGTAAACTCCCATCTTTCAATTCTGCGGTTTTCTATTTCATCATTGATTTCCCTGGCTTGGTAGGGATAGAGCGGCCACATTAAAACTGGAGGTTGGAAGGTCAGTGGCATCCATAATTCAAATCTGCTTTGCAAACCCAGTTGCATGTACCTTTCTAATCTCCTGAGTGCTGCCGTGAAGTTCAATGGGTTGTGAGGCTCTGTCCTTCTTAGACCAACTGTCAATCTCTCCCACCTTGTCTCAATCCTGGAAGAGGCGAGCTTCCAAAATGTATATTTCTACTCTTTGAACTCATTGTATGCCTGTTTTCTGATATCAAAAAATTTCTCTCTTTCCTCAGCATGATTGCATCCATAAGTAACCTTAAACCAGGTTCTTAAAATTGTGTGTGGGTCTAAACTTTCAGCTCTTAAAAGAACAGGTTCATCTCTTTTTGTTTCTTCATATGTTTCCAATTGTCTCCCATAATTGATCTCATTTGCAGCCCAAGACATAAGTGCTCTTAAATGGATATCACCTATATAAAGAAGTGGGTTCCATTCAGTTTCTGCAAGAATTAAATAACCATGTAAAAAAAATTCACACATGGAGTTTTTCAACCAATTAGGGGCCACTTCATAAGTATCATAGAATTCTTTGGCTGTTTCAATATCGAGATCCAAATTTCTGGAGATCCTCATTAATTTGAACCAAAGAAACTGTTCCTTGAGGCACATTGCATATACTTTGGGTGGCGGCCTACACTCCATTATCTGTCCAGTTATTTTCATCATTTTATCCATTTTATTCTACATATCTTGAATTTCTTGCTTTTTCCTTTCAATTTCCCTTTGCAGCTTTTTCTTTTCCTCATCCCATAAACTTTGTTGGACTTCAATTTTGGTGAGATGGCGAAAACATAAAGTGTGGAATGACACAAGCATCTTCTTAATTCTCAGAAATTCCAAGTATGCAATCAGTAGAGTCCTTTTATACACAACTAAATCTGTGCAAACTTTAGTGGGCAATGGATTATCATAAGGTATTTCAAGCAGTTCAGGCACACCTTCTTCTTGTTGTAGGAAAAAATCCTCTTGCTGCAGGATGAAGCCTTGTTGCTGTACAGGAGAAGATTGTTCTTCCTCAGAAATTTTCTCAGCTGCACAAGCCAAGTCATCCAGACTCGGCATTTTCCCTTTATCAATATTACTAGGTTGTGCTGCCTCAAGAACAATAGAGGAGCTTTTTGGAACATTTGTAGACATATCCAGGGAGTTATCATGACCTGACTCAGCAGAGTCCTCTGATATTATGATAGTTCCTATTTGAACAGAGGTTGTAGCAGGCTTAGACTATTTTCTCAATGAACTCCTTCTTGGTAGTTTTGCAAAAGGAGCAGCAACAAAGGATGTTTCCTTAGCAGTCGTCTTCCTAGCTGGTCTTGAAGATCCAGACTTGGTAGGGGAAGAAGAAATTGAAATTGGAGTATTAACGGGTGTTGCTGCAGGAGAGACAGAAACAGGGGAAGACTTTGCAGGAGAG
Organism: Sequoia sempervirens; assembly: GCA_007258455.2. NCBI lineage: Eukaryota > Viridiplantae > Streptophyta > Pinopsida > Cupressales > Cupressaceae > Sequoia > Sequoia sempervirens. Next base: position 233,522,078 of record VDFB02000017.1, on the reverse strand, counting down.
GATGAGGCAAAAAGTTTTTGTCTTTGAGTATGTGGGTCCAACTCAGGAGTCTACCCTACCCCAGATGACTCACCTACAATTGTATTTCCTTTTTCTCTCCTAGCGGCAAACCTTGTTTGCACACCGATAGAGGACGTCAGTATGGAAGCTGCAGGACTAGGCATTGTAGGAGTAGCAAATTCTTGCTCTATTTTAGTACTTGAGGACTCAATTCTCATTTTCTTTCTTCTAGGTTGTGCAGGTAGTACCCTAGGAGGTTCAAGTGGTTGAAGACCTTTTCGAGCAACAAACTCATTTCAGGAAAGAGGTGAAACATCCCTTAAAGATCGCTTAGCCAAAACTTTTATTAGGGCATGATATGTGACAGAGTTTTGTTTACCCATTTGGGTTTCATGTGCACTATTTTGCAAAAGGTTCAACAAGAAATTCGGAACATTCACTACTAGTCCATGTCTCATATGAATTAACAATTTGAAATGATATGAATGTAGGTAAGAGAAACGCCCTCCACAAGTTAAATACTTGATAACAAATATGGTGTATTCAGAGTATGGATAAGGCAGGGACATTCTTTTACACCATTGCTTTGAGATTTCCAAAGGCCCATCAGCTGGTTATAACCACAGTCGGTGGCCATTAACTAGCAATTTGAAATGGATTGGATCAATTGTGGCCGGCTGGACTGATCCATTGTCAAACACATTCTCAACTTCATAGGGACGGAGCCAGCGTGTTGTGAGCTTACCTTGATTTTCTTGATATCTGGAATCATATAGCAGAGCCCAATCACCAACAGAGAATTGCTTGGTTTTGATGTGTTGATCGTGCCATTTGTTCCTTTGTTTTTGCACTGCTTTTGTATGCTGCAAGGAAACTTTTCTCATTTCGTCCAAAGCATTTAGCTGTAGGAGACATTCCTTCTGTGCTTCAGATATTTCTATATTGAGTTCAAGAGCTGTCCTCAAAGTTTTATGCTCAAATTCGATGGGCAACATGGCTATTTTCCCATATAAAACAGTTCAAAAGGTGTAAACCCAGTTGTTGTCTTCCATGCAGTTCTGTAGGCCCAGACTGCTTTAGGAAGTCTACTACTCCAATCTTTCCTATGGAGCTGCACTTTCTTTGTTAGGATCGCCTCAATTTCCCTATTTGTAACCTTCGTCTGACCATTGGCTTGAGGGTGATAGGGGCTGGACTTCCTGTGTTTGATTTTATAGTCATTCATTAGTGCAGTGACCAATTAGATGTGAACTGAGCTCCTTGATCAGTTACCAGCTCTCTGGGAACTCCAAACCTAGTGAAAATTTGTTCATACAGAAATTCAGCAACCTTGTTATCACGAGCATGAGTCATTGTCTTTACTTCAACCCACTTTGTTACATAATTTGTGCAAACCAAAATGTATGACTTGCCATTTGATGGTGGATCAATTGGTCCAACAAAATCCATTCCCCATTTATAAAAGGGGGTGACTATTACCTATGGGTACAGTGGAATTTCATCTGACTTGGTTGGTCTTCCCATACGTTGGCATCTGTCACATTTCCTTGTATAAGCTACAGCATCCTTGTGTAATGTTGGCCAATAGTATCCTGTTGTAAGAACCTTCATTGATGTTCTCTTTGCTACAAAATGTCCCCCACATGGTTCATCATGGCAAGCATGCAAGATATCATAAGTCTTATCTTCTCTTACACATCTTCGCATGACTTGATCAGGTCCAGTATAAAACAAACAATTTGCAATACATTAAAAGTTAAAACTTTTCTCAATTAATAGTTTCTTTTCTTTTGGGGAAAAGTGAGCTGGTATTCTGCTTGCTGCAAGATAATTGGTAATGTCTACATACCATGGAGTATGTGCAGCAATGGAAAACAGGTGTTCATCAGGGAACCTATCACCAATAACTTCTTGTTCAACAAGTGCAGTTATTTGAAGCCTTGATAAAAAATCAGCTACAACATTAGCTCTTCCTAGTTGATCAATGATTGTAATGTCAAATTCTTGTAACAACAGGAGCCATCTTTCCAACCTACCAGAAATGGTAGGCTTGTTCATCAGATACCTGATTGCTGCATGGTCAGTGTAAACAAATATCTGATAACCTGTGACATAATGCCTAAATTTATTCAAAAGCATACACTACTGCTAGCAACTCCTTTTCTATAACAGTGTAGTTTAGCTCAGGACCTTGAATGTTTTTGCTGATAAAATAGATAGCATGCTCAATTGAATTTTCTTTTTGGCTTAAGACTGCCCCTATACCAAAATCAGAAGCATCAACATGTATGTGAAAAGGAAAAGTCCATTTTGGACCTTGAGGAATAGGGGCTTTAGTAAGCAAGTCCTTTAGTTGTAGGAAAGAATTTTCACAGGCCTCTGTCCAATCAAATTGAGACTTCTTAGTTAATAAGGCATATAGTAGACTGGAAATTTTGCTGAAATCTTTTATAAACCTTCTATAATACCCTGCATGACCAAGGAAGCTTCTGATATCTTTTTGTTTTGCAGGAGTTTGTAAATCCAGAATAACTTCAATTTTAGCAGGGTCAACCTGAATTCCATTCTTGGAAATATGATGGCCAAGAACAATACCTTCTTCCATCATTATAAAGCACTTTTCACTGTTCAGAGACAAATTTTGCTCTCTGCATCTTTTCAATACTTTTTCTAAATTCACCAGTGCCTCTTCAAATGTAACTCCATAGGTAGTGAAGTCATCCATATAGATCTCCATACAATCATGAGATATATCAGCAAAAATACTAATTACTACTCTTTGAAATGTTGTTGGTGCATTGCATAGACCAAAAAGCAAGACTGAGTAAGCAAATGTCCCCCATGGACAGGTAAAAGTGGTTTTATCTTGATCTTCAGGGGAAATTTTTATTTGATTGTACCCACTGTAGCCATCCAAGAAGGAAAAATATCTTTTACCAAACAATGAGTCTAGCACTTGGTCTACAAAGGGTAGTGGAAAGTGATCTTTTTTAGTGGCAATGTTCAACTCTCTGTAATCTACACACACTCTTCATTTTCCACCTTTCTTAGGGACAATAACTAACGGAGAGATCCACTGACTGTCAGAAATTGGATAAATAAAACTAGCATCAAGCAACTTTTGAAGCTCATTCTTAACTATTTCTCTAAGTGCTGGATTTATTCTTCTTTGAGGCTGCCTAACTGGTAAATAGTCTTCTTTGATATAGATCCTATGAGTACAAATTCAAGGATCTATTCCTTGCATGTCCCCATATTCCCATGCAAAAGATTTTTTCTGATCTTGTAGCATTTTGAATAGGACAGCCTGTTGAGATTGTGACAGCTTGCTATTGATATTCAAACAGTGACCTGGAGACAATTCTATCTGCTTAGTGAGATCACTCATAGAATCTACAGGTGATGTTTGTACCTCTTGTGGAAGCAAGTTATGAAAAATTACACGAAATTTAGGCAGCAAACTCTCAGAATTTAGTTGCTGCAAGAAACATTGTAGATGACTGCTATTTGGATCAGATGAACTACCCATATCAGAGTTAGACTGCAGAATTTGAAAAAGCAAGGCATCTTCATTCTAAAGTTGTGAGAATGGATCAGTTTGAAGCATCATTAATTGAACCAACGAATTGGCTTCTTCAGTTTCTTCCCCCACATTTGGCCAAACAGATTGGGACAAATCTGGTTGAGGTTTAGCAGGCGAATACAAAGCCATTTTTTTGTGGATTGTCCATCAAAAATAGTCATATCTCCAGAACGGCATCCAATAAAAGCATCAGCAATTGCTAACCATGGTCTACCTAGGATAACTGGGTATCCTCCTAAAGTTGCCTTAACAGATAATATTGTAAAATCAACTGGATACTCCCAAGATTCAAGAGTAACAATTACATCTTCCACCATTCCATCAGGTTTGACTATGGAGCTATCTACAAGCTGCAGGACTATAGGTGTAGACCTAATGTTTAGAATGTTCAAGTAGTCCATAGTATGCTAGGTCATGACATTGATGGCAGCACCAAGGTCAATCAAAACATTTTTTACAATTTGGCCATTTATATGTATTTACACTACAGGACTTCCAAGGTCAATGTACTTTGGAATGACTACATTTCCCAACATTATATCAGCCAATTTCCCTAAGACATGAATTATTTGGGGATCCTTTTTCTTCCATCCAGGCTTCTTCAAACAGGCCTCTTTAATGGCTTTTCCAAAAATAGGAACATCTTTAATGGCCTGAAATAAAGGGATTTGAATTTGTACATTCTTTAGCTGATCCAGAATGTCAAAAGTGGGTTCTTCCATGGCTTTAGATGCGGTAATTTGTAACCTTTGAGGAAAAGGTGGTTTGTCTTGACTTTGCAAAACAGGCTCCTTAGAAACCGTATCAGTTATAGGTATATGCTCAGTAGGAACAACAGGTGCAATAAGTTCTTCACGGGGAGAATCTGGCATCTCAGTAATTAAAGGCGGTTGTGGAGTAGGAAGAATGGTTCCAGACCTCAAATGGATATCATAAATGTTTAAGACATAAGCTTGATATTGGTTGGCTTCAGCAAAATACGTGGGCTACTATGGCTGTTGTTGTTGCTTATTATTGGGATTTGGCAACGGCTAAGCAGGCATAGGCATTTGTTTTGGAGGGCCAGTATTTGTGGCAGTTGCTGCAAGAGGTGGCATGAGGGCCTGAGGTTGTGGCTGTGGAAGCTGCAGGAACCCAAGGGACTAGTTCTGCCATTGCTGAGAACCTCTCCATTGAGGACTCTACTACCAATTACCTTGGGGTGGGGTCCATTGTCCTTGTGGCTGCTGCCAACCTCCTTGAGGAGATTGTCATTGAGAGGTCTGATAATTAGGCCAATTTGGTTGAGATGCATTCCAAGGTGGTGGTGGTCCATATGAGGGTTGTCATTGGTTATTATAGCTAGAATACGGATTACCAAAAGTCAAAGGGTGTTGAGGCATACCTTGTCTTTGAGCCCATGGTCTCCTTTGTGCAACGTAGAACACTTGATCATCATCACCTTCTACTGGCTTAAAGTCAGAAGGTAATTGCTTAGCTTCCATATTTGCCACCATCTTGCATCTGCAGTCTCGTTTCTTCTGCCTGCAATGTGGACATAACTCGACCAAGATTGCTTCAGCTACCTCATGTTTCTTCCGAGCTTGCATAGTGTCTAGTTGTGTAGCCATATTGTTAATGATATCCTGCTTGAAATCAGACAACAAATTTGTTATCTCCATCTGGGAGACTCCACCGAAAGAAGACTTGCCCACTATAGCTTGATAACCTCGACCTTTCTTCACATTTTCTCGAGAGTAATTGAGACATATTTTCTTGATATCATCCCAAGGCAGTTGGGTTATATCACCTCCTCCCATCAGGTCCAAGGCATCTATACAGGCATCACTGATTCCCCTTAGAAAAAGTAATTTCTGAGAGTCTTCGTTGAGAGTATGGTTTGAATTCCTTTTCAGGGAAAACAAGAATCTTGAGATATAATCCTCCAGACTTTCATCCTCCTTCTGCTGAATTCTGAATATGTCATCACCTTTACTAGCACTCTTACAATATTCCTTATATTTCTCAAGGAATTTTGTTTGCATGGCTGCCCAACTATCAACAACACCCCTTCCCAAACTCATGAAACATCTGAGAGCTCCCTCCTTCAAGGTGGAAGGAAATAACTTCAATTTGTGAGCATCTGAAGTGTAGTCATAACTGCGACAGAGGATATCAAACTCAAATAGGAAAGTTTATGGGTCCTCCATAACTAGGCCATAGAACTTGGGAAGTAATGAAGAAGGAATATTCTTGAGGTTATCAGTGTCTTGCTAAGGAACAATGGGAAACTCAAAAGCAGGAGGTGGATTAGGTGGGTTATTTGCCATATTTGTGTGTTGGAATATCAGAGCAAATGGATTTTCCTCAGGTTCTTCATCAACTGGGTTAAATGGTAATTCAACAAACAGGTTTTCAGGGAGGAACCTTCCCAGTGCGTCTCTTCTTCTTCTATGCATGCAATAGAATAAATGGTATTTGAAAAGAATTTGAAAATACTTAAACAACTGACTAAACTACCGCTAACAATGACTATAGCAGGTTCTTAGATTGACACCATCCCCGGCAACAGTGCCAAAAATGGTCACGCCCACAAAAGGATATAAAAGTCACAGCAGAACTAAACCTGGGAATTGGACATTCCAACAGGTGACTAACATCTTCTCATGGTCGTTCATTTACTTTATCAAACCAGGGAACATATACTTGAAATGGAGTAGCACGGTATGTGCACTAAGAACTAGTTTCCAGTCACCATCTATAGAAAACAAATGCTTAAAAGTAATGCAACGTAAAGCTTTTTAACTCAAACACAACTCGGCTAAAATAGAAATCATAGCAGCTATTATTAAAGGACAAACTGTGAACTAGCTTTATGCTGTAGGAACAGACACATGGATGGATTCCCAATGCTGCAAGAACAATACAAAGCTGAGTTTGCATTGAAATCTATAGAAATAGATTCTAACTAGTAATCAACATGAAATGAACAGTTAATTACAACAACTTGCTACAAAATACTTACTAAGTGGGCTCCCTTAGCAAGCATCAACTAGATTACACAAAAAGTTGACTCAAAGCTTCATCAAATTTTATTCATATTCAGAACCAGGATACATCGATTACTCTATTTTGAAAATAAAACTTAACACATAACTCTATTACTTGTTCAACTTAATTTTTAACACATACTGTTTTCATCCTCGTTCACTCATGCAGGAGGAATGGTTATTTAAATTAAAAAGACAACTAACTAATTAATAGAGGAAGTCGTGATCATAAATACATTCTGAATCCGCGAAATAGATATTCATAAATGAAAGTCTATCTGCTCGACGCGAACCAAAGAAAATATAGCATTACACACTCCCTAGATCAAAGGATCGTTAAAGCTTCTTCCCAAAGATTCGGTCAAAGAGTTATTACTGGAACGACTTCTTCAACAGAGTCGAGATTCTTGCGCTTGATCAGTTTCTGCTTCCTCCAACAATCCTGCAATAAATGATAGAGGCGAAGGAAAGGATACACACAAGTAACACAACATCTATTCATTAATCACATGTTAATCCTATTCCATTATCCAAAATCATAAGCATACATCAGCTATGCGGGAGGTCAAAAAGGTAATTAATGAAGTTGTCAAGCTGCAGGAATATGGAATTCATTGCTATAGGATACTACCCGAAAAGTCTTTAATCAACAAGTTTAAACAACTATTAATAATAAAAGTAAGAGTATCAAAAGTTTCAAACTATGAGCATATTTAAGGCTCATCAGCAACTCGTGATGGCATCTTAGTTTGATTTCTAATCAAACTCCAACGCTAGACCCTAAAAGAGAAAAATTGCACCGCCGCGGTGCACTTTATCATTCAGTGACACACTTTGGACAAAATTAATGCCACTGTGTCGCACTTTGTAAACCCAACCACTGGCCCCGAGCTCAGTGTTGAAGTTTTTTAAGTCCAAATTTCACTACAGCGGTGCTATTCAGTAATGAGTGGTGCAATTTTTCTTCTAAGCGGTGCTATATAGCACCACTATAGACGAACCAACTCTTTAAAGCATTAAATGAGGCATTAAATGAAAAAACGAAGCTAGGGTACGAACCACTTACCGATGCCCCAATGCCAGGTGGTCGTTGGTACGTCTGAACTCGATCCAAAATGTACAAAGGGGGTTGTCATTGCGCCATATCGTCAAGAAGTCTAAGCTCAAATCTTGAGGTCACTATTAGAGGTGTTTGAAAATGACTTGAAAGTGACCCCTTGAGCCCTATTTAAGCATGAAAATTAGGGTTTCTTCCCTCTAATTGGCTATCTTGTTAGTGTTTTGGACCCTTGAAATTGTTTCTATCTAGTTGAGGCCTTTTTTATATCGTTTAATTGTGTTTAGGCACGTTTTTAGCCTCCTGGGGCTTTTTCGGACCTACTAGGTACTTTGTCCTCTTCTTTCGCGAGATCACCCAAAAATTGAAATTTTCATCCAATCTCTCGAGGGGGCATCATAATGGCATATTTCCCTCACCATGCAATAGTGGGGCAAGTTTTTTTTAAATATCAAAAATTTTGGCTTCGATCAAGATTGTTTATTCTTTGAATCAACGTAATGAGTACATTGTTTCAAAGAGGGGCAAAATGTAGACACGTAAATTATACTGATTGACATTGTGCACCTGATCCTAACTTACTAACATCATTTCTACCTGAATCACTCCCCGGTTCAACCATTTAATCAAGTCTTCTTATCTGATTAAATCCATCAATATTCATCTCTTAATTGAATAAATCATTTTATATAATTAAATCAATCTCTTTTGTTAATTAAATCAATCCATATAATCTAATTATCCCTATTTAATTAAATAATAAATTTATTTGATTAAATCTCTAAAGTTTATCCATTAAATTAAATAAATTAAAACCTTATTTGATTTAATCTAACACCATCTCTTTTAATTAAATAAATCAAAATCCTTATTTAATTAATCTCTTATCATATTCCTCTCTTATCTGATTTAAATAAATCCATAAATTTGAGTCAAATAGGTCACATCATCTAACCTCTCTCATTAAATTAATTAACCTTTGATTGATTTCATCTCATCTCATGTCCCATCCTCTAGATAATGCAAGTTGCACATGAAAATAGATTTAATTCATTTATTAAATGTCTATTTTCCTCACAAGACATCTTTTGGAATATTCTCTCAATTTGAATTCAAAAATTCCAAGTAAACATGTACATCCAATAAGGCAATAAATTCATCTTACATGTCCTTTACCTTGAGCCAAGTGGAATTTATTGCATTTTCCCTTCCCTCTTACATGTCATTTCAACAAATTTGAAATTCAAAATTATGCATTTATTGGCACAATCCCCAAATCTTGCACATCCTCCATCCACTCATAGCTTGAAAAGTGGCATCATGTCATTGGATGAATGTTAGTCCCACATTGCTCAAATTTGGACACTCATCCATCTTGGCATTCTATAAATAAAGAGCTCATATCCTCATTTTATCATCCACAATTTATGCAAAGTTACCATGCTCAAATATCTCTCAAATTTCATCCATTATCATTGAGTTCTTAGCTAGGTTTTGTATATTTTGGCTTGGAGCTCTCATCCTTCATCAACAAAGTGGATCAATCTCACCACCATATCAAACTTGCATCTTAGGAATTGGAAAAGGGCCAATTTTCACATCAAATTGCACCAATTCCCCCATGGGATCATTAGTTTGCACATTTAATTAGGATTGAATCTTTATGTTCTTGTTTTACTAAATTCTTCATAGTTTTCTTTCCTAATTTATGTCTTTTAAATGGATTTCATTGGGAATCCTTGTTTTGGCTTGCAATCTCTTGTTTAACTTGTTTATTCTTGTTGTTTTGCAAGTACCAAGGTTGGGGTTCATACACCTTCATGCGAGAGATCTTTAGGGTTGCCTCTTTGCAGGTCCATGGGCCTGTAAGATGCTTTGTTTCTTCAACTTCATAGTTCTGAGTAGAAATGGAGTCCTTTGCTTTTCTTGTACCTTTAGGTATGCCAGACTGAGTTCTACTTCCTAGACAGTTCAAGTATACTTTTCTAACCCTATTCTCTTCATGATCTACTTTACCAAGAACTCATCAATACCCGTGCTCACTAAAGTGGGGACAAAATGTATAAGATAAAATTTTCACCCTATGTTCAATTCTCTTTTTTTCCTTTATCCACCTTAGAAAACCAAAGTCTGAGGCTTGGGTGATCCCACAAAGCTAGTTTACAATTTCTAGGAGATTTTGATTTTTGGTGAAATCACATATTTTTAGAAAATACAATGATTTAATCCTTTAAAAGTTTCATTTAAATCATTCTAATTGAAGAAGCTTTGATCAAACTACCTTATATCAAGTCCCATTGGATAGAACCTCGCTAGTCTTAAACCATACCTATAACGAAGTCTCCTTTACACCTATCAAAATGTTGATAAAAGACAACTTTTGATTTACCTTTTGGGGAATCAAATGAATTCGTTTAATTTTATTTTTTTAAAGTATGTATTCCTTATTGTAAGCTTCCCAAAAAATATAATGTTAAATAAATTCAGTTTCATTATTATATTTATTTTTTATTTCTTGTGAATGTAGGTTTTTCACCAAAAATCAAACTCTCTGTTCCACACTTGTGGAAAAATAGAATATTTTCGAATGTTTTTTTTGAAAAATATGAGTGCACCAAATATTGAATTCCTTGATCCAACAACAAAAAAATTGAATTTTGATACATATGAAAAAAGTTACACGATATATGGTCGTGTTATGTCTCAATTGTAATTGGTTTGACTTCAAAACTTGATAAAGAAAAAATATTCAATAAAAAAATATCTAACCAAGTGGAAGCCATAGATATTGAACTTACAAATCTAAATATTAAAGAATTAGAATTTTATCCTTCATGGAAAAAAAATTATGCATTATATGGTGAGTGTCACTTTTTAAAAATGTTGTTTTATGAAAAAAACTAGTTTTCAAGGGAGATGGAAAAAGAAGTGCAATCTGATTCAAAAACAATTTAAAAAAATATATTTTGAATCTATAGAAAAAATGTAATGAAACTCATGTTTATATCATCTTCAAATTCCTCATGGTTTAGCCGCTATAGATGCCTGAAAGTGAAGATTTAGTTAAAAAAAATTATTTCAGTGTCTAGTTTGGCCAAAAATTATAAACCACTATTATGGGATCACTCGCTTAATTTCACTTAAGCCTGTTGTTAGCAATCAATATGGTACCTATTTTTATTTTTAGTTGAGGAATTTCGATCGGGGATGCCTGTGTGGTGCACAAACATCCCCGCCATGTGCTTACATCCCTCAAAAATTCCTACAGCTGAGCTAGGAGAGGCATTACTCTTCTCATTGGTAGTGAAGTTGTAATGCCTCCTTCAGCTAACCAACCTGAATATGGCCATTTTCTTCCTTCGTTCCTTCATATTCATCCCTTGAACATTCATTTCATCTTCTTCCAAGCATTAAGCTCACTGTTCACCACTTCAGGCATTCAATCTAACACTTCTAGCAACATTCAAGCATTTCATTGCAACATCTGACTCTCTCAACTTCGTAGAGCACATTTGGGACCATTCCTTTGTAGTAGAGGCTTGAGTTCCTCTCATTTCTCCCCCAAGCATCCTTGAGTGCTCTTGGTGGAGGTGGTAAACTTCCCTCTCCTCTCCTCTATCAATTGGTTAAGTAGCATAGTATTGTTTTCTAGTGCTTGTATTCTCTTTACTTTATTGCTTCTTTATCTCATTTCCTTGGTTCTCCATGGATGTGGGAACACCTAAATGGGGGTCTAATTGAGGTAGGCCCCTATATATCCACCCAAAATTTTCCCTTTTTTGTATGTAAGTGTGCGTGCTTCTCGGAGAACTAGCTAGCGAATGAGTTTATTGGTGAGATTTTCCTTATTTTTGTCACTCTTGCATATTTGCTTTATAACATTAGAGAAAATTTATTTTATTTAGTTGTATCATTCTGGCCCTTTAGTTAGTTAGTTGTACCATTATCTAGTTTTTTTGGCTTAACCATGTATTTATTATTGTTTGTCCATACAGACGACATCGCACTTTTGAGACACCAGTACGCTATATTGACATCCAAAGATCACACTTCTATCCTCAAACAGAGAGATTTTTGAGACATAGTGTTAGACCTAGAAACCAGACTGCCTTACCTTTCCCTCTATTTTGGATTTGTAGTCTAACTGAGAGGCCCCATAGTCCTTGTTACTCTTGCCTTACATTCCCTAAACATTGTACTTAGCTGAGGTAAGTTAGGGTAGCCTCTCACATCTTGACCCTCCATGACCTAGGGTCTTGCATGCATTGGTCCCCCTCTCTTATGAATACTTACACAAGGTGCTCTAGAGTGTGAGATGTTGTACCCTTCAGTGTAGGAGGGTAAAAAATCTAACAAAGGAAAATTAGGAGCATGTTACGAGATGGCAAGTGGAATGTTGTGAGAATGATGAAGTCCAAGGCCATTAGGTAGGGGAGATAATTGAGGAGGGAATGAAGATGGGTATGTAAGATGTCCTAGAGGATTTGTATGAGGCTCATTAATCAAAGAGTATCAAATGGACACTTGATCATGCATATCCACAATAGTCTTGGTTGGATGTATCTCAAATTAAGGGCAATAAAGAACTACTTGATGATCGGAGGAAGAGATAGGGCTATTGTTGTTATCTTGTAACACCATGATATTCTTCCTAGGAAAAGAATGTTTAGGAGAACAACAAGCCACATGTGTTTGACAAAGAGGGCTTGGTTCTCTTACAATAATTTCATTTCCAATAGGGGAATGATCAAGAATGGGATTATGAGAGGGAGAATGATGATTATTAAAGGATGGCACGTGAATTGTCATTGTCATTAAGGTATCTTTCTCTTTTTTTGTATTATCCACCCAACTAGGAGAGCTTGTAACATGTCCATCCAAGTTTAAGGTTGGTAAAATAGCTTCATCACAAGTGGAGGTAGAAAGAGAAGAACCAATATGGCTACCAAAGAGATCTTCCCATAGGGTAGGGACTTTAGGGAAATGAAGATCCAACAATGCATGATTTATCTTCTAATACCAACCAATCCTCTTTACATTGAGGATGGATATTAGGAGATATACATAGTTGATTGTCATGACTATGAAGATTTGGTAAGGTGATGTTGTGGAATGTGTTTATGATCTCATGTTCTTTGTGTGTAAATTCATCTAAGGTGGAATAAGTAGATGGACAATCAAAACTTTCAAGGCTTGTGAATTTTTGCATCTCAATACCTTCATCACAAATAGGAGAGGTATTGGAAGAAGAACAAGCATGTGTGTAATGATTTTCCACACTTCCATTCTTGCTAGTAGGGTTAAAGATTATATTAATGGATTGGTTATGTTCCATCAAAGCAGAATCAAAAGAAGGGATATTATGCTTGTAAAATCTATATTCGATTAAATCAAGAACACATCTTTTGAAAGAAAACATAGTGAAATAAAAGAAGGTACTATGGAATGGAATTTTTATTTTTAGAAATTGTGGACACAATGGAATAATCTAAAAATGAAATGTGGTGAGTGAAAAAAGTGGAATGAAACAATGCATGAAATGAGCTAATTAATGCTAAATTTTATGAAATGCAAACTATAGAAATGCAATTGACTAGTATATATAGGTTGAGGTACCAAACAAAATACAAATAGAAAGAATTTGAATTTTGTAAAATGTTGTTTTAGATGTCAGAAGGGACTACTTCACCCAGGGTGGAAAATGAGTCCCATTATGGACTTTATAAAATATTTTTAGAACTTTGTGACTGATTTTTATGTTTTCAGAATGCTATAATGCAAGTGTAAATGGAAAATGTAGAATTTTTTTTTAAAATGTGAATGAATCTAGATACCAAAAATGCAACCTAAATGCACATTTTATGAATGCAAAATTTAACACCTAGCATGCAAGTGAATCACGCAATTCCTAATGCAAGGAAGATCTATAATGATGGAGGACTCCAAATTAGAAAAGGGAAGTATTCAAAATGCAGGTTCACAAAAATGAAACGAAGGATTTTTGCACCCACTTGCTTTCAACTAGAAAATAATGCATGAGAAGGCCATCCACTAGAAAGATTCAAGGCCAAAATGCACTTGTGTTTCACTCAAGATTGATGCATGAGAAGGTAAGATATAATGTGAAGTGATTATGGATATGTTTGGAATAATTACAAGTGCAAATGAATACAAACTACTCTAATGCAAGGTGTTGGAAAACACCATGTAGATTACAAGAATGAACTAGAAACTTAGAGAAAGAAAAATAGAAATGAATGAGACTAATAGAGTGCACCTGGAGAGAAAATGATGTCACTGGAAGGTTCTAGAATGTCTTAGAAACTTCTTTTAATGGCCACTAGGACTCATTCACCATACATGGCGAGTTAGTCTTGCTTCTGGTGAAGTATTCTAGAAACTTGTTTTTGATTGTTGGGAGCTGAAATCTAAGAAAAATAGTTTTCAAACCTACAGATGGGACTCATTCTCCATAGGTTATGAATCGGTCCATCTACAAGAATCTACAAAATCAAGATTTGATTCTATGAAGCTAGATCTGCACTTCTTCTCTCTACATGTGTTCACTTTTGAAGTTGCTAGATTTGAGTCTGAAAATGACTTTGTGTTGATTCTCTTACTTGAATGATTAAGAGAGAACTTTAACAACCTTGCAACTTGATATGTAATGATTTATATGCTTCCAAGGGACCAAAATCTACAAACAAACAAGAGGGAAAGAATAAATGTTGATTGTTAAGGCATGGGAGTTTTCCTTGGTTAAACCCCATTTAGGTAATTAAACCAAAATGATGAAAAGAAGTAATGAAACATGCAAAATGGAATTGATTACCTTGCCATGATGAATGATCTTAAAATTTTGCAACATAAAATGTAGAATTATCCCTTGAATGTCTTAGGAAGCTCAATGAATAATTTGCAATGTGAAAGCCCTAGCTTGCTTGAGAAGTGAGATGAATGAGATGATATGAAGAAGATGTGAAAGATAAGATGAAGATAGGTAGATGGATCGTGAAAATGAGGTAAAAATCACTTATTTATACAGTTCTTGTGCCTTAGTATCCGTTCATACCTCATCACATGCCAACATCAAGTGGTTTTGAATAAAATTGTGAGAGGAAATTTGAAATATTTTGAATTTGGGGCCAAGGGGGCCTTATTCACCACTCATGGTGAATGGGTCCCACCTAGGACCTAAAAATAAGTGTCAGAAAAAATGTTTTGTTTAATGTTACTTATCTGGATAACATTAAAAAATGCACTTAATTAAGTCATATGAGGGCATAAAGGGACAAAATAAAGCATGAGAAAGGTTTAAATAGTGAAGATGTGCCTAGAAAAGCATTAAATCTTATTACAAGACTTTACAACACTTCAAAATAGGAATTTTTGATGAGTAAAAAGGTGATTTTTAGGTGAATTGTATTAAATGGAGTCTAGATGAATGCAAAAATGTCTTACAACACTTCACAATACCATCACAAGATGTCATTAAATGATTTTTTTTTAGTTTTCAAGGGTCCAAGACCAAGTGTGGATGCATAAAATGCCTCACAACACCTGAATCAAGGGGTCATTAAGTTCAATTAATCTCATGTCAAGCAAAGGGTACTTTTTTCTATCACACATTTATCCTCCGCTTTAGTGAAAGGATGAGATTGCTTCAAACTCACACTAAAGCAGCCATTCAAGAGAGATCCACATGTATTTCAAGCCCCCAAGATACAAAATCATGCAAAGGCAAGATAAAAATACAAGGAGGAAAAATGATGTACTTACTTTGGGACAACAAAAGTTCTTAGTTGACCACCAGATGAGAAAGGCCAATGATGTACTCACTTTGGGGCCAAAGAACAAGTTGTATGTGGGGTGAGAAATCCCAAAAAGGTAAGATACGTATGCTAGTTGGTATGCACTCACAAACATAAAAGTGGCTATGGGAAAAAGTCATGCCATTGGGTGGGCTTCCCACTCAACCATGTTAAAGTTCTACCACCTGATATCATTAACAAGGTGCCACAAAAGAAAATGAAATGATTTGAAACCTATTGTTAGGGTATGTGCAGGATCATGATGGGCCAAAAACTGGCAATATGATAGGTATATGGTTGATGACTATTTTTTACCAAAAATTGATGAAATGGAAAGGGTTTTTAAAGGAGATTCTCATCTTTTCATTGATATAAATTATGCTTTACTTTGAATTTAATAAGTAATTATTATTCATTTTCTATTCAAATTATGACTCAAGTCCTTATTGATAGGCTGATTGAAAAACATATATAGCTTTCAAATGGTATCACATTTTTTGAATCCAAAACATACATCACATTCTATACTTTGTATACTATAGTATTAAAAAAAAAAAAAATGAATTTCATGAAGTTTTGACCAAGTTAAGGTGGTTAGACATATGAGTTTTTATATTTTTTTAAAAGTTGAAATAAAAAATTCATAATTAATTATTTACTTGGAAAAAAATTACAAAAAAATATGCATCACATCGGGGCATGAGTCCTCTACTTATATCTAAAATATTATAAAAGGATATTATCATTTTATTGTGGTTACGGTGGTCAAACAAACACCTAGTTCTTATTTCTAATTCCCTAAAATTGAAGTACCACTACATTGAAATTTCAAATTTTCACCAAAGAGATTTTTTTTTTTAAAACAAACCCAATAGTTTAGAAACTACATTCAATTTGCTACAAATTATATTCTTACATATTTTTTAAATAATATTGATAACTTATTAAAAAATTTACATCAAGTTGCCTTACTCTGATTTTTCTAAATTTTTTGCCACTTAAGGGCTTGTTTTTTCCATGATGATCCTGCACATACCCATTAATGCAAAATAAAATAAAATAATGTAAAGATTATTCAAAGGGATTTTGTTCATGCAATGTATTCTCTTAGGGAACATCATGTTCAATTTCTCCAAGAGAGGATAAATTCAAAATGATCTCATCTTGTTTCTAAGAGAGGAAGTGCAAGGTCTCATCCTGGACAACATTGTACCTAATGCATCTAAGAGAGAAAATCATAAGAAATGAAAATAACACAATTAAAATGTGAGTTATAATGTATGCCCCCACTTTAAAGTAGTTGTGAGAACTTGTACTGAGAGCAATTGCATTAAAGTAGAAGAGAAGAAGATATGAGGGCTCACACGGAAAGCCCTATGCCAAGTCATATGTTTTCAAAAAGCTACATCATGAAGGAGAGAAGTATGCCATATGCAAGCCAACTTAAAGCATGTCATCCACATCCCAAGCTTGCTCTTATGTATTCATGAAAGGTTAATGACTAGCCAAAGGAGGTAACCATATGTGACATACAAGGTCAAGGCTATCGAACCCCTTTCCCCCACTGAGTATAGGACAAAGGTGAGCCAAAAGGATTGATGAGATGTATGCTAGAGTGAAAATAAATAGCAATTAGAGGAAATAGATTTGTCCACATAGGGAAGCATACCAAATTCCTAAAATTGTTGAATTTTATGACTCAAAGCATGAAACTTATTAGTGGAATGACCATAAATTATAGGATAGGCACAAAAGAAAGTATTTTCATAACATTTCTTGCATGTTCTATGAGGAAGGGTAATCAAATTATGTTGGAGAATGATATACAAAATACTCTCTTGATCAATGGTAGAAGGTTGTTCGAGGGTGCTTTGAAAAGAGTCATCATGCATAGGAGTGGGTGTCATACTTACGCAAGGTGCTCTAGAGTGTGAGATGTTGTACCCTTCAATGTAGGAGGGTACAAAATCTAACAAAGGAAAATCAGGAGCTTGCTGCGAGATGACAGGTGGAATGTTGCGAGAAGGATGAAGTTCAAGGCCATTAGATAGGGGAGATAATTGAGGAAGGAACGAAGATGGGTATGTAATATGTCCTACAAGATATGTATGAGGTTCATTAATCAAAGAGGATTGAATGGACATTTGATCATGAATATCCACAACACTCTTAGTTGGATGTATCTCTAAGTAAGGGCAATCAAGAATTAGTTGATAATTGGAGGAACACAAAGGGCTATTGTTGTCATCTTGTAACACCATAATATTATTCCTAGGAGAAGAAAGTTTAGGAAAACAACAAACCACATGTGTTTGAAAAAGAGGACCTGGTTCTCTTACAATAATCTAATTTCCAATAGTGGAATGATCAAGAATGGGATTATGAGATAGGGAATGATGATTATAAGAGGATGGTAGGTGAATGGCCATCATCATTAATGCCTCATTATCTTGTTTTATATTATCCACCCAACTAGAAGATATTGTAATATGTCCATCCAAGTTTAAGGTTGGTAAAGTAGCTTCATCACAAGTGGAGGAGGTAGCAAGAGAAGAACCAGTATGGATGCTAAAGAGATCTTCCCATAGGGTAGGGACTTTAGGGAAGGGAAGATCCTAGGTTGCATGATTCATAATAGGGGTATCTTCTAATTCCAACCTATCCTCTTTATAGTAAGGACGGATATTAGGAGACATACAAAGTTGATTTTCATGACTATGAAGATTTGGTAAGGTGATGTTGAGGTGTGTTTATGATATTATGTTCTTCATGTGTAAAGTCATCCAAGGGGGAATAAGGAGATAGACAAACAAAATTTTATGGGCTTGTGACTTCTTGGATCTCAATACCTTCATCACAAATAGGAGGTATTGGAAGAAGAACAAATATGTGTGTAATGATTGTCTACATTTCCATTATCACCATTAGAATTAAAGATTGCATTAATGGATTGGTTATGTTTCATAAAAGTAGAATCAGAAGAGGGGATATTATGCTTGTAAAATATATATTTGATCAAATCAAGAGCACATCTTTCGAAATAAAACATAGTGAAATAAAAGAAAGTATTATGGAATGGAATTTTCAATTTTAGAAATTGTGGACATAATGGAATAATCTGAAAATGAAATGTGGTGAGTGCAAAAATGGAATGAAACAATGCATGAAATGAGCTAATTAATGCTATATTTTATGAAATGCAGACTACAAAAATGCAATTCACTGGTATATATAGGTTGAGGGTGATCCTATAATAGTGCTTTACAATTTTTGGCCAAACTGGACACTGAAATTATTATTTTTAACTAAATCTTCACATTCGGGCACCTATAGCAGCTAAACTGTGAGGAATTTGAAGATGGTGCAAACTAGAGTCTCATCAAATTTTGTCTGCAGATTCTAAAAACATTTTTTTCAAAATTTTTGGAATCAAATTGCACTTCTCTTTCCATCTCCCACGAAAATAGATTTTTTTCAGAAAACAACATTTTTAAAAAGTGACGCACACCGTATAACGCATAACTTCTTTTCCATGAAGGATAAAATTCTAATTCTTTCAAATTTAGATTTGTAACTTTGATATCTAGTGCTTCCACTTGGTTAGATAGTTTTTTATTGAATATTTTTTCCTTAATCAACTTTCAAAGTCAAACGAATTACAATTCAGACACAACGCGACTGTATAACACGTAACTTTTTTTGTATATGTCAAAATTTAATTTAATTTTTTTTGTTGGATCAAGGACTTCAATATCTAGTGCACTCATATTTTTCAAAAAAAAAATTTGATAATCTTCTATTTTTCCACATGTGAAGAACAAAGAAATTCATTTTATGAAAAACCTATGTTTAATAAAACTTAAAAAAAAATACATAACAAAACCAAAATATATTAAAATTATATTCATTGGATAGCTTGTTCTGGGAATACCATAATCATTTGAAATAAATTTTAAATGAATCATTTGATCCCCCAAAATCTAAATCAAAAGTGATTTTTATTAGCATTTTGATAGGCGTAAAGGAGACGCATTTATAGGTATGGTTTAAAACTAGTGAGGTTCTATCCAAGGGGGTTTGATCTAAGGTGATTTGATCAAACCCTCTTCAATTGGAATCCTTAAAATGGAAATTTTTAAGGCTTAAATCATTATATTTTCTAAAAATATGTGATTTCAGCTAAAATTCGTTCCTCTCAGGAATTGTAAACCACTATTATGACAGCACCCCTGAGGTACTAAAAAGAAGCCCAAAAGCAAGATTCTAAATTCTGTAAAATGTTGTTTTAGATCTCAAAAGGGACTAATTTTCCCAAGGTGGCGAATGAGTCCTAGTATGGAGTTTTTTCAAGATTTTTAGAACTTTGTGATTGATTTTTATGTTTTTAGAATTCTCTAATGCAAGTGTAAATGCAAAATGTAAAATTTCATAAAGAAATGTGAATGAATGTAGATGCCAAAAATGCAACCTAAATGCACATTTTATGAATGCAAAATTTAACACCTAGCATGCAACTGAATCATACAAATTCTAATGCAAGCTAGATCTATAATGATGAAGGAATCCAAATTAGAAAAGGGAAGTATTAAAAATGCAAGTTCACCAAAATGAAATGAAGGATTTTTGCACCTACTTGCTTTTTAGCTCTCCTAGGGTTTTTCAACTAGAAGGAGAAAGTTGAGGCCAAAATGCACTTTTGTTTCACTCAAGATTGGTGAATGAGAAGGTAATAAATAAATGTGAAATGTGTGTGGATATTTTTGTTATACTAACAAGTTCAAATGAATGCAAACTACTCTAATGTAAGGTGTTGGAAAACACCATGTTGATTGGAAGAATGAACTAGAAACTTACACAAATAAAAAAGAAAAATGAATGAGACTAAACAAAGTGCCCTTGGAGATAGAATGATGTCACTAGAAGGTTTTGGAATGTATCAGAAGATTTTGTTAATGGTCATTGGGACCTCCTTCTGATGAAGTCTTCCAGAAACTTGTTTTTGACTATCAGGAGTTGAAATTTGAGAAAATTAGTTTTCAAGCCTATAAATGGGACTCATTCACCATAGGTGAAAAATCAGTCCATCTATAGGAATCTATAAAAACAAGAGGTGATTCCGTGGAGCTAGATCTGCACTTCTCCTCTCTATAAGTGTCTTCTTCTAAACTTGCTAGATCTATGTCTGAAAATGACTTTTTGTTGATTCTTTGACTTGAATGATTAAGAGAGATCTTTAAAAACCTTGCAACTTGATCTTTAATGATTTATGTGCTTCCAAGGGACCTAAATCTACAAAAAACAAGAGGGAAAGAATAAATGTTGATTGTTAAGGCATGGGGGTTTGCCTTGGTCAAGCCCTATTTAGGTAACTAAACCAAAATGATGAAAAGAAGTAATGAAACATACAAAATGGAATTGATTACCCTGCCATGATGACTGATCTTTATAGTCTACAACATAACATATAGAATCAACCCTTGAATGTCTTAGGAAGCTCAATCAATAATTTGCACTATGAAAGCCCTAGCTTTCTTGAGAAGTGAGATGGATGAGATGATATGAAGACTATGTGAAAGATAAGATGAAGATAGGTATATGGATCATGAAAATGAGGTAAAAATCACTTATTTATACAACTATTGTGCCTTAGTATCCATTCATACCTCATCACAGGCTGACATCAAGTGGTTTTGAATAAAATCCTAAAAGGAAATTTGAAATATTTTGAATTTAGGGCCAAAGGGGACTTATTCGCCACCCATGGTGAATGGGTCCCACCTAGGACTTAAAAACAAGTGTCATGAAAAATGTTGTGTTTAATGTTATTTTTTAGGATAACATTAAAAAATACACTTAATTAAGTCATATGAGGGCTTAAAGAGACAAAATAAAGCATGAGAAAGGTGTAAATAATGAGGGTGTGCCTAGAAAAGCATGAAATCTTGTTACAAGACTTTACAACACTTCAAAATAGGACTTGTTGATGAGTAAAAAGGTGATGTTTAGGTGAATTGTATTAAATGGAGTCTAGAAGAATGTAGAAATGTCTTACAAAACTTCACAACACCTTCACAAGATGTCATTAAATGAATTTTATTTATTTTGCAAGGGTCCAAGACCTAGCGTGGATGCATAAAATTCCTCACAAGACATGAATCGAGGCCTCATTAATTTTAATTAATCTCATGTCAAGCAAAGGGTACTTTTTTGTATGACAAAAACTTCAATTAGAAGTATTGGAAAATATTCTCTTGAATTTAAATAAAATACATGAAAATCATGTGACAAAGATGTGAAAACATAATTATTTTGTTTAAAGTCAATTATTTAAGTGAAATATCAAAATGGTGTCATCTTTAAATTGAATAATTAAAATTCACACTTAAACAAAAAGAAAAAATTATGCCTAAAATATTAATATAATTATCTTCATAAATTTTAGGAGAAAGTGGAAACCATGTTAGAATTCTATACTTATATACAATTCCTTCACTTTACAAGACCTTATATGTATTTTACAATAATGTATTCATAAAATTTCATCATGAGTGATATCACTAGTCATGGAAGACCAAAAATACCTTATCCTATAATTGATAAAGTGACAAAGAGAAACCTCCACAATGTGAAATAATGTTGACAGTGTAGTAAAGAACACTATATCAATTTACCTTTGTTATATTGGTGGAGTGATTCCTCTAGAAACTAGACATCATGTTCCTCAATCTTGTAATGTCTTTTTATTTGGAGATATAACTTTCTAGAGCAAACATATAAGTCTCCTCTAATTAGTGTTTTTTGTTAATATGATTTTTAGAATGCTTATAGTTTTAAATGGATTCTAGTGATATCTTTGTCTTTATAAATTTAAACCTATGTTCCAAAGCATAAAATTAGTTCTTTCATAATTAATTTTAGAATTTTGGTACAAGTTCATGAAAATTTTACATATTAGTGTCATAACATATACTAGTTCCACCATTACCTAACATAAATGATAATGGATTGGTAAGATAGCTATTTGGGTTTTAAAAGATTGTGAACTAATACCAATAATGAAATAATTCAATCTCATGTCATAGACACTCTTTGTTGAGACATTTATCTATTCAATTTTTAGAATATTCTTCTACTATTTAATGAGATTTAAGACCATTTTTTGTCTAGTCATTTTTTTAAGATGGAGCATGTGATTAAGTTAAGTATCTATTATATTGACAACAAAGTCTATTAATGCTCGATTAATGGGTATAGTATCTAGGTTATGCTACACATAAGCACTAAAGTAGAAATACGATAATTATCTTTTAAACTAAGATAAAAATTAGCATGATAATATAGTGACATAGTTATCTTTCCAATTAAATTTGAAATGTCAAATTATTTCAATAATTTATTAATCGTAATATTTTTGAAGACAATGTAACACTTAAATCTTAATGCATGCCTAATAAATTTTCTAAATAAAAATTATATTATATCAAAAAAATCTTAAATCATTATATCTAATAGAAACAATAATAAAATATCATTAAATTAAATTATAATGAACATACAAAAATTTGATATTAAGATATGAAGTTTCTCAAAGATCATTATTGCTATTAATGTTTCATATGAGAAAGAAAAATAAATGTTTAAGAGCTTACAATGGTTATAGATTTAATTGAAGTTAGATTATTATAATTACACGTCTTTGAAAACACTTGTATGCTAGGATGTTGAGCAAAGGTATCGTTGTCGTCGTCTTCTACCTGAGCTACCAGCACCTCTAGATACCTCGGAATTTGTGGCACAGAAACCTCCATCGTCCCTTCCAATATCTTCAACACTTCACCCATGCTCGGCCTCCTATCTTCATCGTCTTGAATGCACAATTTGCAAACTATAGCGGCTCTTTTAATCTCTTCAATATTTGCCTCATTTGCTATTCTTACATCCACAACACCTATTATGTTTCCTCTCTGAATTTGCGATGAAGCCCAGGTAGGAAAGTACAACCTGCTCTCCTCCACTTTCAAGTCCAGATTTCTACGACCTGATATAATTTCAAGCAACTTCATACCAAAACTGTATACGTCCACCTTGGTAGTGATAGGAAGGCCAGAGATCCACTCGGGAGCCAAGTAACCTCCACTTCCTCTTGTGGTCGTCAATACATGGCTGAAATCTCTGCCCACCAGCTTTACCAACCCAAAATCAGCTATCTTCGGGCTGTAGTCGCCGTCCAAAAGAATGTTTTCAGGCTTAATATCGCAGTGAATGATACGATCCCTGCATTCCTCATGGAGATAAAGTAATCCTCGTGCAGTGCCCAGTGCGATCTCAAACCGGGTCTTCCAATCCAACATCTTCTCTGCTTCCTCCTCCTTACAGAGGAGGAATGAATTTAGAGAGCCGTTGGGCATGTACGCATACACCAGTAGCCTTCGAGAGCCTTCTACGCAAAATCCCCAGATCCTCACCAAATTCACATGCTGTATTCTCCCGATGGTGTTTATTTTCGCACGGAATTGCTTTTCTGCTCTTGCAGAACCCTCTAATCTCTTAACCGCCACAAGCGTGCTGTCTGGCAGAGTGCCTTTGAACACAGAACCGAATGCTCCGATTCCCAGCTTATGCTTGAAATTCTCTGTTGCAATTCGCAGCTCTCTGTAAGTGAACGTTTTGAGCAGGATTGGCACATCCTCTTCTACGCTTTTCTTCCGCAGTCTTCGACGTTTCCACAGAATAATTGCGGCCAAGATGAGAGCTAAAACAGCAGAGATAGTCACGGCACAAGGAAGTAAGATAACAAGTACAGGGGCTTTGCTGCTTCTCTCCGATGTCGAGTGCGGCAACTCAGAAGCAGCCAGCCTGATGAAGATGGATTGGTTGTCAGATGAAACGCTCATTTTGAATAAATCCCCAAACCACACTCTACATACTGGTAGATAGGAAATAACAAAAGCAAAGGCTGTACAGGAGCAATTGTTGAGACAAGCAGTCCTGCAGCCTTGCAGTGTTTTCTCGTTGTTGTATGAGAATTCTTCTTCGGGCAAGTGTCGGTTCTTTGATTCCAAGAAGCCGTCGGTGGTGCCCGCTGTGACAGAGCATTGCAGGGGTCTTCGCCGAGCACACCCACTTGACCACCAACCTTGAGTGCGACGCTTGGGCGTGAAACCCTCAACACAGCTACACACATCATTAGTATTGCACAATCCATACGCCTCACAGATATTATAGTCACTGCATTGACCTCGGTATTTCGACCCTACCTGACTCCAGGTACCATCATCCATCCAATAAAGAAGTTTTAATTCGCCGTTCTCGTCTAACAGGATCCGCCCCGTGAGGCTATGCTCTTTGATTACCCTAAAATGAAACTATATGCTTAAAGGAGAAACCCTCACGCAGAACATTTCGAATTTCTCGGGAGCATACACCTCGGGAACGTTGACATAATATGTCCCAGTCCACTCTCCACTGGACCAATATGGAACACTGTTGTTATAGACCATCACCAGCTGCGTCTTTCCTGGAAACATGTCCATTCCCATAGTGGAGAGCCCACTTGCAGGATCCACAGAACTCTTCCACGAGGTTAGCTTCATGCCTTTCCACATCTTCATGCCAGGCAACCAAGTATCTGTCGGATGCGCGAAACACTCCCAAACAATCTCAGACTTGTTCTGGCCGTGACCCAGCATAATGAAATTGCCAGGTTCCGTTATTATTGCCCGCGATCCTTTCTGGCCAATATCAGTCGACCACACTGACCAGCCCTTTCTATCAAACATTCTGAGACGACCGTTGGTGGAAAATTCCAAAACACCAGGCATGGTTCTGACAGGATTATCTCTGTTAGCCACCCAAACTATGACCTTAGGAGAGATTCGTGCATACCAGATGCCAATGTACCAATTATTGGTTCCTCTTTGACAGAAAAATCCCAGAGGAAACGTGCCATTCTTTGACGTTATGGTCTGATTTCTAGCGAGCGAATCCCCTTGTAGAAGCGTATCCCCACCATCTAGTGCTAACGAAGTGCAATTATTCACTGCAATAATCACAGAAATTGCTAGGACGAAGTACTTCATCGCCATTTCGATAACCATAGCAGCTGTATTTTTCAACTTTAAATAGGAAAGAAACAGGTTACGGAATGAAAGAACATGGCTGAAGTAGTGTCGTGGATCCCACGCAAATGAATTCGGGACTTCTTTGAGAATTTCCTATCGCTCGTTTTCATCCTTCTTAAATTTCCAAATATTCTACGCTGGAGCATATGTATACCGTGAATCAAATAAATAGATGATTTGACAGCACAAGGACGCCACTCCGTAATACACGCAATTTGATTCGGACATACACGCGGCAATTTGGTCTTCTAAACGAAAATCTGCGTTTTTCCTATGCTTGAAGATGGAATGCAAGTTGAAGTATTTCCTTTTGTCGCGCACGAAAGCAGACATATTACTAGTATGCAATCTCTTTTGAATGGTTCCATGAAAATGAATTGTATTAAATGAAATTGTATTAACTAGCAATCACACCTTCATGTGCAATGGGTACATCGAAGACATATTAGTTAATTTTTTGTCAATTTGAAATCCGTAAGCTACTAATCATCTTTTTTAATTGGCAGAAAGGTAAGCAGTTATGAAGTTCTCGAAAACTGAGAAACCATTAAAGAGAAAACAATATTTCTTGGGCTTTTCATTCTCGAGCTATGTCGATGGTTCAGGTTTTGGTATCCTCGGTTTGAAATGAAATGTAGAAAAATAAGTACTGAACTAAGAACACGGTGAATAATTCATAATTCAATGTCAATTGTAAATTCAGAAATGTTGAAGATACATGAAAATGGTTTATATGACTGTATCTAGAAATGAAATAAATACAGATTTTTAATCATCATATTACTCTTCATCAAGAGCATCAATCATATGGTGATTTATCAGAGGCACAAGCAACACCACTTCCACTTGTATGGTATGCAAGTCTTTTGTAGCAAATGATTGAAGTATGTATTGGTGTACTCTCCCTCTTCCCTCTTTGTATATCCCTCTCTTTCTCAAATCCTGTTTGTTCTTTAAGTCTCACTCTTTTTTTTCCTCTATCTCTATACCCACCCTCTCTCTCCTACCCTTCCCCAAAACATAACATGACCCTGCTTGTAATGGAGCTTAGTTAAAAGGATCCCCACAAGAGGATGCATATAAAAGGATGCATGGCTCATGTGAACCTATCATTGATCATGTTTGGATCCCTATAAAAGGATGCATAACTGATTTGAACCTACAACTTCTCCATTGAGACCTTTGTTGCACAAACATCTCTTGCTAAATAGCCTACCAATTTACTTCACGTACTGCAAAATGTTTGCACAAAATAGACCAAATTATTTCCTAATTGACCTTCCACACTTCTTAAGCAGATTATATGAGACTGTTTTACATTTTACCTGTTGTAAAGCTACTTGGTATATGCTATGTAGAGATTGATTGCCATTCAAGAAAAAGACGTTTATAAATGTTTTGAGTAAACTATAAATTTCACTTTCATACTCTATAACCGGACGACCTCTTCTAGTTTCTCCAGTTATTTCAGATCCTCTCGTCTACAATTTTTGCCAGTTTCAGACATCCTAGTTTCTTCTCTTTTTGCCCAATTTACTGTACAACGAATCAAATTTCTAAATTTTTATTCGACAGAGTACCATACAAGGTGATTCAAGATCAAATTAAGAAAATCGCCAATAAGAATCATTTAAAAAAGCTGCAACCTCATTCTGAGATGGAAATAAATTTCTGTGTTTTCTCAACCTGCTATCAACAAATTGATAACCTGAATATCTTTCCCCCTATCAGTAGTAGGTCGATCATGAATTTTGCAGTTGTTTTGTAGATAACCCACAACATATTTTTTTAAATGACACACAGCATTGTCAACTGATGAAAACAGTTAAGAAAGAAGGTTTCACACCCTCACACCCTTTTTGCATAAAAAATTAGTTATCTCATTCCAAGTCGGTACATTTGGTTCTACCATTCTCGTAAAGCTTCCAAGCCTCGTCAGGAAACCCATTTTGTGCAAATCCAACAATCATTGCATTGCATCAGACAACATTCCGTTTAGGCATTTTCTGAAGAACATTGAAGGCCTCTCAATATCACTATTCTTTGCACAAGCAACAACCATAGCAGTCCATGAGATTACATTACATTCAGTCACAGCTTCAGGGCTTCCTCGAAATGATCATTTTGTGCAAAGCCCAAAATCATTGTACTGTTGAAACCGCATTGCGTTCATGCATTTTCTGAAACAAGTTCAAAATGCCCATTATGAACAAGAAACCCAATCAATGCATTCCACAAGACAACATTTCTTTCAGTTATTTTCCAAAAATATTCCAAAGCTTTATCAATAAGTCCATTCTGCGCATACCCTACAATGATCGAACTCCATAACACCACATCTCTTTCAGAAATGCTCTCAAACAGTTATAAAGCATTAACAACAAACCCATTCAGTGCATATCCTGTAATCAAAGTGTTCAACAAAATCACATTTCATATAGGCATTTTGTCAAACACATACGGTGCATTCTCTACGCTTCTAATAAAAATCCACTTTTAATTATATCTCCCTGTACCTAAACCTGCAACTACTTGATGAATCCCAACAAATACAGAATTAGCCAGGTCAATAAAACATATTTTCATTTGCTGAAACAATGCCAATGCCTGCTTGTAACGCCCATAATTTGAATTTTGAGTAATATACAATCAAAAGAGACCAGGAAACAAAAATTTCGATTAGGCATTCCATCAAACAAATTGCAAGGGTTAACCAGTCTCCCGCACTTCGCGTAGATGTTCACATGTAGTCTAAATACATATTATAGGCGAATCCAGCCTGATACCAACCCTGTTACCGCTATTTGATGTTAACGGCTACGATCGTTTGGATGGTCGTCCCTGTACTCAACACGGTCAATCTGCATCCGACACTTTAATCTACCCGACTAGGGTTTATATGGCAGAATATAATCCAAATACCAAGCGCTCAGGTCTGCTTTAACGCGCCCTTGACAACTTCAGTCTCACGCCTTTGACAGAGGAGAAACTACAAGCGCATATGTATTGAGGTGAGTGGGATTATCTCACACAAGTGAAGTGAAAGGTTAATACCAGGGACGGAGAGTTTGGAAGGGTAGAAAGCAACAGCAGCGGTGAAAGCAGAAAAAAATCGTGCGTGAAAATTGCCTAAAAAGGATGAACGGCTCAGACTCGTTACATCGTAGTGCAGTGCCATCTAAACCGTTCCGCGTAAAACAGGCTGGAGAAGCTCAGTATAGGATGCCTTTGGCGTAATTAGTAGTAGTGTTGGTGTGTAACGGGTATATAGAAGAATTATGGAAATTTATTTATTTATTTATTTGTATATAGTAATTCAATATATGAAATCAATTGGCAAGTCATTAAGAAAATAAAATTGTATGTGATCAAGTTATTATAGACAAGTGGAAATTTTGGATTGATTGTTCATCAATTTATATTAATTTTGTATATTTCTTAGTGTTTAAAATTTAGCCTTTTAAATTGCAAACTCAAATAAAAAGTTATATAAAAATAGTCCCTCTCTCTACCTCCTTCCCTTCATCTCTCTTACTCTTTCTCTCTTTCTTGCCCTCTCTCTTTCTCTTGTTTCTTTTCTTCCCCCTTTCTCTATCTACCTCTCTCTCCCTCATAAACCTCTTCAAGTTATTTGATCTTGAAACTAACTCAAATAGATACATTATTGTATATATTCTAATTTCCTTCAAGAATCACAATTGTGTTGTTTATCATCAATTTGTTAAAACAATAACAACACACAAATATTGTCTCAAAAAGATAATCACAACAGATTTAAATGTATCTCAACCATCATTTTTTTTCTCCTTACCTCTCAATTTTTATTTTACTCTATTTGTCTCTCCCTCCTTATCTCTCTACCTATATGTCTTTCTCTCCCCCTCTTTATTTCTATATATATATATCTACTAAATGATTTTAATAATAACTCATATACATATTATTTGTCAATTCAAAAAAGATATTGCAAATTTATATTAAAACTTAATTATGTATGTATCTCTTTTCTCTCTCTTCCCCTCTCCCCCTCTCTTTATTTCTATATATCTCTACTAAAATGATCCTAATAATAACTCATACGCATATTATTTGTCAATTTGTCAATTCAAAAAAAATATTACGAATTTATACTAAAACTTAATTCTTATGTATCTCTTTTCCCTCTCTTCGTCGCTCTCCCTCTCCATATATCTATATATTTCGACTTATACAAGTATATGTCAAGATGGACCCACTATGAGCACAAGAGGCATGGAACACCACCTAATGGCGAACAGAAGGTCCAATCTGGGGAACGTCAATATACTGTAACGTCCTTTTCAGTTATATATTGTCTCCCAACCAAAGAAACATTCAGCATGCCGACGTGTAGAGGAGCTCAAGTTTGGGCAGATGAGTTCTCCTGCGGAGGGTTAAGTAAATCTCACGGGGCGCTAATGGCGCATGTCAGCTTCTCCCAAACTATACGGCTGGCCCTGTGCATGCCAGCGATGAGAGCAAAGGCGTTAAAAATATCTCCGAGGGTTGTATTTTTTTCATGGAATGGAAGTTGATGGTTACCTTTCTCTATTTTATGAGGGTTTCGCTATATAACACTTCTTTAATTGAATTCTTATATGTAATTATAAAACGTAAAGATTATTGCAATGAGCGAAGATGGCCGAAGTAGTGCCGTGAATCACACGGAATCGAGTTTAGAACTTTGAATTTCTTTGAGAAAATACTTGCAAACGTTCAAGCCAGTGAATAGTAGAAATGCAGTGTAATACCGAGTAAACACCGAGTTTCATCCTTCAAATATTTCCAAACCCTACAGGATTTATTATAGAATAACATGAAAATAAATCAGAAACATCTTAAATTATACATTAAAAATACACTATTCACCTTAAATATCTACATTCACCTTAAATATCTACGCTGGAGGACATCTGAAAAGAAAAGATTTTACACCACTCCGTCGAACGCGCAATTTGTTCTTCTAAACAAATATCTTTTACGTTTGAAGAAAAAATTAGATCTTTTGTGCCAGACGAAAGACGGACATATTGCTATAAATGTGAAAACAAATATCTTTTGTTTGCTTCCATGACATTAATAATTAATGGCATCTGTGAATATGGTAGATTAAATGGATTTAGCAAAAGGCTTGTCTTTCATAAGAGAGGTCTACACAGTTCTAATACTTAGAAAAGAAAATTAAATTGTCGCAAATAAATGTAATTTCTTTTTTAATAATTAATTTATTAAATATTTAAATTAATTATGAAATATTATATTTCTGAAAATCATATATTCATGTTCTTTTTATATTTTACTTACATTCTAATTAGAGTGTCTTTAGTGTAATGATTAGTTTGTAGGTGATATGTTATATGAATTTGACTCATTACATCATCCTATCTTATTTCTATTTGCTTTCATTTTTAAAGAATGGTGATGATCCTTAAATCATATATTCATTACCATGCATAAGATCTATAGATATGAACTTAACCTAGTTCATTTTTTCAATCATAGTCTTGAACTTCAAAATTTTAAAGTTTCAAATTCAAATTACATTTTGCTAACCTTTTCACTAGGAATTTTGATCAACCTAGTGTACATTTGTGTTGATTTGTGTAGTATGAACTATTTTATTTAAAGATATTCATTTATTTATTTAAAATAATGTTGGAATCATCTATCACAACATAATAATCTAGGAATAACATTAATCAAAAAACATTTATGAGATCATCAAAGCAACACTATGAGATCATTACAACAACATACATCATTCTATGTTAATTGAAAAATCAATTAATTGATGCAAACTACATAATACAAATATTCTTCAAATAATTATCATCATTCCTTCACATAATATCATTACAAAATGATGCTATGCATTCATAGTAGGTGACAACACAAATATATAGAAAATTACTATGACATAAATATAACACAACCACTAATCACCAATAAATTCAACTCATTACTATGATTCAAAACCCTCTTCAAAGAACATACTTGCATGGATCTCTTTGTCCATAAATATTCCATTAAGGGTACACATATACCGCTAATGTTCTTAATGAAATTCCTATAAAGAATTGCTAATCCATAACTTATGTTGTACTATTTATTTTTAGTCACTCAACAATCATGATCTATAATTTTTGTAGGTCCACTACAATTTTTATTAAGATATAATAAATCCTTCAAAACTTAGCTCCTTCATAATTTTTTATGTTTGCAAGTTTCTACACAACTTCCCTCTCCTTAGGCATATAAAGATTGATTATAGTTTTGCAAGATGCTCCTCTCTCTTCTTGTTGATCAACAAAACATGATACAAGAATACAACAACAAATTTTACTAGAAATGTCTTTAAAATCTCATCCATCAAACTCATGAACATTTTATGCATTGGTCACTAACCATTTATACAATAATTCCTTTTATCTTAATCTAGTCCTCCCATCATCTACTATTTTGATTTGATAATATACATTCTTCAAATAAAGCACTACCAAGACAATCCATGAGATCATCCATGTAAGTCTATGGAAAGATATATTAGATTCTGAGTTTACCAATGAAATGTGATTATATATATATATATATATATATATATATATATATATATATATATATATATATATATATATATATATATATATATATATATAACACTCTCTAGCCTTATTTGTGAAATAACTAGAAAATAGATGATGAGGGAGGTTAATACAATAACCTATTTCCCTAATTTTATTCAATGAAATGAGATCCAAGTAATGATGTGACTATCAACCAAAATATGAGTCAAATCTGCTACATTGATGGTTGTCGCTGCACCAAAAGATTGATTTGTCAATGCTCGATACAACCACCAGATTTATACAAGATCCATAGGAGGCGGTGTCCCATAGAAAAATGGATCTTTAGACATTTTCATGGTCATTTAGGTCTTTTTCTTGTGATTCTTGGCTTATTTTCCTTACATTTAATGTTGCAATGTAGCTTAAACATTCACATTAAGTCCTAAACATTCAAATTATGATGTCTTGTGAAGGTGTTGTAACACATTTCTACACTTTTCTAGACTCTTCTCATTATAATTCATCTAAAAATCACTTTTTTATCCCTTATCAAGTCCTATTTCAAAGTGTTGTAAAGTATTGTAACACACTTTCATGCTTTTCTAGGCTTGTTATCACTAATTACACCTTTATTATGCTTTACTTGACCCCTGTATGCACTTATAAGGCTCAATTAAGTGTATTTTTGAATGTAAACCTGATAAACAACATTAAATACAACTTAATTCCTGACACTTTCTTACAAGCATAGAGTGGGACCCATTCACCAAGGGTGGCGAATGAGTCCCTCTTGGCTCCAAATTCAAAATAATTTAAATTTTCTTTTAGGTTTTTATTCAAAAATACCTTATGTCAGCCTATGATGTTGTATTATTGGGTAATTAGGGCATAAATGTGTATAAATAAGTGTTTTTTCCATCCATTTTAACTCCTAATTCAACCATTCATCATATTCACTCAATCATCTTGTACACTTAAGCATTCAAGAATTTTGCATCATTCGATCAATCATCTCGAAGCAGCCATTAACATATCTTCAGACTTCTTCAACAAGATTTTGGTGATTTAGGACACTTGCATTTTGTTATTCATAATTTCCTTCTTCTTTCTATTTCATTTCTTTATCAGGGGTTTGATTACCAAAGTGGGATTTGACCAAGGCAAAACCCTATACTCTAACCTTTAACCATTTTTCCCATTTTGCATGTGAGTTTGTAGACTTTTTATGTAGATTTTCTAAGCAAATAGGTGTTAGAAAGTGGTCAAAAATTCATTAAAGTGTTTCAAGTCAACTAAACCCTAATTCAAGCTTGGAGACAACCTATAGCCTTTTTTCTACATATTTGACTCTATCAACCCGACAAGATGTGCAGATCTAGAGCTACAGGATTGACCTTTGAATTTGCAGATTTTTAGAGGAAGAATGATTCACCATCAATGGCGAATGAGTTCCACTTGTAGCCTGGAAAATACGATTTTGTTAGAATCCAGTTCTCGATAGCCAGAAAGCAATTTCTGGTCTTTTTACTAGTAGAAGGATTGATTCTCCATTAGTGGCAAATGAGTCCCACTAGTGATCAACTGTGACTTTTGCCAGTTTTTAAAACCTTCTTGGATCAACATGTTTAACTTCTAGGTGCACTCTATTAAGCCTCATTCAATTTTGTTTGCTTTAGTTTATGTTTTTAGTTCATTTTTTGCATATCACATTGTGTTTTCAAACATTTCATATTTCAATAGTTTTTCATACATAATCAATCAATTTCATCGCTTAGTTACATTTAGATTATTTCATTTAGTCGTAATTACATCTTACATTCCTTTATTTGAGTGAAACACCTCAATTTTATGGTTCTATCTCTCTCCTTTTAGGTGAAAAATCCTAAGAGTGCAAGAGAAGCACATAGACCACACCCCTAAAATTGTTGGTTCAGGCGATTAACCCATGTCACAAACCCAAGCACTAGGCTGCATAAGGAATACCAAGGGATACACCATCTTGCAACAATCCCCCTTAGCACAAGCGAGGGGTTTGAACTTGTGACCTCGACTTTAATACCAATTATTACATTAGTGGTTGTTGTTGCACCAAAAGATCGACCTATCAATGCCTGATACAACCACCAAATTTATAGAAGATCCATAGGTGGTGGTTAAGCCACGTCATGAACCAAGTGTCGTGCTACACAAGGGAGACCAAGGGACACACCATCTTGCAAAAAAAAGGTATGAATCAACAAATTTCCTATCTATATAAGGATGGGGGTATAAACTAAATACTACTTTGGAGAGAAAGATCAAAACCATCAAACAAACCCCAAAATGCATGCTATAAAATGTAAATGAAGAACAATAACCAAATATGAAAGAAACAGTAATCAAAAGGTAGATCTAGAAAGGGGAAAACAATGTGTACCTTTCATAAAAAGTCACCTTTTGAAGCTCATTGAGGACTCATTCACCCTATGACGAATGGGTCATGGGTAGGATTCTCTAAAATCTATTTATGGGTTCTCTTCTACTGTGTCTGCACTCCCAAATTCCCGATTCTCATAGTTTGATAGCTAGAAATAAATTCTATAGAGGATTTTTTTTTAAATGAAAAATTCTCTTGCAACTTTGACAACTTTGCAAATTTCTTCCATTTTTCTCTTCAAAGGATCTTCAAACTAAAATCTACAATCACACATCAAAAAGAGAATTTTTTTTTGTTAGGGATTGGGCATTTGTCTTGGTGAAACCCTTTTTGGTAATTAAACCTTGTAATGAAATAGAAAAGCATGAAGGAATGATGAATAAACACTAATATGTAACAACTCACCAAACCTTATTTGAACCTTGGATTGTGGATCTACAATTAGCATGGAGTGTCCTCAATGGATGTAGATATTGATCATGAAAATTGTCTTCAAATAATGTCTTAGATATGCTTGAATAGATCTTGAACACTACATCACCATATTAGCTCAAAAAATATGCACAATGCAATAATTTTTTGACATGATGATAGGAATACTGATTGCTATAACAATCTTCAATAAATCTACCCTTGAACGCCTTGAAATTTCTCTTGATCTCATAAAATTGCTCTAGGAATGTTCACATGAAAACTCTAGGATCTTAAGATGAAACATAGTGAAATGACTTCTTATTTATACATATCTTAGCATCAATTCCCAAAATTCAAATATCACAAGCCGACATTTAAATGTACCTTGAAATCATTCAAAAACCACCAAAAACATAATTTGAATTTTAGGTCCTAAGCCTAAGTGAAGACCCATTTTCCCTTCGGTGAATGGGAATTAGGTGAATTACCTAGGACACATTCTCCAATGTTAAGTGTTATGTTATGGTATTGATGAATTTTGGGTTTCATCCCTCGAAAATTGAAATTAATTGGTCAAAATCACAATTAATTGGGCTTGGATTTAAATTAAAGGGGCCAACTAAGGGCTAATTAAGGCCACTTAACTATGGGAGCCCTGAATAAGTGTGAAAGTGTGAATAAATACATTTTACAACACAAAATTAAGGCATAATTAAGTCCATTTTAATTAAAAGGGCTTGAAACTTAATGCGAATATGTAAAATGTATATGAAAACACTAAAATAAGGCATCATTAAACTCATTTTTTTAAATTATTATTCATTCTCAATTTAAGTGAGTAAAACAGATACTTTTTCCTACACTACATTTAGCCCCCACTTTAGTCTGAGAATGAGCACAAATGAAAACTCACACTAAAGCAGACATTTAAGACACTTATGTATGTAGCAATGAAAAAAATACACAATCATATACCATCAAAAACCAGGAAGATTATTCCTAGATTTTCCAATCAATGTGGAATGCATCTAAGCTTTCGGTTTTACGCTCACTCTAGGGTAGTGGAACCTCAAGCCATCCAATAGGTGAGTATCCCAAAAGGGTGGCAAATGAGAGAATCATATTAGGCTCCCATACCATATCAAATATATCCTCCTAACAACTTTTATAAGGCACCACAAGGAAAGGCTCCACAAGAAAGCAAGGTGTCTTATGCTAGGTGGCCTTGAATTTAGAGTTTGAGCTTCATAAGGCTTAACAAGTTGTGTTATGCTAAACACCTATGAATGAGGCAAGGCTCCACATGCAAGCAATGTGTGTTATGCTTGGTAGACTTGAATTTAGGTTTTGAGCTTCATAAGGCTTAGCAAGCTATGTTATACTAAACACTTATGAACAAGAGTTCTAATAATAATAAAAATTGTTCAAAGGGATTTTTCTTAGTTCATGTAAGGTCTTCTTCTTAGGGAACACCATGCCTAATTTCTCCAAGAGAGGATAAGTCAAGAGTAAAAGATTTGCAACTTAGGGAATGCAGTGCATCACATCACCACTAAGAGGAAATTCATACGCTAAGAAATATCACACTCTTGGAGGACTTCAAACCCAATGACACCACCAAGAAAAGGATGCATCACAAGAAAAATGAAAATCACACAATGAAACATGAGAAATGTTGAAAGATATTATCAGTGTATGCCCCCACATTAAAGTGGTTGCTAACACAACTATTGTGAGAAACTTCTTTAAATTAGCCAATTTTCAATCCTAAGATATGAGAGCTTACTCAAAAATCCATATGCCAAGTCATATGTTTCTAAAATGAAGCTACATCATGATAAAGGAAGGATAAGTTGCCCCCCAAAAATAAATAAGGGATCTACAGATTTTAGGTCAGTATATCTTTACTAAAATATTGTTATAGAGCTTGAAAGTGTCATCATTCCCCAAATACTCATATAACTAGAAGAATGACACAAAGAGAGAGGAAAAAAAGAAAAAATCCTTTCAAGTTAACATCGAAGAGACCTAATTCTTCCTCCTATAATGGAAAGTGTGAGAGCGGAAGAGTGCGCATGAGGAGTCGGTTTGAAATTTGTTGTTGGTGAAGGGGAATCAGAGGAGGACCAGGATGATGGAGATCCGGGGGAGGGCAATGGTAGTTGGTTTCTACTTTGGGGGGGCTATTGGTTGGGGAGTGTCATGGGACTGGGGTCTGTGTGCGTTGGACCCTCTATTTTGAGGGGTTCTTTCACCATTCTTCTTGGTGATGGCGGCCATGGCCTTTCATTTTGGGTTGTCTCTATTCTGGAGGGGGGATCTTTTCTTATTGTGGGTTTTTCCCTATTTGAGGATCTCCTGCTATTATGGTTTGGCCCTTGTCTTTGGATGCATGCTAGAGTGTTTTCGGTGACTACTACTAGAAATGAAATTTCTAGGGGTGGGGTTCTATCTTGGGTGAACGTTGTGAGGATTCAAATGCTATTTGGAGAGCCACAGTGTTGTCTTGATTCAAATCTCACAGTTGTAGCCGCTAGGCTAGCTATCTCTAAAGCTTGTTTCCTTGTGTTTCCCTTGGTGGTGCCTCTATCCCCTTGTTATGTTTTCTTATTGCAGTTAGACAGTTGTTCTACCCAGAGAAACTCCAATTTTTCTAGTGACTTTGGCCCTTCAAGGCTTGGTGATGTTTCCTCTTGTTCTTTTGTAGGCTTCTTTTTTCCTATGGAAGCTGTGAGTAAATATTGGTTGGAGGTTTCTCTCCAATTTTTTTTGTGTAGGGGTCTGAATATTTATTGGTTTCCCTTTCTTAGCCCTTGCATTTTTTTTTCAAGGACCTCCCCTATTGTTTTGGAAGAGATGTGGTTATGGGAGATGATTTTCAAGACCCCTGTGTGTTTCAAATATTTTATGTTGATCAGGGTTTCTTTAGTCCTTCCTTTACTATTTGGTCTAAAGTCTTCTATAGAGGTGAGGATTCTTACTGGTAGTAAAGATCTTTGTTGTAATCTTTTTGATTTCTCTCTTGTCAATCCTATGGAGGTGGATGCTTCTTCTATAGAGATGGAGAAGGTGTTTCAGGGGAGAGGTGGTTTGATGGTGTTGGGGATGGTATTCTTTCTATCTTCACTCCATTTCTTCTATATCTCATTCTATTGAGGTGAATGCCTCTTCTATTGAGGTGGAGAGGGGTTGCTTTGGAGAAGAGATGTGTTGGTGTAATAATGCTTCTCATTTGGACATGGTGAAGCGCTACAAGAAATATGTAGATTGTACTTTTTGGGGGCTATTTGATGCTCTGAGATGTTCAGCCCATGGCTGCCTTATGGTGGAAACCTTCATTCATGGTTATGGGATCCATGTAAAACCCATGTTTCAAGTTAAGGGATCCTGTCAAAACCCTTATATGGTTGAGGGATCCTTGTGCATTTGTGACGACCTTCCCTATAGCTATGGAAAGGGTGTTTTGTTGAGCTTAGAAACTTCTGCTATTAGTGCTTTGTTCTTGATCTATGCCTTGCAAGTAATATCCTTGGGTTCAAGGTGTCTGTCAATACCTGGATGTATAGGGTTGTAGATCCCTTCAAAATCCATAGATTTGGGTTTAAGGTCTCGATCAAAACTTTTTTTTAATGGGTTGGTGGTCCTTTCAAAACTAATGGGTTGTAGTGGGTTGTCGGTCTCGCCAAAACCAACGAGTTCAAGATTCATATAATATCTTGGTTCTTTTCTAGGCAACTTGTTGGCTTTTGGTTGGTTGCTACTTCCCTATTGCGCTACTAGTTGAATTTGAATCTATCTTTAGGGTAGATTGTTCTTCTTTGTGTGGGTTTTGGGTCCCCTTAAAACCTGATGGTTTTGGGTCCATTCAAAACCTGTTGTAAATGGTTTCGGTTCCATTCAAAACCTATTTCTCCTCTAATCAAAAAAATTGAAGAGACCTAAATGCATCAACACCTTGCATCACCCCCAAAATGAAAACACAAGAAAAATAAAAGATAAAGTGTTTATCACATAGAGAAGAATGTAGATTCAAATAGAGGAATACAAGAAAAGAGAGATATAGATAAAACAAACATAATTGTATGAGGGATCACATTACACACATGAAACTGCATAAACAAACACAAAAAGGAAAATAAAGAAAAATCCTAGTAAGGGCCATGCAAGTCAACCTATTAGAAGGCCATCTGCATCCCAATCTTGATTAGTATATGTAGAAGGTGGACAACTAGCCAAAGGGACAATATCAAGTGTCGAATGAGGACAAGGCTATCTAACCCCTTGCCCCAACAAAGTGTAGGAAAAGGATGAGCCAATATGGGTGATGAGAATAAGCTTGTTGTGATAAACAAAGAATGATTTGCAATAAATGTAAAGCATGTAATAGTGAGGGTGCTATGATCCTACAACTATTACTTGGCAAGGATCAAAATGTATATAATTGCTATCCAACTAGTTGGTCATAAGAATCATCATCATCAGAATAAAAATCACTGAATATTAATTTTAATGCACAAAAATCATCAGTAAGATGCCCAAGAGTTATATGATATGCACAATAATTCATGTTTTTCTTAGGTATGGTGCTTCTACTACTAGGTGGAAATTTAATCCAACCTTTTGTAAGGAGTTTTTCCATCTTTCATTCAATTTATGTTTGAGTATGTAGGAATGACATTTTTTTTATTTTTTAAGGTTTGTATTTCTCACTTGATTCACCAATGTGTTGAGATAGATGATGAGGAAGAGGGCCTAAGATTCCCTTATCATCCTTATGAGGCATTGATTATTCCTTAGGAAGAAGGAAATTTATGTCAGGAGGAGGATCTTGATATCCTAATCCTTTGGTTTCTTCAATAGGAAGCTTCTCTAAAATTTTGTGAATTTCATGCTCATTAGTTATATCACATCCTTGTTTAGTTAAAATCTTAAATCCTTGGTCATAAGTCTCTTCTAGTTTGATGGGAGTGTTGCTCACTTTGTTAACATAAGATGGATAGGTATGCACTTGATTAGAAGAGATAGGTTCACTCATTGTTGGAAGTTTAGGCTTAGTTTGTGACTCAATTTTAGGATGTAAAAGACCAAACATCTCAAGTTGTGTTGTTTATTTCATTGAAGGATAAAAGTATGCATTATTCTCAAAATTGTTAAGGAAATCCTTTATGAACTCATGCATGCTAGCATCATATTTTGCAATGATGTTAGATTCATGAGGACACTCATTAGGAGTTGGTTGAGCATGATGAGGGTCAATTTCGTTAGGATCATTTCCAAAAAAACAACTTGAAACATCAACCAAGGAGAACAAGGACTTCCACACGTTACTAAAAAACTTGTCCATTTTTCAGATTTTCATATTTAAAACAAGGTAATTTTCTAATTGCACTATGCCAAAACCTAAAAATAATGTCGTGTAAATGCAATTTTGAAATCACACAATGAACAAACTTTATTAAATTAAGCTAAATATGACCAAATTGAAGAAACAAAAATTCTTCAAACATGAACAAAAATCTAATAATAGTAAATAGGAATACAAAAACAAATGTTTGAATGCCTAGAAAATCACAATATGACCCTAATCAAGGACTCTTTCACCCTAGGGTGAATGGGTCCTAGGTGAGGGTTTTGAAACAACTTTTTACAAATTTTTGAGTTAATTTTAGCAGTTTCTAGATTTCGATCTGATACAAGTTTTAGTTTCAATTTTCTACGAAGTGAGGATTAAATACAAATGAAAAATATGACAAAATTACAACCTATGGGTATGTGTAGGATCATCATGGAAAAAACAGGCCCTTAAGTGGCAAAAAATTTTAAAAAAATCAGTGTTAGGAAACTTGACATAAAAATTTGAATCTATATTATTTCAAAAATATGTAAGAATAGAATTTGTAGAAAATTGAATGTAGTTTCTAAACTACTAGGTTTATTTATAAATAAATAAAATCTATTTGGTGAAAATTTGAAATTTCAATGCAGTAGTACTTAAATTTTAGGGAAAAAAAGTGTGTCTAACCACCCTAACCATAATAAAATAATAATATTTTTTTATAAGATTTTATATATAAGTAGATGACTCATGTCTAGATGTAATGCATATTTTTTTGTAATTTTTTTCCAAGTAAATAATTAATTATGAATTTTTTATTACAACTTTTTAAAAATATAAAAAATTGTATGTTTGATCACCTTAACTTGGTCAAAACTTCATGAAATTTAATTTTTCTTTTTTTAATCCTATAGTATGTGAAGCATAGAATGTGACCAATGTTTTAGATTCAAAAAATGCGATACCGTTTGAAAGTTATAGATATTTTTCAATCAACATATCGATGGGGACTTTAGTTGTAATTCTAATAGAAAATGAATAAAAAATTATTTATTAAATTCAAATTAAAGCATAATTTATATTGGTGGAAAGTTGAGAATCTCCTCTAAAAATACTTTTTGTTTCATCAATTTTGGGTAAAAAAAAAGTCGTCAGCCACATACCCTACAAATACCCATAATATTGCCACTTTTTGGCCCATCATGATCCTGCACATACCCCTAGAACACCAAATTTGATATGCAAATTTTGTTTCAATTTTCAAATGTAAATGAATATGATGTAATGGTATGTAAATGATATGCAATATGACTATTTTTTAGTATTTTCAGATTTAAAGAATGCAAAATATGCAATCTTACAACCTTTAAATGAAATGCAAAGTGAAATGTAAACTAGACACCCTATGTGAGACTTAATTCAATGAAAAGAAATGCAAAGTGAAATGTAAACTAGACACCCTATGTGATTTCATTTTATTTGGCTCCACCCCACCTCTTGTGTTATTTGTATGAGTGTTTGGTGCCCTATTGATAATACTTTTGTGAGAAGAAGTTTCTAACTAATGGCACCCCACAATAACACACTCATTGTGGACCTTGGGTTGTCTCAAGATCCTACTCTTGGTATAGAAAATGGTGCATTAGGCATGGATACTGCCAATAATACACCATTACCTTCACATACAATGCATGTTGACACACAAACTAATTTTGTTCTCGAAGATAAATTCATTAACATTCATGAAAATTTAGCACATTTGCAACAAAACTTGTGTCTTGAAAACATTTCAACCACTATAATTCTTGCTATAGACAACACCCATAGAATGCTTGAAAGGGATGAGGTCTTAGATGTTATGAAATAAATTGTTGAGATATACCAAAAACATGCTTCTAATACATCTCAACCAACAAACACTATGGTTAGCTAAGGAGGATCTCACATTCCTCCTTCAACTGTAGCATCCATACCTACCTATACCGCTCCTCAAGTTTCAACAACCATGCACCAAGTTAGTCATGTGACTCCTTTTTACATTCCAACTAGTATTCCTAGTTCTTTTGTGGCATCGAATGTTCCATCCTCCACCACCTTCATCCTATTAGTGTCCCCTTCACTTGTCCTAACATTACATACACTCCATTACCATTATCTCTTCCATCTCATCCCACTTACACTGACCCTCTCATTACACAACTCTTCCAAATTGTTTCTTCCATGCAACAACAAATATCCACCATAAACCAAACCGCACCACCCACCTACTATGTCCATAGTAGCCCATTATCTTTGTAAATATTACAAACACCGATGCCCAAAGGAATTGAGATGCCTAGGTTTGAGAAGTATGGAGGTAAAGGAGATCCTACGAATCATGTCAATGCCTATATAGCCTTATGTAGTGATTTTGTCCATGATAATAAATTGTTAGCCAAGCTATTTCCTAGGACTTTAAATGACACTACCTTGGAGTGGTTTTCAAACCTACCCAATAATTCAATTCACTTATTTAATGAACTTATTGATGCCTTAAACTTATTGATGCCTTAATGAGTCATTTCCAAGTCCATATGACTCCCAAAAAGACAATGGTTTATCTAATGAGATGTAAACAAAATGCAGATCAAAAAGTAATTGATTTCATTTCATGCTGTCAGTCATTGTATGCTCAAGTAGATGTCAATATTTCTAATTCACATCTCCAAAAGATGTTTATCAAAAACTTGCAAACTCAACTTCAGGATAAATTGACCATGTGATGAAATTATGTTCTTTCATACATTCATGCACAACCCTTTGTGTTATCACAACTCTGTTACTATTTGTGATGCAAAATCCACTTCTATTCAAGTTGAGAAATCTGAACACAAGAACCAAAGCAACTCACAAACCTTTAGAAAACCAAACAAAGGGTTTTTAAAATTCAACCCCCTCCTCAACAACCACCTCAACCCGTTAACAACCAAGTAGCAGTTGTTAAAGCCACGATACCTTTCAGTTATGGAGATCCAAAATGATAGTTTACACCATTACTAGATACTCTTCATAGCACCATGACCCAACTTATACAACAACAAATGATCTCTTTACCTCCTATTAAACCATTAGATACAACCAAACCTTTTCCTCCCACTTTCCAACCTAATGCCTATTGTCATTATCATAGATAAAATGGAAATAACACAAAATATATAAGTGCCTTAAACATATAGTGCAAGACCTCATTGATTATGACTATCTATTCATTTCAAATGTTAATGCAAAAGGAAATAAGTCTGTTGCCCCATCCAATCAAAATTTGCAAATTTTTACCAATCCCATGCCTAAACATAATGTGTCATTCGTCAAGGCCAGTGAAATGGTAGGAGAGAAAGATGTCATCCACCATCTTTCTCTATGAACAATCATCCACCATCTTTCTCTTCCATGTTGACCCAAAAGGTCATTTTACTTTATTTTTTTCCTTTATTTTGTGTTTTTCCTTTTAGGGATGATGCAAGGCATTGAGACTGAAATGTCTCCTTCAAGTTGACCCAAAAGGTTTTCCTTTGATTTTTCCTTTTCATTTTCTTTTCACTTGTGTTTTCCTTTTGGGGACAATGAAAAGTATTGAGACTACAATGTTTCTTCCATGTTGACCCAAAATGGACTTTCTTTTTCTTTTGTTTTCTCTCTCTCTGTGTCATTCTTCTAGTTCTATTTGTTTTGGGGAATGATGACAGTTATGAGCTCTTTAATCAAAACATTGTTGTAATGAACATACTAACCCCAAATCCATAGATCACTTATGTGTTTGGTGTGTTCCTTTTTTGGGGAAACCCCTCTTTCTTTTGTTCCTTTTTCCTTTTCATGATACAACCTTACTT
Source organism: Sequoia sempervirens (assembly GCA_007258455.2). NCBI lineage: Eukaryota > Viridiplantae > Streptophyta > Pinopsida > Cupressales > Cupressaceae > Sequoia > Sequoia sempervirens. Next base: position 233,477,859 of record VDFB02000017.1, on the reverse strand, counting down.
GGAAACGTATGACTGGGCATAGAGGCTTTCCAAGTCAGCTCTCATGTCTTGTTTTTTCATTTTTCATTTTGCTACTTTGAAGTAATTTCTCACAAATCAGTGTGTAGCAATTCCTTTAAAGTAGGGGCATACATAGGCATTATTCATTTGCATTTTTCTTTCTCTTGGTTCTTAGTACAACCCTATTACTTCATATAATGCATTTTTCACTTTGTGGATGACATTGGGGGTGATATCTTTCATGATTGTGATCTATCTTAGCATATTACATTCCTCTTAGAGGCCTGATGCAATGCAATGCATCCCATAAGTTGTGAATATTCTATGTTAGAAATAGTGTTCCCCAAGTGATAGGCCTCACATGAACTAAACAAGACTCATTTGAACATTTTTCTTTTGCATGTTACATTTTTGCATTTACATGACCACCTTGCATAACACAACTTGCATGCATGTGGTACCTTTGCATTTTTTCATGAGTTCTAAGCATAAGCTTTTCTTGCCTCATGAAGCATTAAATGGCATTGCCTTTGTGGCACCTTATTAAAGTTATCAGGAGGTATAACTTTGATATGGTTGAGCGGGAGGACCATTCTGTGGCACGATGTTCCCCATAGCCACCTTTTGGGATTTATCACCCTACGGGAAACCAGAAGTTTTGTGGACCCAAAGTGAGTATGTTGTGGATTTTTCACCTTGTAGACAACTAGAATTTTTGTGGCCCTAGAGTGAGTATACTTGGGATTTTTCACCGGGTGGACAGCTATTAGTTCCATCACCCCATAGTGACTACATATTTCTTATTTCAAATAGCTTAGATTTGATCTACAACAAGCTGGAAAAATTATTGAAGCTTTCATTCCTTTTCATCATTTTCATGTGTGGTCCTTTGTGCCTATGTTTGTTTTTCCATGGGATCGTGATCCTGGGAGCTTGATCATCCCTCTTGATTATCGTTGTCTCATCTTACCAATGTTTGTGCATTAGGATCCCTCTCAATGTGCATGTTGCGCTACTTTAGCAAGATTTTGAACCCAGTTCATCCTCTCACTAATGTGGGGGCTTAATGTGTCACCAAAAAATGTATAGTTGACATTTTTTATGCTCACTTGAGTCTCTCTTATGGAATTTGGCTTGATTTTTTCTAGATTTAATGTTGTAATGTGATCAACACGTTCACATTAGGTCTTAAACCCTTGTGAATCATTAAGACTTCTAAGATGTCTTGTAAAGGTGTTGTGAAGTGTTGTAACACTCTTTCACACTTTTCTAGGCTCCTTTCATCATAATTCACCTAAATATATCCTGTTTATTACTCACCAAGTCTTATTTCAAAGTGTTGTAAAGTGTTTTAACCCACTTTCACACTTTTCTAGACTTGTCATCACTAATTCAACCCTTTCCCATGACTCAATGACCCTTTAATGCACTTTTCAGCCCCCCTTAAGTGTTTTTTTTAGGATATTCCCGTTGGAAAACATTTAATGCCCTGTAATTCTCGAAACCCACTTAATTTGCTTAAGTGGGACTAAGTCACCAATAGGGGCGACTTAGTCCTTTTTGGCGCAAAACTCAAAATTATTTCAAATTTCTTGTGGGATTTTTTCCCCTAACCCTTGAGGTCAGCCTGTGATGTGTTATTTTAGGGAAATTTTAGTTTAAAAAATTATAAATAAGGGCTTTTCCCAAGTCATTTTTCATATCCTAATCTCCTATTCATCTATTCATCCAAGCATTTACTCAAGCAATTAACTTAATCATTCTCTAGCATTCAAGCACTCTATACATAATCAAGTCATCAAGAAGTCAATCAAGTTAACACAACCCTAATTCAAGCTTGGAGACACTTTTTATCTCATTTTTGGTACAATTAAGTGCAGACCCCTGTTAGAAAAGTAAGTGTAGACCTAAGGCTACAAGATCTTGTCCAGAGATTTTTGAAATCTATCAGTGGACTAAGTCGCCACTACTAGAAGATAAGTCCAACTAGCAGACCTAAAAAGTGGGTTTTGGATTTTTGGATATCCATTTGGCAAATTCCTATTTTGACAAGTTTTCTTGAAACTGGGACTAAGTCGCCCAGCCTTGCGTAAGTGTCCCAGTCAACATTTTTAGTCAAAATTTTGGGATTCTAGAATCTTTCCACATTAAATTTTATATTACTGGTGCACCTCTCCAATTTTGTTGAGTTATTTCATCATTTACTTGCATTTTTAGACATTTTTTCATATCACACTGTGTTTTCAAAAAAGTTGTATTTCTTAGGTTTTCCATCATAAGATCATTTTCTTTTTAGATCAGTGCATTAGTAGATCTTAATTAGGCATATTACATCTCATTTACATTAATCTTGAGTGTAGAAACTTGTATTTTGGACCCCCATTCTTTCTCCTTTTAGGTGAAAATCCCTAGAAGGAGATAAAGCAATGTGGGTAATCCAAAATCATTGTCTACAAACGTAAGGTGTCGAGACACCCAATTTCTCTTCCATGTTGACCAAGAAGGTTTTTTCTTATCTTTTTTTTTAATTTTTGTCATGTGTTTTCCTTTCGGGTATGACACAAGGTGTCAAGATGTTCACGTTTCTTCCATGTTTACCCAAAAGGTTTTTCATTTGTTTCCGCTCTCTTTGTGTCATTCGTCCAATTCTATGTGTATTTGGGGAATGATGATAGTTTTGAGATTTGTGATACCATTGCAGCAAAGACAAATATTGACCCTAAATCCATAGATCTTTTATGTGTTTCTAGTGGGAAACCCTCTTCTCCTTAATAATTTTTGGCTACTTTAAAGTAATTGCTCACAACATGGTGTTAGCAATTTCTTTAAAGTGGTGGTGCATACATTGGCATTATTTTGACATGATTTCATTAGTATTTTTCCTTTTCCATGTTCCTTGATGTGATCTTCTTGCTTCATGTGATGTGTTTTTCCTCTTTATGGTGACATTGGGAGTAATGTCCTTTAAGAGCATGATCTATCTTAGCATATTTTATTCCTCTTAGTGGTGATGCAATGCACTGCATCCCCTAAGCAGTGAATCTTTTATCCTTTAATTGGTCCTCTCTTGGAGACATTAGGAACGATGTCCCCTAAGATTAAGACCTCGTAGGAACTAAGCAAAATCCCTTTGACTATTCCTCTTTCTTGTTGCATTTTTCTTTTTGTACCTTATTAAAGTCATGGAGTTATGGTTTTGACATGGTACCCTAGGGCTCACCTAGTGAACACTAAGCTTCACTAGCCCTTGTGAGCATGCATTTTTTTGTACCTTATTAAATTCATGGAGGTATGGCTTTGATATGGTTCCTTGGGGCTCACCTAGTGAACACCTAGGTTCACTAGCCCTTGTCAGTATGCATTTTCTCTTTGTCCTTATCATAGTCATGGGGATATGAATTTTATATGGACTCCCTAGGGCTCACCTAGTGGACACCTAGCTTCACTAGCCCTTGTGAGCATGCATTTTTTTTGCATAGTGGACAACGTGTTCCACTTGTAAACCATTTTGGACAAACAACCTAGACCCAGTCTATTGCGTTGGATGGCCAATCGAAGCTTGATTCGTTGTAGTCTTCATTTTTCCTTTTTATTTTTATTTTTTCCCCTATCTGTAAGGCCCCACCATTAGTGCAATAATTACATCTCGCAATTCTTTTAGTTGGCACCATTATTGTCGATTAATCGTGTTGGATCGATTTATTATGTGAATTGAATCTATTACTTATAATTGATAATTTAAGTTGGACAAATGATACTCATAATATTAATAATAATATGATCATATTTATTATTATTAATTTGATCATTAATAGCAATATTAATTTCAATACCAATAATATGTAAATTAATATCATTATTAATTTATTATTATTAGTAATACTATGATTTAACCTAATTGGTTACTCACATTGTGTTACATTTATTATGGATTTCACTATGTATGACACAGATTCACACTCATATATTAGTATTATTATTATTAGAAAAATGGTATTAACACAAATGAGAATTAATGTTAAAGTGGTTATTGTGGGAGATGAAGACAATACTAACATCAACTACAAGGTTCAAGATTTAATGTTATGCTTATAAGATTTACTACTATATCAATTGCAACAATACATAATATGGTGAATCTATGAACCTAGAATATTGTTTATGAACAACGTAATTGCAATGTGCCTAAGGAAGCATAGTGATGCAGAGAGTAGATAGAAGTATTGATGAAACTTCTTATAATTCCTGGCAGCTTAGTTATATTCCTCCCTAAGTTGTAACTACCTATTTATGATGGCGCCAGAAGGGCCATTTAAGGCACGAATAATCTAGCCAGATAAAGCCAGATTTCCTTGCTTAATACGACACCTAAACTCAATGCCCATACTTCTTAATGGTTCATGTCACAATAATTTCATGTATTTATTATCTATATCATTTCGATGTCTCTTCACATCTTGCTTGCATGACTAGATTTTGACTCTTGGATAGGTAATCATGCTACTGCGCTACCCAATGGTGTCTTGTCTGTGTTTATTATGTAATAAATACTGACACATTTATTATGCTCTAGACATGGTTGTTGAACCATATGGTTGATCCAGTCAATTTTTCTTGTTGGAGTGGTAATGGAGTTTTAATATGGTGCGCTAGTCTTAATGATGGGGGAGTTTTTATCAGGTTGGCTGCTCCAACTATTGGAGGGGTAGCAATGCAAAGGATAATCAAGTGGAGTTTTGGCGGAAGGGAGGGGTTGAATCTTCTTAGAGGGTTTAAAGAAGAAAAACAAAAAAACAAAACTCAAATAGGAAGAGATTTGATGAACAGATCTGCATACATATAACGGTAGTAATTTATAAGAGTGACTTGGGTTATCGAATTTGATAAGTTTCAATAGAAATTGAAGTCAAGAATGCAAATGAAGGATTGATTCTAACATCTTCGCTTCTAATGGTGGATTCAAAACACAATGCCTCGAGCTATAGGACATAAAATAAAGCATTTTTAGATTTCAAAATAAATTTGACCCCAATCCTGTTAAGTGTTTGGATAAAGTCTGGGGTGTTAGCAAATGTGTGTTCAGCCTGTATTGGAGAGGAGGAAGGAATCATGTTGTGGGAGGAAATTGTGGAGAGCACAGATTGGCCACCACAGTAGCAGCGGATATGCAAGGGAAATTGAAAAGCAAAATTTTTTTTGCAAAGGATCTATTAAAAGTTTCTCTATCTTTTTTATCAATGAAGAAACCTGATAGGAGCTGCAAGGAGAACTCGAATCAAGCATCACAAGGCTAGAGAAACAGATCTGAATTAAGGCATTCACAGTTAAGTAAATTTACTCTAAATTGTTGATTCCACTTATTTGTACAAATTGGTATTTGAATCTATCTAAATGAAAAAAAAAAAATTGATTATTCATCATCCGCATATCTCCCACTGTCAGGAGTTAATGTGAAGTAATAATTTTCTTCTATTGTCACAATAAGACATTCTTGCCAGTCCCCATAGTTAGATTTCACAAATTCTTATTCGAAGCTCCTTGCAAAGTATATACCTCGCTAGTTATTGTGATTCTAAACTGCCACAAAAGCCCTCTGTCTGGTAGAGAAAGATAAGTACATGAATGTTTTATTAAGCCACATGCCCATGGTCCAGTGTCTAGTCCTTCAAAGAACGACTATATTGTATTTCATTTATAGTTGGGCACTTTAGCTTGAGGATAGTCTTAAAATATAGTTGGTATAGACTAGTTGGAAGCTCTCATGATTAATATCAAGTAGTGAGTTTTCAAATTCAATTATTCACATATATATTTCCATGGAACGTTAAAGGACTAGGCACACTTGAGTGTTCCTTCAACTATAACTTTCTTCACCCGGAGATAGTCTATCATATGTAAGATCAAATTCTTAAATTATGTGTGCATTTGCTGCTTTACCCTTTGAAGTGTATTAAAGTAAATTATGTACTAGTCTGTGGTGATTTTGTATGAAATGTGGCACTTTTATAAAGCTCTACTTGTGTTTGTGCACGATGGATGCTCGTTGAAGTTTTTTTTTATCAACGTGTGGTTTGAATCCATTCTTATTGTGGATTTTGCTGGCAGAGCATACAGAGATAGAGTTAGATGATGGATTTGTTGCTAAAGGTTCTTCTTATTTTGGTTTTACCTATTTTATATATTCTATACTTGGAATCACCTTTCTAAATATATCTCTTTGGAATCTCTAAGTAGGCTCTTGCTATTATGTGTTTCTTTTAAACTCTCTTCTTCCACGCCTTACAGATTGAAGATTCATAGATAAAGGAATAACTTTGACTCTAGTGTATGATCATGTTTAGCGCGGTTTAGCCTTGCTGACACACATTTCATGTGCCTTGTTTATTCTTCTACATTTTGAATGCATGTCTACCAGAGTTAATGTGACTACATTATCTGCCAAAATCCCCTTCCCATTAATCCTTTATGGATCTCCATACGCTGTCCCAAAGCGTCACTTTAGCATAGGTAGACAGGACATTGGCAAAGTTATGGAGTACAACTTTACACCTATAAATTGCATTCGCTGGGAAAATTTCTAAGCCCTTTTAACACAACCTTTCAGTGTATATCCTATAATTAGTGTATTCCATGAGACAACATATCTGCAGAATTCAATCAAACAGTCAATGTGCAAAGTTAATGCTTCCATATTTAATTCGCAGAGTGAGGTATTTTATTTAATTGTTTATTGACATCGTTGATTTGAATAAGTAAACTAGAATATTACTAATTATGCTAGCAAATAGGGCAACAACAATAATGTTCCTAAAACGGTGCATTTCAACGCTAATACTTTTCCACGTTTAAAGTTGAAAGTATTCGTAAGGAAAATACCAAGGTAATGTTATTAAAACAAATAGCTTTGAAGAAAAACAACCAAAAAAAAAGGAGCTTAGCTGGCACGTTTCCCTCCCCATCTCCTTTGAACACAAAGAAGAGATAATCTAAAAATAAAAAAAGAGAGGAAACTTTGACTAAAGAAAACAGAACTTCTAAAGGCTTTAAAAGAAAATATAAAATGGAAACCTTTTTTAGTATGGGGGGGCATGTCATAAGTGAGGTTCTCTTAAAATATAGTTAAAGTGAGATTTCCTTAAAATATAATTAAAGGTTTAAAAAAGGAAAAAGGAAAGGGGATATTTATTTATATATCATTTTCTTCGTATTACTATAAAAATTACATTAATTATTATATTCTCATATTTGTATATAATAAAAATATAGATAATTTAATTATTAAAGAAAATTGAGTTATTTATTTTATGTCATTGAATCATGATTTGGGATAGAATAATTATGAATGTTTATTTATCCATTTTATTTTATTTTCTCATAGAAACATATCACAAAATTATTGATAAAGAACTATAATTGTTTTTAAGACGAATCATCCTTTGCTTATTCCCTAAATTGGACACTCTTGTAGTATAGAAAACATAAATGTCTTCATTTATAACAATTTTCAAGATACAAAAAGGTGAAACATAGTTGTCTTATGGGAAATTATACATTCTAGAGAATATTAATTGCATTTATCAACTCATTGTTTAGTTTTAGTTCTAGCAATATAGTTAGTTGCCTCGATACGTTGGCTTCCATTGCTTCAACACTGATGTATTCTCCCTTGCCTTATCTAATCATGTTTGTCCTTTGATTTATAGTATAATATGTTGAAAATAATTGTCTAAACTATCATAGTTAGAACCCCCTTTAAGTCTTTGTTTCCATTATGTTACAAGATTACATTGATTTGATTAGTATAAAATTTTGTAACTCTTGATTTAAAATTATAAATGAATTGGTTAAGGTTGATTAACTTAGTATCCATTAGTGTTGCAACAATCATTGATTTGTGTACCATTTGATAGCGTGCACCATGAGCACTTACACAAACTTATAACATGAGGTTTATGTTGGGCCAACATGATTTGTTAGAGACCATAGTTTTATTCTTTTACCTATTTATTTATGGAGTTAGCATTAGATATGACACTTAGAATACTATCCTTTAATGAATTTATTGAGTATGATTGAGTAGGGGATAAAGTAATTGGGAACCTAATCAAGGGACCTATATCAAATTAACTTATGGTTTAAGAGATGATGTGGATGGGGGTCATATGGGTCCAATTTGAAATCAAGTGTGGAATTTGTTTATAAGAATGGGTTATGTCTTGTGTACTTATCTTATCTTTTTGTTTTTTTTGTAATTTCACTTCAATCAAAGAAGAACCCTTATAATGCAACTTTTTTGGTCCATTGTGGTAATGACCAACCTTAGACAAGTCAATTTTGTAGTTATACCAAGGGGATGTACCCTTCTATTGTCAAAGCTTGTGTGGGATCAAGCTCATTTTTTTGAACTATGATTCCTCTGTGAATTATATATGTAGGCAAGGCCGTCAGAGACGAGCCCCCGAGGAATTAGGTCTAGCCCCTAGGCTTGTTCTCTTACTGAATATACTTAAAGATACTATTGAAATATATATTATATTTGCATAACTTGTGACTTGATCTAAGTTTTTGATTATTGATGAGTTCGTGGAACTAATAAAGTCTACCTTGGTGACGTGGATTCCATGTCTCCATTTGATTGCCACCCTTGATTGTCTAAGAAATTTAGTATCCGACTAAAATATTATAGTTTATAATTGGTCAAGAGTTGTATGCTCTCATGTAGTATACCTTTTTGGTAGCAAACTTTGAGATTTTTGTAAGCGTATGTGAACGAAATTTGAAATTTGTGTTTTGTTCTTAACTGTATTTTGGTGGAAATTTTTGGGCATTACACTATCTTTGATGGTATATGTTTGCAATCTAGTTATGGCTTCATATATCATCTGCAAGCGTGTTCCTTTATGCTTATGTTGGTTTTCCATAGGGTCTTGATCCTGGGCACTTGGCCACCCTCTTGAATATTGTCATTCTATCTTACTAGAATTTGTGCATTTGAACCCCTCTTGATTGCCTATTTCACTACTTTAGTGTCAGTTTAAAGAAAATTTCATCCTCTCACTAAAGTGGGGGCTAAATGTAGTGTAGTAAAATGCATACCCTTGCATTTTCACACTTGTTTAGGCCTGCCTTGCTTTGTTTAGCCCTATTTATGTCTTAATTGTTCCTATTTTGCAATCACAAGCCCTATGAAATATTTTTTTTTAGCTAATCCCGACATTCTCCAATGCATAAATGATAATTTAAATGATGTGTTAAGAGTGTCACTAATTTTTAGGTCAGGACAAAAACACCAACTAAGGTGTCTTTGTCCCCAAAAGTTCTTGGGACCCTAATTTTGAGAGCACCTAAATAGGTCCCTTTTAAGAGTCTATGCCTCAACATTTGAGCCTCAGGAATAAGATGCCACCTAGGTTGTCTTATTCCTCCTTGGCTTATTTTTTGGATTTAATTTCAAATTCTAGTGGGATTTAGCTTACTTTATTTAATGAATTCATATGTCAGCTTAGTGTCATGTGATTTAAGAATATTAAGCATAGATAAGTATAAATACAAGGTTCATTCATTCATTCTAATCTAAGTCTTTTGTGAGAGAATTGTTAATAGAAAATTAAGTTCACAAGAGCATTCAAGCGCATTTATATCAAGCATTTGTATCCATCATCAAGATTCAAGCATCATATCAAATATTTTCTTGCATCATGTGTGTTGTTATGGTAAAATTTTTGATGTAGGGTTATCCAAGAAAGTAATTCAAGTCCATGTCCTTTGATTCAAGATCCATATCCATTGCAGCCACTTCACACAAGTTTGTAGACTTTACAACAAGGGTTTGGTGATTTGTAGCATTTCATGTTGTTCATTCATCATTTCCCTTCATTACTTCATTTAATTTCAAGGTTTAATTACCAACAAGGGGTTTGACCAAGGAAAAACTCCATTCACTAACAAAAAACAAGTTTTTCCCTTTCTTGCATATTTGCGATTGCAGATTTAGGTTGAAGACTTGAAGATCATTTGGAGTGCAAAGTTGAATTAAAAAGTTGTCATCTTCATAGAAACTCACCTACAGGTTGAATCTAGATGTTTCAAAACTTGAGATCAGAGGAGAAGAAAGTGCAAACCTTGGAGCTGAGGACCACACTCAGAAATTTAGAAAATTCAAAGTGGGACTAATACACCACCTTGGGAACCTTAGTCCTCCTAGGAATATTTTGTATAGATTCCTTCAGATCATAATATGACATCCGAAGATTCTACATTTTCCCAAAAAAATAGCAGTGAGTCTAAGACAACAGTAAAGGAATATTTTTCCTCCCTGACATATCTAGATAGCTTCTTTGCTTTTTTTTAAACCTCACAACATCTCTAGACTTCCCAGGTACACACATCCTAACTCCCTATTGCATATTTTCATTATTTGCATCTCTCATTTAGTTTGCATAACTAAGCTTTGTAGGTTGAATGCTTATTTGTCTTTTAAAAGCATTTGCTTGGTGGTGAACCCCTAAAATCTTATAGAACCCCCTCCTATGCCCTCCTTATTGTGAATTGAATCACCTTGTGTAGTTGATACTCAATCCAATTATGAATCCTAGGACAATTTTGAGTGATTTATGGAAAGAAGAGAGCAATTATCCCCTCCTATTTTCATATAAATCATTCCTTCCAAAATTAGAATTAAAATTTCACAAGGGAAATTACAAAGTTGAAAATCAAAATATTTATTCTACTAACCCCTAATCCCTTATAGAAAATAAACAAAAACAAAATAACAATACTTTTTGTGATGCAAGATTGCTAGTACCCCTAGATGCTCCTGCATCATTTACCTTGTAAAAATTGAAACACAACTCTCAAGCTCACTATGCAATATAATTTTACAAAATAATAACTCATTATTGCAACCATATTTCACAATTATACATGATATTTAATTAATCCTAACAAAATATTAAAATAGAAAAAAAATTCAAATTTCTAAAATCACCTTTGAAATCACACTATAAATAATATTACCAACCAACATTTCTAACCTCTCAAATAAAATTTAAATGTACCATTCATAGCCTAATTCATATCACTTCTACCATTAATTCCATGAATGCAACCTCAAATTCCCTCTTAAAATTCAAAAATCTCTACTTGCACCTATCTTTTCAAATTTATACAAGTCAATTTACCATTATTTATACAAGTCAATTTACCATTATTTATACAAGTCACCACAAATGTGTATTTCAAGCTACCTATTTCATTATTCAAAATTTTTATTTTCTATTTAAGACACCTATTGGAGACTAATTGAAGAGAGATCCTACAAATTTCATCAAACACATGTTGCAGCTTCCATGATATGTATACTTCAAAGTTGTTTGAATATTACGTATGCATATAAACTATTCAATGTATGATTATTATTCAAACATATCATGATTTTGTTTAGAAACATTTTCATACATACACATCATTTCATGTATCATCCTTACTATATGCATTCACACAATTTAACAAAAGCTAGGTAAATTGATGTTTCATCTAACCTTGTTCATTTACATTTAAATGTATTAGATGTATCATTTATTTATTAAAGTCTATAGTTCATATGTAAAATGATTTTCTTCAAAAAAAATTGCATACATATGTATTATTCCACCTATCATCCTTACTTTACACATACACATAGTCATCCAAAAGATAGGTGCATGAAACCCTTATAGTCGAGTATATGATACCCTCAAATGATGTCAATGTATAACCCTTTTGTGAAAAAACATAATGATATTTATATTATATTGAAAGAGAAATATGATACAAATATTTATAACCATTTCTGAAACAACATTATGATATTTATATATAACTTGAAACAACAGTATGATACAAATATTTATAACCCTTTTTGATACAACAATATCACTATCACCTCTATGGGACAAGATAGATGTATGGATAATTTATAGTAGGGGTGGAAAGAGGAATGTGAATAATGATAACAAATTAAAGTGAAAATGTAGATATTTATGACTAAGATAAATATTTTAATGTCTTTAAAATAAAAATGAAAGAGTTTTTTTCACATTTTTTGTGTAGTAGAATATATATAACCCTTGAACATGAAAAACCTATTATTAAGAGGAGGGCATAAATGATTCAAAATGATATAAAATATGATCTTTAACATTATTTCCTTTTAATGTTGAGTATCATAATCACAACTTATTCTTTATATTATTTAAGAAATAAGTAAAATTGTGTCAAATTATGCAAGAATGATGAAAGTACAAACCAATATTTTAACATGTATAACCTTGTATATAACTACTAAACTATATATTAGGTTCCAATCAACATTCCCAAAGTAAATACATAAAAACAAAATGAGGAAAGCATCATTTTTCCCTAATATTGGCATTGTACTAGGACAATTGCATTTTGAGGTTGAAAAGGGTTTTAAATTATTCATACAATCAGAATTTTGTTACTAATATTAATTTTAAGTGAGACCTATTAAAAATAACTTTGAAATATATAAATAATTTTATTTTTGTATGTTAGAAATAACTTCTTTAGCTTCAATTAGAAGCATTGGAAAACATACATTTTTCATTGACTTTAAATAAAGTACATGAGAATCACACAAAGATCTGAAAACATAATTATTTTATTTAAATTCAATTATTTAAGTGAGATATCAAAATGGTGTTATCTCTAAATAGAACAATAGAGATTCACACTTAAATGATAGACAAAAATTTATACCTAAAATATTAATATAATAGTCTTCATAAATTTTAGAAGAAAGTGAAAACTATGCTTATATTTTATGCATATATACAATTCATTTGCTTTACTAGGACCTATATGTATTTTTTCAACAATATATTCATAAAATTTCATCATAATTGATATATTGTACAATACCAAAAATACCTAATCCTATAATTGATAAAGTGACAAAAAGCAACCTCAACCATTACAAAAAATGTTGATAGTATAGAAAAGAACACTATCAATTTTCCTTTGTAATATTGGTGGAGTGATTCCTGTAGAAACTAGAAATTATGTTCCTCAATCTTATAATCTCTTTTTATTTGGAGATATAGATTTTTAGAGCAATGATACAAGACTCCTCTATTTAATTTAATTTTTGTTAATATATTTTTTAAAATGTTTATAATTTTTATTGATTGTAATGACATCTTCGTCTTTGTATATTAAATTTATATTCAAAAGCATAAAATTATTTCTTTCATAATTAATTTTACAATTATTATGTAAGTTCATGATAAATATACATAGTAGTGTCATAATATATATTAGCTCTACATTTACCTAACATAAATAATAGTGGAATGGTAAGATAGTTATTCCAATTGTAAAAGATTGTGAACAAATACCAATAATGAAATAATTCAATCTCATATCATAAACACCCTTTGTTATATCTAACAATTTAACAACTAGATATTGCACTTTTGGTGTGCAATGGGTTACACTAAATATTTGTATAGTTGTATTAGAGTTTGTGTAGACATATTAGTTGAAAAAGAAAATTGTGTATTTAACCTAAAAAAGCAACACATGGAATAAATAGAATCCAAATGAGTATTTTCCTTATTTGATTTTGTGTAGACATATTAATTAAAATAGAACAATGTGTATATAACTTATAAAAACAACACATGGATAAATGAAAATGGAAATAGTATTAAGATTAAAATGACAACTATAATTTACTATATTAAGATTATAAATAGGATGCTGGCAAACCAACCATATTTGTATTTCGTGTTGTGTGCCCTCAACCTCCCAAAGATCGGAGATGTGTAATGCAAACTTTTGGAGAAAATTTTGCACCCATGAAGGCCTCAAGTGGAAATTAGCATCCTTCCTTGGATTGTGTCCAAGAAAACCAAAAGCCTAATAAGTCATATTGGGCATAAAATCATGGTTCCATTATAATTGAAAGTTTTTCTTTTGATTTTTTCTTTCATTTTAAAGAATATCAAATTTGTATTAAGAATTAATAATTTGTATAATAAGATTAAATATGATATCTTAGGGAATTTTGACGTATTCAATTTGAAAGTGTCATAGAAGTTAAATTTTATAATTGGCAGCATAAGAGTCCTTGGGAAATAGTCAAATTGATCACACCTGTTCACATGCTTTGTCTCCTAGGAATTAATGTGTGGTGAAATTCGCACCCCAACTTAGTAATGTGAAAGTAGTACAATGACAAGTATAGAGAGAAAATACATAGAACCTGTTCTCATTTAATATAGAGAGATATAGGTTTAAGGAGAGATAAATACAAAGAGAGATAGAGAGATAGAGAGGATGAGACAGAGAGATATAGATGGTGAGATAGAGTGATAGAGAGATAGAGATATAAGGAGATATAAAGAGGGCAGGAGAGGGAGAGGGAGACAAAGAGATATACAAATAGAGATAATTAGATATAGGTAAATAGAGATGGAGAGAAGGAGAGAGAAATAAGGGGAGATAGAGAAAGGGAGAAATAAGTAGAGGGAGATAGAGACATATGGGAAGAGAAATAGAGGGATAGATATATATGGGAAGAGAAAGAGAGAGATAGAGATATATATAGGAAGAGAAAGGGAGAGAGGTAGAGATAGAGAAAACTATCCCAAGTGGCAACATGAATCCTACAGTTAATGTCAACATCAAATATTTTTTCCTAATCAAAATATTACTTGGAAAAGAAACTCACACCACCAAAGTTCTCACTAGGTGGGACCCTTTCCAAGGCACTCTAGCATCAACACTTTCAATAGAGGTGTCAAGAAATCAAAATTGTAGAAGGCTGAACTACTTTTCCTTCTAAATAGCTCTCCCTTCTTATGAACTTTATCAAGAATTATTTGATATTTTTGTGTTGCTTTTTCATATCAAACTTTACTAAATTCCTTGTTTATTCTACTTGCTCATATTCATGCACTACACAATTATAAATTATGCAGCTTGATATCTAACATATTCTAAATGGTTGAGGTTGTGCTCCCACCAATTGTGATCTAATAGGATATGATGTCTCTCCCTCTCCAAGAGATGGAGACTAAGAAACTCCTTATTTCCACATTTTTTGTCTACTATGAAATTTGAAGTAGATGATATTGTTGAGGTGGCTCTTCATCCAAATTTTTCATGTATTAATAAAATTGTTTCATTATCATTTTTATTAATAAATATAGAATTTAAATAATGTATAAATAATGGATAATCAATACAATTGTTTTATAATTAATTTTAATATGGAGGAAACATTTATGTGTGAAAAATTATTGAAAGAAAAACTATTTAAAAATTATTTTTTAAATAAAGGTCTAATTTTAAAAAATGATGTCATCAATGTTAATTTTTGTTCAATAAAAAATTAAATTATTGTAGAATAATTATACCTTGAACTTTTATCTCCCCCTTTTCTCTCTCTCCTTCTACCTATCTCTTTCCTTTTATCTCTCTCCCTCTCTCTATCTCCCCTTTCTATCTCTCCCCATCTCTCACTCCCTCCCTATCCCCATATCTATCTTTCTATCCTACCTCTCTCCATTTTTCTCTCTCTCTCTCTCTCTCACTTTATCTCTCTCCCTCTTCCTCTCCCCCTCTCTATATCTCCTTATATCTCTATCTCTATATCACTCTATCTACTATTGATATCTCTTTCTACCTCTCCCTCTCCCTCTTCCTCTATATCTCTCTATTTATTCCACTTTATCTCTCCCTCCCTCTCTATTGAAAAGATGGCATTAGCCTATTCATAATGGAGCCTAAATAATAGTCCTTTAGTCCAATAGCTAGCTGATAATAACCACTTGGTAAGTAGCTAGCATAAAGAGGCTCAAAATATTTTTTTATTTTCTTTTTGTCATAATTGCACATGGGCATCATAGGAAAACATTAGTGAAATAGCAGGGGATCTAAGAGGCAGTGTCTCAGAATAATCAATGACTAAACCGCCCCATGTTGATAAAGGAGCATGCCAGACTTTGACAAGAGAAACTACTTCCATGGGTTGTCATGTAGGCATAGCAGGGGTAGAGCTCATTGCTTCCAACTATTTCTGGAGGAATACAATTGCACCTAGCACAATATGTGCCACAAGCTCTCAAACGATAGTCATACATAGATATCGCTTTACATTTATCTACACATACACCCCAATCACCATCTGAATTTGAAGAAAGCTCAACCATCATAGACAAATAATTACTCTTTAGTAGCCACCCCAACTGAAAGAAGGAAAATTCCATCAAAATTCCACATTGGAAAATCCAAATTCCTTGATGGATGTCGATGCCTTGTTCCAAAACTCCCATTTTGGCATAGGCTGGGAGGAAACTGGCGAAGGTTGTGGAATTTGGCTTTACACCTGCCAATTGCATATACTTGAAAGTTTCTAAAGCCTTTTCAACAAATCCATTTTGCACATATCCTGCAATTATTGCAGTCCATGAGATGACATCTACTTTAGGTACTCTGTCAAACAGTTCGCGTGCCTTGTTAATGCTTCCATTTTTTGCATGCATGTCTACCAGGAAAGTTGCTTCCTCTATCCTTTATGCTTCGATGGATGTCCATATTGTTGCACAGGTCCCAATTTGGCATTAGGCAGTGAGGATCTAGCAAAGGTCGCAGAATTTGGCTTTAAACCTGACAATTGCATTTGCTTGGAAATTTCCAAAGCCTTTTCAACAAATCCATTTTGTGCATATCCGGGACCACATCTCTTTGAGGCACCTTGTCAAACACTTCATGTGCCTTGTCTATGCTTCCACATTTTGCATACATGTCTACCCGGGCAGTTACAACAACAACATCCAAAAACAATCGACTTGCACTCAGGTTATAGCAAATCCTAGTCATTAACCTGAGCCAATACTTACCCGCACCTTGTGTATAGTGAGCAGAAAAGAGGGGAGGAAGCTATCACAATCCTTAAAAAATATATACCCACCGGACACTGTTGAAAGTGAAATTCAAGCACTCAAGGAATCTGTGAAAGCAGAGATGGAGATAGGAAGCCTTTAAAAAATTCAACTCTCTAATCTGTTTACTGTGAAAAATATAAGATTCGCCCTTTTTGCAGGAGTGGCTCTTCAGGTATACTTTTTGGAACAATAATTCGAGGAATGAAATCTTCTTGATGCATATTTTATTTCCAAACAAAGCCACCAAACTAATTAAGTATTGGGTGTAGATATTCAAACAATTTGTGGGCATCTAACACTGTGATGTACTACAGTCCCACAATAGCGCAATTAGCAGGGTTTGCTTCAAACACAGTGGCTCTGCTACTTTTTCTAATTACCTCGGGCTTAAATGTTGTTGGATCCATGGATAGCATTTTTCTGATTGGCAAAGTAGGGAGGAAGAAAATGAGATGTACTACCCAGCACTCGGGATATGCATTTGACTGTATTTATTAAAAACCCAGCATTCATGATACGCATTTGACTGTATTTATTAAAAATAAAATCGGCAGCTGCAAACGTTTCAATCATCTCCCAAGCAATATATACCGTTGATGTAACATTTTAGATTGGTCATTCTCATATCATAAACACCCTTTGTTATATCTAACAATTAACAATAATAAAATCATAAACACCCTTTGTTATATCTAACAATTTAACAATAATAAAAAAATCATTAAATTAAATTATAATAAATAATAAAATGAACATATGAATTTTTTTTCTTGCTATTAATGTTTCACACTAGGAAGAAAACTAAATGTTAAATATCTTACAATGGTTATACATATAATTGAAGTCAGATTATTATAATTACACGCCTTTGAAATCACTTGATGTGCAAGGATTTTGAGCAAAGGTATCGTTGTCGTCGTCTTCTACCTGATCTACCAGCACCTGTAGATACCTTGGAATTTGTGGCACGGAAGCCTCCATCGTCCCTTCCAATATCTTCACCACTTCACCCATGCTCGGCCTCCTATCTTCATCGTCTTGAATGCACAGCCCCCCAACCACAGCGGCTCTTCTCACCTCTTCGATATTCGTCTCACTTGCTATCCTTGCATCCACAATGCCTATTATGCTTCCCCTCTGAATTTGAGATGAAGCCCAGGTAGGAAAGTAGAACCTGCTTTCCTCCATTTTTATGTCCAGATTTCTACGCCCGGATATAATTTCGAGCAACGTCATACCAAAACTGTATACGTCCACCTTGGGAGTGATAGGAAGGCCTGAGATCCACTCGGGGGCCAAGTACCCTCGAGTTCCTCGTGTGGTCGTCAATACACGGCTGAAATCCCTGCCCACCAGCTTTGCCAACCCAAAATCAGCAATCTTCGGGCTGAAGTGGTCGTCTAGAAGAATGTTCTCAGGCTTAATATCGCAGTGAATGATATGATCCCTACATTCCTCATCGAGATAAACTAATCCTCGTGCAGTGCCCGGGGCGATGTTGAACCGGGTCTTCCAATCCAACACTTTTTCTGCTTCTTCCTCTTTACAGAAGAGGAAAGAATTTAAAGAACCTTTGGACATGTAGGCATACACCAGTAGCCTTCGAGAACCTTCTATGCAGAATCCATAGAGCCTCACCAAATTCACATGCTGTATTCTCCCGATGGTGCTTATTTCTGCACGGAATTGCTTTTCTGCTCCTGCACAACCCTCTAATCTCTTAACCGCCACAAGCGCGTTGTTTGCCAGAGTTCCTTTGAAAACAGAGCCGAAAGCTCCGCTACCGAGCTGATGCTTGAAATTCTTGGTTGCAATTCGCAGCTCTTTATAAGTGAACGCTTTGAGCATGATTGGCATATCCTCTTTCAGGCTTCTCTTCTGCAGTCTTTGACGTTTCCACAAAATAAATGCCGCCAAGAGGAGATCTAAAACAACAAAGAAAGCCGCGGCAGAAGGAAGTAAAATAAAAAGTGTAGGGGCTTCTTGCTTTTCTCTGATATCGAGTGCGGCAACTCAGAAGCAGCCAGCCTGATGAAGACAGAATGGATGTCAGATGAAGCGCGTATTTTGAATAAATCCCCAAACCACAGTTTACAAACTGGTAGATCACAAATAACGAAAGAAAAGGCTGTGCAGGAGCAATTGTCGAGACAAGCGATCCTGCAGCCTTGCAGTGTTTTTCTCGTTGTTGTATGAGACAGCTTCTTCTTCGGACAAGTATAGATTCTTGGATTCCAAAAAGCCGTCGGTGGTGCCCGCTGTGACAGAGCATTGCAGGGGTCTTCGCCGAGCACACCCACTTGAGAACAAACCTTGAGTGTCATGCTTGGGTGTGAAACCCTCAACACAACTGCACACATCATTCGCATTACACAGTCCATACGCCCCGCAGATATCATATTCACTGCATTGACCTCGGTATGACGACCATACCTGACTCCAAGTACCATCGTCCATCAAGTCGTAAACTTTTAATTCGCCAGTCTCATATACCAGGATCCGCCCTGTGACGGCATGTCCTGACGGGATAACTCTAAAATGAAAGTATATTCTTGAAGGAGAAACCCTCACACAGAACATTTCAAATCTCTTAGGATCATAAACCTCCGGAGCGTTAGTAAAATAATTCTCAGTCCACTCTCCACTGGACCAATATGGAACACTGTTGTTATAGACCATCACCATCTGCGTCTTTCCTGGAAACATGTCCATTCCCATAGAGAAGAGCCCACTTGAAGGGTCCTCAGAAGTCTTCCACGAAGTTAGCTTCATGCCTTTCCACATCTTCATGCCAGGCAACCATGTATCTCCTGGATGAGCGAAACTCTCCCAAACAATCTCAGACTTGTTCTGGCCGTGACCCATTATAATGAAATTGCCAGGTTCCGTTATTATTTTCCGCGTTCCTTTCTGGCCAATATCAGTCGACCACACTGACCAGCCCTTTCTATCAAACATTCTGAGACGACCGTCGGTTGAAAATTTCAAAACACCGGGCATGCTTCTGACAGGATTATCTCGGTTAGCCACCCAGACTATGACCTTCGGAGAGATTCGTGCATACCAGATGCCAATGTACCAATAATTGGTCCATCTCGGACGGAAAAATCCCAGTGCAAACGTGCCATTCTTTGACGTTATGGTCTGATTTCCAGCGAGCGAATTCCCCAGTAGAAGCGTATCCCCACCATCTAATGCTAATGAACTGCAATTATTCACTGCAATAATCACAGTAATTGCTAGGACCAAATACTTAATCGCCATTTCGATAACCATAGCATCTATATAATTCGAGTTTAAATAGAAAATAAACAGGCTACGGAATGAAAGAACATGGCCGAAGCAGTGCCGTGGATCACATGGAAATGAGTTTAGAACTTCTTTGAGAATTTTCTACACTGGCATACCGTCCGTTTTCATCCTTCTAAAGTTTCCAAATATTCTACGCCGGAGGATATCTAAACCGTGAGTCAAACAAAGAAATGATTTGACAGCGCACAGACCCCACTCTGTCATACGCACTATTTCACTCCGTCATACACGCAATTTGGTCTTCTAAACGAAAATATACGTTTTTCCTACGGTTAAGGATGGAACGTAAGTCAAGTCTTTTGGTCTTCTAAACGAAAATATACGTATTTTCTACGCTTGAAGATGGAACGTACGTCTAGTCTTTTGTCACGGTCCAAAGACGGACATATTACTCGTAATAAGCGTGAAGGCAATCTCTTTTACGTAAGTATTGTTAACGGTGGTTCTAACGTAGAAAAACGCTACATTGGCGAAAACACGTAAACGGCTACGCGGTTTGAAAATATTGGAAGCATTAAAATGGGCCATCGTAGAATTTACTTCATCTATGTACTGATTTTGTCTCCAC
Source organism: Sequoia sempervirens (assembly GCA_007258455.2). Classification (NCBI taxonomy): domain Eukaryota; kingdom Viridiplantae; phylum Streptophyta; class Pinopsida; order Cupressales; family Cupressaceae; genus Sequoia; species Sequoia sempervirens. The sequence goes on along the minus strand of VDFB02000017.1, from coordinate 233,457,027 downwards.
GTTTATAACAACAAATCCGTCTTTCGTCAGTCAGTAAAGACTTAGACTTCTATTTTTGTCATCTATGTACTGATTTTGTCTTCACGTTTATAATAACAATCTGTCAATAAATCTGTCTCCTCGTCAATAAAGACTTGACTTCCATTTAATCATCTATGTACTGATTTTGTGGTTAATAACAACAAATCTCTCTTTCCTCCACGGTTCCACGGTTCCACCAGTAAAGACTTGACTTCCATATAATCATCTATGTACTGATTTTGTCTTCATGATTATAACAATAAATCTGTCATTCATCCGCAAGTAAAGACTTGACTTCCATTTAATCATCTATGTTCTGATTTTGTCTTCAGTTTACAACAACAAATCTGTCATTCTTCTGCCAGTAAAGACTTGACTTCCACATCTATGTACTGATTTTGTCTTCACGTTTATAACAACAAATCTGTCTTTCCTCCGCCAATAAAGACTTGACTTCCATTTAGTTCTCAACAATTAGGTAAAAGTGTTCTAACTCCAGCGTAGAAAAAAATTGTGTGTCGAACGAATTCGGATCTGCGCGCTGTCAAATCTTGGAAATTGCGCGTCCGAGGAAGTCGAATTAGCCTACTTTGCGGAGTACACACCCCAGCAACACTTAACTAGTAGACATTCTAGGTAGCCACAACTGTGAAAGAGTGAGGGTCCCCACAAATACTCGGTATTTGTAACCTTTAGTTGGTATTTCACAGCATATCCACAGACTGGACGTTTGGAATTATTGGATCAGAGAAGTCGCCAAATTGAAGTCATTCACGTGGGATCAACGTCGCTACTGTTAGATTGAATGGAGATAAACAAAAAACAATAACACATTCAAGAGATTAACACAAATAAATAGAAACACAATAATTTTCCTAATGCATCAATTCAGATAAACACAAACACAACAATTCTCCAAATGTGCTGCTGTGCACAAACTATATTTTTATTGATTCAGCAAAACAAACTCATTTCATTATTCCGATAGATAGATACAAAAATGACTACAACACCATTTCTTAAATACATAAATAGAAATTGTCAACAATGACAATGAAAGGAAACTACTATTTGTAACTGCAAGCTAAGGAGGAAACAACCAAATAAACATATTAGTTCGGATTGACATATTCTAATAGAAACTACAGAACCTGCGGGAGAAATTGCTTTACAACACTCCCCCTTAATTTCGACCACATGCTTCAGCATTTTTATTTTTCAATTTTTTTCAAAAAGTCTTCTTAGCAAAATTTTCACCCTCTCGTGGTTGCACCAAAGTATTCAACTGCTGAGGCAGTCCTTCAAAGTTTGCCAATCATTTCTTTTAACATGCCAATATTTAAGCTTATACATCCTTTTTAAAGATACTTGTAACTTTTCTCCAACTAGATCCATCGATCCCCCCATAATTTATTTGCATACAATCTTTCACAAATTGTCCATTCCATTCTCTATTCCAACAAGTTTTTTCAGAGTGATTCTTCAACCCACAAATTTTACAAGGATGAAGATCCCAACATTTCTATTTTCTATGTCCTCTATGACAATGAGAACATTGAATAAACTCCATGCTTTTAGCTGATTTACATGAACTTGTAACACTTACATCATTTCTATCTCTCTCACCATATCATAGGCCTTCATTTCTTGGCTTCACAATTTGCTGAATGGGCTCTCTCATTTCTTGCCCATGTTTAACCAAACCTTCACCTTTATAACCCATCTTTTGCATAATTTTAAAACCAACATTTCTCTCATTACCATTTACATTATCATCTTTATGTTTACATTCCTCATTTATAAGAACTTCAACTTTATCACATAAATCATTTGATTTATCAATTGAAAGATACAAATCTTCAGTACCACATGATACATCATGTATTGATGGCTTTAACTTTAAACATTCATTCTCTTCTTTTAATTTTGTTAATTCCATCTTTTGTAAATAATTTTCTTCTTCTAACAATTTTAGCTTTTCTTCTAAATCTTCATTCTTTTTCTTAATCTCATCAAACAACATTTTTTTTTCTTCTAACTCTTCATACTTTCTTTCAAGAATACTCAATTCCTTTTCAAGATTCTCAAGTTTACATAAAGAATCATTTTTCTCCTTTATCAATTCCTTTATTTCTCTTATAAGTTCAGAATTATCATTTTTAACTAAATGGTCACTTCTTCCTCCAAAATTTTATTTTCTTTCTTAACATGTTTACCAACTTTACCGATTGAAAATGATTGACTACACCTTACCTCTGCACTTGACTTTGATTTTGCTACCGATTTACCTTTCAACCAACTTCAAACAATTTCTTTTATTGTCTTTTGGATTTCACACTATCTACAACAACTTGGCTTATCTTCAAACTACATGCTTATAATCTATTTGATTTTTCCTTTAACCTACTTCTCCTTGATCAACTAGCTCGGATACCATATGTTAGAGTAGATGGAGATAAACAAAAAGAATATAATACATCAAAGAGATTAACACAAATACATAGAAACACAATAATTTGGCCAATGCATCAATTCAGATAAAGACAAACACAACAATTCTCTCAATGTGTTACTACACACAAACTATATTTTTATTTAGAGATAATAGATTTCCACAATCCATGAAGATTATTGCTGAGTGTTTCTGGCTTAGATTGTGTAGTAATTTTTTGCATCAACGTTTCAAATCACACTCAGTGATTTATCATCAAGATAAGGAGAGAAAATGGAGAAAATGATTCAGCAAAACAAACTATTTCAATGTTCTAATCATACTAAAATGACTACAACACCATTGCCTAAATAGATACATAGAAACTATCAACAATGACAGTGAAAGGAAACTACTATTCATAACTACAAGTGAAGGAGGAAACAACTAAATTAACATATCAGTTCAGATTGATAGATACTAATAGAAATTGTAGAGACTGCAGGAGAATTTACTTCCCAACAACTACTTTGGCCATGTTCTTTCATTGCGTAGTCTATTTGGAACCTTTCTATTTAAGTTCAAAAATAAATCAAAAACTTAGGACCATCTACACACTACGTAAAAGTAATTGTTAAGAAAAATACAAATGCTATGGGTTTTGAAATGGCGATGAAGTATTTCATCCTAGCAATTACTATGATTATTGCAATGCATTGTTGTAGTTCACTAGTAGTGGATGTTGGAGATACGCTTCTATTGGAGGATTCCCTCACTAGAAATCAATCCATAATTTCAAAGAATGGCATGTTTGCATTAGGTTTTTTCAGGCCAAGAGGAATGAGTAATTGTTACATTGGCATCTAGTATGCACAAATATCTAAGAAAACCATATTTTGGGTAGCTAACAGAGAGAATCCTGTCAAAAGGATGCCTGACATTCTATAATTTTTGAGTGATGGTCATCTCAAATTGGTTGATGAAAAGGGCCTATCAATTTGGCCAACTGATATTGGCATGAAAGGATCGCGGGAAATGATAATAGACCCTGGTAATTTCATTATGCTAGGTCATGTCCACAATAAGTCTAAGATTGTTTGGGAGAGTTTCATTCATCCAATAGATACATGGTTGCCTGGCATGAAGATGTGGAAAGGCATGACGTCAACTTCGTGGAAGAGTTTTGTGGATCTTCCAAGTGGTCTCTTCTCTTACAAAATGGACACGTCTCCAGGAAAGATGTGGGCAACAATGATCTATAACAACAACAGCTTTGTATATTGGGCTAGCGGAGACTACAATGGGATTTATTTTACCAATGTTCTAGAGGTGTATGATCCTAGGTGATTTGAAATTTCCTTTGTGAGGGTTTCTCCTTCAAGAATATAGTTTAATTTTACCATGATCCCAACAGATCATGAACTCATGGGGTAGATCGTAATGAATGAGAATGAAAAATTAAAACTTTACTACTAGATGGAAAGCGGTCATTGGAGTCAGGGATGGTCAATATTCTGAGGCCAAAGTAGTGAAAAAATTAAAAGAGGTTTACTTAAATGCACATAGAAAAATATATTTTATTTTTGTAACAGTCTTCTCTTCACTTAAATATATAACTACTCTATACTTTAAAGCATTTATTTTTTCTTCTCATATGATTCATTACCACAACTAAAAGATGGTGAAAATGTTATAAAATAATTGTCCTAGAGCAATATACAATCCTCTCTTCACTTAAATCTATAACTATTGAATTTTTTTAAATACTTTTTTTTCTCTTATTATGATATATCAATAATGAAAATTTTATAAAACAAGTAACACATGGCATCGAGTTCGTGTTGGTGATTGTGGAGCATCTTGGTTTAGAGTAGAAAGTGAATGGTTAGGGCTACAAATAGGTTTATGATTATATTTTGGGTGATAGTTATTTTTAGGGTTAGAATTAGATTTAAGATTGCAATTATAGTTTAAATTATGTCTATGATTATGGTTATCTAAACTAGGTTATTGATGTAGACCAAGGTGGAGGAACTCACTATTCAACACCAAATATTCTGATTCAAACAATGGAAACAACCTTTGATCAACAAAACACCTAACTTCTCTTCAAACACCACTAAAGGCTTCTAGCCTTCAAATTCATCAAATGGAAATATCTTTTTGTTAAGGCCTCACAATGGCCAACCAAACCTTAATCAGGCTTTCATACAGGCCCTAAGACAAAATCAGAAGAGATCACTTCAAGTTTCCTTGCACCATTCATAAGGCCCAATAGACTGTCCTGCAAAAAGGCTACTAAATTAGCCTTGTTTTACAAACAAAGAACCTTCAAATCCTTTTTTTTTACAAAATAAACTTGGATAGAGTTAGAATGTGATACAGAACCACCAATTCACCCATTAAAACTCAAACAATTAACCTCTAGAATATAGTTTCACCAAACCCTCCTTTTGCATGTAAAAGCATAGGGTTTACTATATTTTGTATTACCAAGGTTTTCCAAGCCTAACCAAAACACAAAAAAACCTTAATAGGGTTTGAACAAGCATTTTATATCATTACCAAGTCATTTCCATCAGTAATTCACAAAAGCCACCTTTGAAACCACTATTTTTACATGCAAAATCATTGTTACCATCCAGGGTATCCTTCAAAAAACAAACTCACTCATTCCTTGCTTCCTACGACACACAAACATCTATACTACCTTTTGATAGCCCATTTTTCTGAGACATAGGATTAGATAGTAAGAGAAATGACCATTTTCATTATTAAATCACAAAACAACAATACACTGGTTTTTACTAGTCAGAATTAGAAATGACTAAGTTCTTTCTCCAAGATGAATATCAAACCCTCAAAGTTACTCCAAATGATAGTTAAGACATGAAACTATAGATTACCATTGATCTCAAAACACAATGGAATTTGTATGGGCCGTACAAAGTTGGTAATATGTAGTAAACACATAAATTATCAAGAAATAGTAGAGTAAACATTGTTTTTTTCCTCAATCTTCAATACAAAATTTTGTTCAACACCCATTCGAGCCTTCTTGATGCCTTAAGTAAATATTGGAATCAAAATCCAATGAATAACTACCCCAACTATCCCTTAAAGTGCTAATCCTTCATATCCCTTAATCTGCTCTTTTTGACAACTTTATTATTGCACTTGTCAACATTAGTGTGCAACTTGTGACACCTACACCTAAATGACTCCAAATCATCTTATGACATCAAGAATGGTCTTTTTAAACCTTATTAAACATACTTAAACACAAAACACCCTAGAATCTTCATCAAATGATTAAATTTTGAAGATGAGGTGTAGGTGCTCCTGCACTAGTTATAAAACTTCAAAGAAAATGGGCTTAGCATACTTGTGTAGTGTTTTAAAAGTTGAATCACTTGGAGACTTGGGACATTGTGTAAAGGAAAAACATAAAATATGACCTCTACATTTAAAATATACAAATTTAATGTAGATTGTTTGAAAAGCAATATTTATGGTCAAGGTTAAACAATTCATGAGGGTAGACATGGATAACAAAGGCAACATATAAGAGAGACTAAAAAAATTTAATAATTCCAACAAGACCCTAGAAGTTTTGTTCAGTTATATATGTATTGAGCACATCAACAAGATATTAAACATAGTGAAAGGCATAATGCTAGGACCTATTTCCTTTGTTTGTGTGTATGAATGAGAAATTCATGAACATAATTAGATGATGTGGATGGTAAAAAATGTTTTGAGGTTCACTTGATAGACTTGATCCAATTGTCCCCAAGGGGTTCATGAATACATATCAAATGGAATAGCGAACACACTTGTAGGATTAAAATCAAGGTAGTAAAGGTTACATATTCAATATGTAGAACTAAGAAGATCAAAAAAAAAAAAGATTTAAGAATCTAAATATAGTGGCCTATTGAGTCCAAATCAAACTTGAGTGTCTTGAGGCATCACTACCCCATTGGTCACCCATGTATATAATATTAGGTGCAAGAAAAAAAATATCTTCATAGTAAAAGTGAAGACTAGTATATTGACTCACATGAATTCTCTAGTTTCACTTTATTGCATTTGAGTCTCCTATTTTTGTGACTTGATATTAATATTAGTCACTTATAGAGCAACTCAAAAGTATGATTAAATGTGTATTTATAATTACATAGAGTATGGTCAAACATATAAACAAAAATATTTCTATCAACTTGTAATAATTGAACATAGTAAAATCTTATTAAAAATAAACATGTAATGAGTTAATATTTTGTTCTTATTTTGTATTTAAAGGTTAAAACTTTCATTTTGATTTAAGTTAGTTGAATTTAGCAAATATCAAAATATGTGATAGGATTGAACATACCTTTTGTAATATGATGTTCTACATACCTTTCAAAATATCATTTTTTCCCATTTCAGGCCATAACATAGTAGCTTTAGAGGAATCCATTAATTGGGAATATATGGAAACATGTGCATGGATAAGCAACTAATTCAATTTACATATAAACTTGAAGAATTTTTTTGGTACTAAGACGTATGCTAAAAATATGAAAAATGGCCTTAGTTAAGCTGGTAAAGTGGAGGGAGTTAGTGTCGAAAAATGTTGTTGAGGACATTTTCACACTTGTTTGGGCTCTCCTTGTGAAATTGAGTCTAATGTTTCCTTAATTTAGTGTTGTAATATGGTTGACACATTTACATTAGGTCTTGGGCCCTTGTGAACTAATGGATTTAAATTGTACCTTGCTAAAGTGTTGTGAAGTGTTGTAACACACTTTCACACTTTTCTAAGGTCTTATCAAATAATTAAACCTAATAAACCTCATTTTAATCAAAATAAATCTTAATATTTCCTTATTTTAAAAGTGTTGTGAAGTTTTGTAACACACTTTCACACTTTTCAATGCTTTTCTTTAATAATTAGGCTTTCATATACTTTAATTAGCCTTATTTTACATCCACAAGCCTCATTTATTGCATTTTTTGAGGATAATCCCAACACCAATCATTACCTAATCATAATTTAGGTGTTTCAAGTTTGAATGACCTAGATTTAGTGATCTAGGATTCATTTTTCACCTTGGGTGAATGGGTCCAACCTAAATCTTTTGGTCTCGAACCTCGTTTCACACCTTTCTAGGCATTTTTAAAATTGGTCCCAAAAATTAAGCTTGGTGAGGACTCATTCGCTACCTTGGGCAAATGAGTCCTGTGTGGCACAAAATCAAAATTAATTCAAATTTCTAGTAAGATTTTATTCTCCTAGATCTGATGTCATCTTGTAGTTTTGTATTTTTTAGGAATTCTTGCATAATTGAGTATAAATACAAGGTTCTTTCACTCATTTTCACCTCAAGCATTCAAGTATTCATCCTTATAGCAAGTTGATTTCACAAGTGTTTTCAAGAGAATTCAAAGGAATATTATCAAGTATTTTAGAGCAACATTCAAGCATCGATCATCATGTCAAGGATTTCATGCATCATGTTTGTTATTGTGCTAACAATTGTGATGTAAGGTTTTTATCATTCAAGCGAGTGTTTCATTCAAGATCAACATCATTCAAGAAAGAGTCAAGATCCACATCCATTTTAGCCATCTCAAGAATATTTGCAACACTTTATTGCAAAGGTTTGGTGAGTTACAACATCATATCTTTTTCATTCATCATTCTCCATTCATATTTCATGCTATTTAAAGGTTTAATTACCAACAAGGTATTTGATCAAGGAAAAACCCTATCCACTAACCCAACAACCTTTTTTGTCTCCTTTATGTGTGATTTTCAGGTCTAGGTTGTTGATTTTCTAAGGAGAAAGATTGGAGAAAAGTTGTCAAGGTTGTCATCAAGCCTTGGAGAACCTTGGAGAAGACCTACAGGTTGCAAATCAGAGATTCGGATCTAGAAACCAATCAAGAAGGACAAAGTAGAAAGAGAAGAGAAGGATCAACCTTTGAAGATTTAGAAAATCCTAACTAGACTGATTCACCTCTTCTAGGGAATGAGTCCTAGTTCTAGTCAAAATTAGGTTTTTGCAAATTCAAATACCCATTTGGCATATTCTTGTTCCTACACAATTTTCTAGAAACTAGAATGATTCACCCAGCTTGGTGAATGTGTCCCAGTCAAGATTGAAATAAAAATTTCCAATGCTCCAGACCTCCATCCATTATTTCCATATTCCCAGGTGCACACATTTTGTTTTATAGTTTTTTGTGTTTTTCACTTGCATTTCTAGGCCATTTAGTGTTACTTTGCATTCAATTAGGGTTTTTCATTTCATCTTGCATTTCATTATATTTTCCAAGTCTAAACTTGGTGGTGAACCCCTTATTAGATCACATTCATACCCTAGAACAACCCTCTTGCAAGATCTCTTTCTCTTTTGCATTGAGATCTCAAGGGTTTATTCTTGAGTGAGTGAAAATTGTCCTTTCTAGGTCATAAACCCTAAAAGATGAAGCAAAACCATTTCCTAGCTTTTATTTTGGTGAACCTACATTTAGAACATCATAATTCTGATTTGGAGTGCATCATCATCCTATATCTTACTTGCATTAGCATTGCATTATGGTTTACATTAGTTAATTTACATTCTAGGGTTTCTATTCTTGCATTAGTGAAAGCTCATAGAGCTTGCATTTTTACATCTCATTTCATTGAAAATCATTCAAAATCTCCATTTTTAGCTCATATATAGATCATAAAACCTAAAAAGTGTAAAATTCAATTAGAATTTTATAAAAGTTTTGAAAAAAATCCCTACTGGGATTCATTCACCACCTTGTGCGAATTAGTCCCTCTACACATTCTGAACTTCACTTTATGGTGCATTAAAAGTTTTGTTTCTGAGTTTCTATTTTCTATTATTTCCTTTCTATTTTAGTTTCCAATTTTTTTTGTTATAAGCATTTCATTGTTCTTAGTGTATATTGCATTTGAATTCATCTAGCATTTCATAGCCCTTGTATGAGTAATTTGTGTCATATTGCTAATATTATAGTGAGAGGAAGTTCAAGACTCATGTCATTCCATGATAGTACAATCATTGTGGATCTTAGGTTTTCTAGCTCTTTCACTCTTAGTATTGACATTAGTACACTAGGTATCAACAATACCCTTAGCAACTCTTTTCCTTCAAGTAGTATTCAATTTGAAACAAGGAACGATAGTGTCCCGCAAGAAAACATAATTCAAATTCATGAGGACCTAGAAAACTTACAACACCAAGTGAAAAATGAAAATATTTCAACTACTACCATCCCTACTATAGATAATATTCACCACATTCTCGAAAGTGAAGATGGCCTTGACCTTGTGAAAAACATAGTTCAAATTTTTGGAAAACACCTCACCCCAACCACTAGTTGTCCCTTACCTACAAGCAATGTCACAAGCCAAGGAGGAACTCAAATTCCTTCTCCCACAACAATTTACTCAATACCTACCTATACCAACCCTCAAGTCACAACAACCATGCAACAAAAATAGTAATGTGATTCCTTCTTTGGCTATTCCCACTAGCATCTATAGTTCCTATGTGGCATTGCACATAATATCTCCTACCACCTTACCACCCATAAGCATTCCATTCACTTTCCCTTCCAACACATACACTCCTTCACCATTTTCACTTCCATCTCATATGTTCACAAGCGATGACCCTCTCATAAATCAACTCTTCCAAACCGTTTCATCCCTTCAAAAATAAATTTCCACCATCAATCAAAATCAAAATTTCCCACCTACATATTATGTCAAAAGAAACCCATTTTCCTTGGAGATATTGCGAACACCAATGCCACAAGGTGTAGAGGTTCCTAGATTTGAGAAATAAGGAGGGAAGGGATATCCTTCTAATCATGTTAGTGCTTACACCACCTTATGTAGTGACTTTTTCCTTCATGATAAACTTTTGGCTAATATTTTTCCTAGATTGTTGAAAGATACCACCTTGGAATGGTTCTCTTCTTTACCAAACAAATCAATTTGTTCATTCAATGAACTTGTTGAGGCATTTGTAAATCATTTCCAAGTGCATATGACCTCTAAGCTGACCTTGGCCGATTGATGAGATGCATGCAAAAAGAAGATGAAAATATAACTAAATTTATCTCATGCTATCAATCACTTTATTCCCAAATCGATGTCAAGGTTCCCAATCCTCACCTTCAAAATATGTTCATAGAAAAATTGTAAAGAAATATCTAATACAAGCTCACAATAATGAATTTTACATCCTTCATGCATTTGTGTACTTCTCTCCATGATTATCAAATTTTGGTTAATAGTCAAGATACAAAGCCCACTTCTAACAAAACTAAGAAGTCTGACCCCACAAACCAAAATAATTCCCAACCTTTTAGAAAATAGAACAAATTTTTCCTTCAATTTAACACCCCTCAACAAACAACTTAGAATGTCAATAACCAAGTGGTTGTTATTAAATCTGCGATACCCTTTAGCTATATGGACTCGAAAATACAATTCACTCCCTTACCCAATACCCTTCATAACACAGTATCCCAACTTTTAGAACATCAAATGATTACCTTACCTCCCATCAAAACACCCAATCCTAATAATCCTTTACCCTCGAGCTTTAGATCAAATGTTTATTTCCACTACCACTGACAAAATGGACACAATACAAAACATTATAATCATCTTAAACATCTTGTGCAAAACCTCATTGATTTTGGTTATCTTTCTATTGGAGGTGTTAGTGATCAAGGAAATAAGTCTGTTCCTCCTAACAAAACTTTCAAATTTTCACCAACTCCATGCAAAAACATAGTATTTCATTTGTCAAATCTAGTGAAACTATAAAGAATGATGTGATGAATGTTGACATAGATGATGATAACGATGATTCTATTCAACATGATCCTATAGATAATCATCCTATGGATGACATGGTAGGAGTGATAGACATCATTCCTCGTAAGTGCCAAAATAAAAATCCTCTTGACATTTATTTCTCCTCTAAGGATATACTTAAACATGCACCCGATGGTCCTCTTTACATAGCCATTTGTATATATGGAAAGCCCACTAATGAGATACTAATAGATCTTTCCTATCGAGAGAATGTGATCACTAAAGAATTCTTACTGTTGCATGAACTCTATCAAGATATATATGATAAACCAAAAGAATGGATCAAGACACACAATGGTTTTCCTTGGCCTACGATGGGATCAATCACTCTACCATTACAAATAGGAACAAAAACATTAGATACCTCATTCTCTATCATCCCATAGTTGGACCAATTTCGTGTGAAGCTAGGCTATCAATGGCCTCTCTCCATGAAAGCTATCCCTTCAATTGTACATAAATGTTTAAAGTTTCCCTTTGAAAATGAAGGTTTCACCATCCATCACAATGGATTTAACACTTTTTCATCCAAAGGAAATTTTTCCGTAGATTTATTCTGGCCCTAGCCTATGGAACCTATAAAATGAAGAGAAGACTTCATTTTCTTGTCCTATCAAAAGTTCAAGGAAAAGAAGATAGAAAAACTATCCCTCTGAAACATGTCTCCACCTACCATCCAACCTACTATCCTTGAAAAAACCATTCTTAAACCTAAATAAATTCTAAACAATGAAGACCAACCTAATACATAACCTTCAAATACATCCTAAAAAATACCAAGAGACAATGAAAACAACCTTGCCACACCTCCTAGAATAAAACAAGTTTACAAAGTCAAAGATAAAGTGGTTGAACAACCTCCTGTAGTTCCTTTTGTTCCTCCCCTTAGGGAAGAAAATAAACCTATGGTTGATCGACTTGCTCCTACAAAAATGTAACTTGAAAAAAAAAACTAAAAGAAACAGAGGTGATAGAGAGCATAGGCATAAATGTCGTGCCCTTGCTCGCAAGTTATGTGTACATGAAGAATTAAACAAAGAAAATCAAAATCCAAACTTGACTAAAGCAATACATGATGCACCTCCTAGTTCACCAAAATAAAACAATCCAATGCAACAACCACAACAAGAATTGAACTCTTCCATGGACATTATCATTCGACCTCCTGTTGTCATTAACTTGTAAGATGATGACGAGGTTGCTAAAATTGGTGAAAAGGTGCATAATGAGTTGAATACATTATTTTCCTCTTCCCTGAGCTTAGATGACAAATCTCCAACATAGAGTGTTGAACTTGGTACTAGTCCCAGTTCGACACTTGATATTGTCCCTTTGGGTAGTTGTGCACCTTCGATATACAAGGAACATGTCTGGGATGCAGATGACCTGCTAATAGGTTGACTCACATGTGCCTTACTAGTCTTTTGCATTATTTTCATTTTGTTTTGTGTGATTTCATGTGCATGATGTGTTCCCCCATGACATTCTATTTGATGTTCTCTTTCTCTCTTTGTGGCATTCCTCTATTGGTATCTTCATTCTCCTCTATGTCGTAAATTTCTTACCTTTTCACTTTTTACCATTTTCATTTGTCTTGTGTTTTCCTTTTGGGGATGACACAATGCGTTGAGACATTCATGTATCTTCCATGTTGGCCCAAAATATTTTCCTTTTCTTTTTACCTTTTGCATTTGTCTTGTGTTTTCCTTTTGGGGATGATGCAAGGCATCAAGACATTTGTGTCTCTTTCATGCCGACCCAAAAGGATTTTTCTTTGTTTTCGCTCTCTTTATGTCATTCTTCTAGTTCTATGTCTATTTGGGGAATGATGATAGTTCTGAGCTCTGTAAAAAGAATTGTAGCAAGAACATACTAACCCCAAATTCATAGATCCCTTATGTATTTGTTGTTTTCATTTTGGGGGCAACCTCTCTCTTTTCTCTTTCTCTTACATGACATGGCTTTATTTGGAAACATATGACTTGGCATAGGGCTTTCCAAGTTGGCTCTCATGTCTTCTTCTTTGTTAGAATTTATCATTTTCTACTTTGAAGTAATTTCTCACAGCATGGTGTTTAGAAATTTATTTAAAGTGGGGGCATACATTGGCATTATTCTTTTGCATTTTTCTATTTCATGGTTCATGGTGTAGTTTTCTTATTTCAGACGATGCATTTTTTCTTTGTGGATGACATTGTGTATGATGTCCCTCAAGAGTGTGATCTCTCTTAGCATATTACATTCTTCTTGGTGGCTTGATATGACACACTACATCCCCTAAGTTGTGAATCTTCTATTCTTTGATCGGTCCTCTCTTGGAGACATTAGGTACAATGTTCCCTAAGTTAAGACCTTGCATGTGTTGGAAAAACAAGGTCAAACAACTAAGAGGGGGGGTGAATCAGTTGTAACAGAATATTAAACATTTCACACTTAACTTAATCTGTGATATGATGAACAAGAAATTAACCACAAACAATTAGAACACTAGAAACACGAAGAACACCAATATTTTTGTGTGGAAACCCTGTTAGGGGAAAAACCATGGTGGATGTTAGTCCACAATTATACCCTATTAGAAGTATAATGAGAAATAAAAAGGGAATGCATATGCATTCAGGAACACTCCCTAGAGCTCACTTCCTAACATATAATGGATTAGATCCACATGGATTTGAACTAATGGAATAGCTTCTGTAAAAAGCCAGATTATAGTTCCAATTAAGTTCAGAAAAACTTCTTCACACTTCACTCACTCTGCTCTGCAATCGAATGATAGAATGCTACATATGCACACACTAACTCTTTCTCTGGCACTCTTTCACACTTTACTTCACACAACCAATCACCCTTATATATTCACTACATGGATTTACATCAACAACTCCGTCAACCAAAAGAAATATGAAAATATAAAACATAATTACAATGTCAGCCCAAATTTACAAATGGTTTTACAATTTGGATCAAACACCATCGACCAAGATTAAGATAGGACCTAAAACAATATCCTCGAGTGTGCCAAACATTTCAAATTTAAACTTCAAGGATCTGCAACACATTACCACCATCATGTTGGCTAAGAATAAGAAAAATTGAATAGGCATAAGAAAAACTTTGACCACGAGCACACCGTTCATTGTGGACATTCAACAATGATAGAGAACAATATAGAAGCATCCATGAACACCAAGAAACAATAGAGAAACATCCACAATGAGTATAATCACCAAAATCACATAGAATTCAATTAGGAACACTGATAGAGACCACAAAACACTGTCAGAATACAAATCTCCATAACATAGACAAATATTCATGTGGACCTCTGAAACTTCCGGTGGATGAACTAGACACTCTCAATAGTAAACCCTTTAGTCCACAACTAATCTTCTACGTACAAAACAAAACACCTTCACGACCTTGGTCATTTCACAGACTGTCTGAAACCTTTTCTTTTACAATTTTCTCAATATCCTTGACATATACAGCCTTTAACATCACCATGCTAATAGTTTTGACATCAATGAAAACCACATATCAGCAACACAACGACAATTCCCAACAACATGAACTAAGCAAGACTCCTTTGAACATTCCTCATTTTTCATTTGTAGTTATATGGCCACCTTGCATAACACAGCTTGTATGCCTATGGAGCCATCTTTTTTTTTCATGAGCTATAAGAATATGAAGTTTTGCTTGGTCAATCAAGCTCAAAAACCATTTTTTGTGGTGCCTTATTAAAATTTTCAAGGGGTATAACTTTGGTATGGCTTGAGTAGGAAGCCTGACCGAGGCATGAATTTCCCCTTAGCCACTTGCATGTGTGTGTGAGTAAATTCCAACCATGAGTGTATGTGTCATCTTATAGGACTTCTCACCTAGCAGAAAACCAAGAGTTTCATTGCCTCAGAGTGAGTATGCATTTTTCAGAAAAACTACCTAGATTTGATCCACATCACAATGGAAAAATGATTGAAGCTTGATCCGACTCTTTTATCTTTTTACCTTTTCTCTTTTTTGTCTTTTCTAGTGTATGCTTGTGTTTTTTTGTTACTCTTATATCACCCTCATGTGTGTTCCTTTTGTGCCTAAGTTGGTTTGTCATGGGATCTTGACCCTGGGGGCTTGATTACCCCTCTTGATCATTGTTGTACCATCTTACTAGAATTGGTATGCTTGGACCCCTCTTGATGTGTGTTTGTCTACTTTAGTGTGAATTTGAAGCAAGTTCATCCTCTCACTAAACTGGGGGCTAAATGTAGTGTCAAAAAATGTCATCATGGAAATTTTCACACTTGTTTGGGACCTCCTTGTGAAATTGAATCTAATGTTTCCTTGATTTAGTGTTGTAATGTGGTTGATACATTCACATTAGGTATTGGTCCCTTGTGAACTAATGGATTTAAATGGTACATTGGTAAAGTGTTGTGAAGTGTTGTAACACACCTTCGCACTTTTTTAAGGTATTATCAAATAATTAAACCTAATAAACCTCTTTTTAATCAAAATAAATCAGAATATTTCTTTATTTTAAAAGTTTTGTGAAGTGTTGCAACACACTTTCACACTTTTCTAGGATTTTCTTTAATAATTGGGCTTTATTAAATACTTTAATTGGCATTATTTTGCATCCACAAGCCTCATTTATTGCATATTTTTTAGGATAATCCCGATACCAATCATTACCCAATCATAATTAAGGTGTTTCAGGTTTGAATGGCCCATATTTAGTGATTTCGGACTCATTCGCCACCTTGGGAAAATGGGTCCCACCTAGATCTTTTGGTCCTAAACCTAGTTTCACACCTTTCTAGGCATTTTTAAATTTGATCCCAAAAATTAAGCCTAGTGGGACTCATTCACCACCTTGGGTGAATGAGTCCCGTGTGGCCCAAAATAAAAATTAATTCAAATTTCTAGTGGGATTTTATTCTCCTAGATCTGATGTTGGCTTGTAGTGTTGTAATTTCGGGAATTATTGCATAATTGATTATAAATACAAGGTTCTTTCACTCATTTTCACCCCAAGCATTCAATTATTTATCATTATAGAAAATTTGAGTTCACAAGTGTTTTCAAGAGCATTCAAGAGAATTCAAGGGTGGATTATCAAGCATTTTAGAGCAGCATACAAGCATCAATCATCAAGTCAAGGATTTCATACATCATTTGTGTTATTGTGCTAACAATTGTGATGTAGGGTTTTTATAATTCAAGCAAGTTTTCCATTCAAGATCAACATCATTCAAGCAAGAGTCAATATCCACATCCATTTTAGCCATCTCAAGCATATTTGTAACATCATAGATCTTGTTCATTCATCATTCTCCATTCATGTTTCATTCTATTTCAAGGTTTAATTACCAACAAGGGGTTTGACCAAGGAAAAACCCTATCCACTAACCCAACAACATTTTTTTGTCTCCATTGTGTGTGATTTGCAGGTCTAGGTTATAGATTTCCTAAGGAGCAAGATTGGAGAAAAATTTTCAAAGTTGTCATCAAGCCTTAGAGAACCTTGGAGAAGACCTACAAGTTGGAATTCAGATATTCAAATCTAGAAACCAATCAAGAAGGATAGAGTAGACAAAGAAGAGTAGGATCAACCTTTGAAGCTTCAGGAAACCCTAACTGGACTAATTTTCCACTTCTGGCAAATGAGTCCCAGTTCTAATCAAAAATTAAGTTTTTGTAGATTCAGATACCCATTTGGCAGATTCTTGTTCCTCTACAGTTTTCTAGAAACTGGACTAATTCTCCCAGCTTGGTGAATGAGTCCCCATCTACATTAAAATAAGAATTTCCAATGTTCCAGACCTCCATCCAACCATTTCCAGATTCCCAGTTGTGCACATTCTATTTTATAGTTTTTTGTGTTGTTTCTCTTGCATTTCTAGGTCATTTAGTGTTACTTTGCATTTGAAATTAGGGTTTTGTATTTCATCTTGCATTTCCTTATATTTTCCAAGTCTAAACTTGGTGGTTAAACCATTATTAGATCACATTAATCCCCTAGAACATCCTTGTTGTAAGATATCTTTCTCTTTTGCATTGAGATCTCAAGGGTTTGTTCTTGAGTGAAAGTTAGTGAGAATTATCCTTTCTAGGTCATAAACCCTAAGAGAGGAAGCAAAACCATTTTCCACCTTTTAGGGAGATAATGCAATGATTTTAAATCCCTTCATGTAACTGGTTCAACTTCTACAAAATAAAAAAAGAAATAATAATATATATCAAAGTTTATTTGGTGGATGAATCCTTGTGTAGCAGTAAGGGTATGTGCAGGATCATCATGGAAAAAACAAGCCCTTAAGTGGCAAAAAAATTGGAAAAATCAGTGTTAGGCAACTTGACTTAAAAATTTGAATAAGTTATCTATATTATTTCAAAAATATGTAAGAATAGAATCTGTAGTAAATTGAATGTAGTTTCTAAACTACTAGGTTTATTTAAAAATAAATAAAATCTTTTGGTAAAAATTTCAATCAGTAGTACTTAAAATTCAAGGAAAAAATAAGTATGTGTGTGTCTGACCACCCTAACCATAATAAAATGATAATATTTTCTTATAAGATTTTATATATAAGTAGAGGACTCATGTCCTGATGTGATGCATATTTTTTTTGTAATTTGTTTCCAAATAAATAATTAATTATAATTTTTATTAGAACTTTTAAAAAAATAAAAACTCATTATCTGACCACCTTAACTTGGTCAAAACTTCATGAAATTTAATTTTTCTTTTTTTTAATCCTAGATTATGTGAAGCATAGAATGTGACACATGTTTTGGATTCAAAAAATGTGATACCGTTTGAAATTTATAGATGTTTTCTAATCAGCATATCAATCAGGACTTTAGTCGTAATTCTAATAGAAAATTAATAATAATTATTTATTAAATTAAAATTAAAGCATAATTTATATTGGTGGAAAGCTGAGAATCTCCTCTAAAAACCCTTTTCATTTCATCAATTTTAGGTAAAAAAAAAGTGGTCAACCACATACCCTACCCATAATATTGCCACTTTTTGGCTCATGATGATCCTGCACATACCCGTAAGGTAGAGAAAATGCTACCATGATGACACAAATTCAAAGCTTAGGAAGACATGATGCCCACAAAATCTATGATCAAAATTTTCAAGATGAAAGAGATTGGTAGGTAAACAATTCATTCACTGTAATATCGATTTCATAGATACACCATTTTCAAAGTGCACATATTCTACAAACACACAAACGTTGATTATTAAAAAGCATTTTTTAAAGGCGCATACAAAATAGAGCAATATATCTGGTCATTAACTAAGGATACTTATGTGGTTGTATTGAGACATAAAACCTTTCCACAAGTTCTTAATTAAATATTGAGTATTTACTTTCTCAATATAGAGATTTTTTTAAACTTGAATTGAGCACATTGTATGACTACAAATCATGATATCATGTAAGATTCTAGATAAATTGTGTTAGTTTTGTTTATATCAACATTTCTCTGACAATTTGATAGTTGAAAAAGAATACCACAAAGTAGCATTCAACAAATTATAAATAGTGATATTAACTTGTAATGATCTAGTGCAGTTTGGCATGCAAATTTTTTTTGTTTCATCTATTCTATCGATTGTTGCATCCTCCAGTTGGGTGGCATAGAATAGTTTGACGATTCCCACAAACAATGTCAGTCTAGGAATGGATGGAAATAGTAGTGTTTTATAATTCAAAGAATTATCTTCTTAGTAAGATGTAAAGTTGTGTGCAAAATTCTAATATTTTAGACTAATTTCAGAACAACACTCAAACAAAACAAAATCAATAACAATCCTTAAAATCCACTTATATTTTGAAGCATCCTTGGCACTTTATATCTTGCAAGAAGTCAAAATAAATGACAAATCAAATAAAAATAGAACACCCTTAATAAAATGAAGTAAAATATGTATCTAGCTATTTTCAATAGGTTAATACCATGACAAATGAATTTGGAGACTAGACAAGCCTTTTCAACTTGTGATTTCATTTTTCCACTTCAACTAGAGGGTGGAGCAGATCAATATCATTTGAAAGAACCTACAAATATAATAAATAAGCAACATGTGAGAAATTCAGTCAGTTAATAACTTGAGAAAGTTGTAGAGGGAATTAACTGATTTGACTTGAGAAAATGATGAGGCATCACTAGCTTAAAATAAAAATTTACTACTTGAACATATTATATGAGTATCAATCCATTAATTACTTTAACACATGCTACACTGATGTTTATTCAATTCAATCTATGTATTAAATAGTAGGGTATGTATAACATGTCAAGCTGAAGCACATGCAAAAACTATTATCAATAAACTTCATCAAATCTCAATTATTTACAATAAAAAAAATTAACAAAAATGTGCAATCAACTGGTTTTAGGAAAAAGGTGGTGATGGTATTTCAACCAATAATAAGGAAAAGTGTAGTAGTAGCAAACTAACTTAATTCCGAAAACAAGGGGTATAAAAAAGAATCTAACCTTTAAGTTGCAATCACAATTCTTCATTAATAATGATCAAATGCAACCAACATGACTGGAAATGTCTATGAAATGTCTCGCTATCAAGTTTTTTTCCTACAAGTTTTGTTGTATCAGCCTGGTTTCTAATAAATAAACTAGTGTTTTTTGTTAGATGATGTTGGCTCTAGATGCATTGATACTGTAGTGTAGATAATTGTACTCCCCTCTTGGAGATGGTACAATTTGACACTTAATTTGGACTTATTGATCATCAAAGCTTTCACCTCTCCGATAGTCTTATGGTAAATTCAACAAGTGGGGGACCAATTTGCATCTCACTAAATAACCTTTGGGGTTTTTATAGAAATCCAACTCTTCTTTATGTTTGGGGAAAAGGTAGAAGTAAATGCGAATAAAACATGAAAATGACGATGTGCCAAAGCTTTTATAACATTTCAAACCTCAACTTATTTGCTATGAATGATATAATAGACACAAAATGCCACAAACCCTTCATTATTGGGAAGTGAATGAGCAGAAAATAAAATTCTTAGTAAAAGCACAATGTAATCTTTCAAATCTCCCCATGGGAAGCACCCATTAAGGTCTGATATGACATAGTAAAACTCCTCAAGTTAACAAAAATATCTAAAAAATTATAGAAACCCTTTCTCCCTTTATGGCATAATATGAAAAATAACAACTTTTATAGAAAATGGAAAAGTTCAAAAGACATAATTCAATTTTTGAAAGCTATCATTCAACATAAAATATTACAGCATGGAAATTAGCTACCTAAACTATCAAACTAAGCTTAACACAATGTTTTTAACATGGACGAAAACATAAAGAAGGAATTTGACATAGGCCATAACATGCACAACTTCAAAGATTTCTTCTAAATAGATCAAACTTCAATATCAAGTGAACTGAAAAAAAAAAAGGTCGAATGCCAATCCAATGATAGTTTGAGTTAAAATATAACATGCCAGAGAATAATCATATTCTATAAAACTTTCTACTCATGAAAACATAAAAATCCCTACTAGATCTATCTACTTCGAAAAGGTTTTGAAGTAACTTTTTTCTAACTTTTTTGTGTATGCTACCAACCCCTATTTATATTTGGAAGAAGAGAATGCCACCACCAACATTTTTGAAGAAGAAACTTCCAGGTTCCTACACTTGATATCCCACGATCTGATCTTAGATCTTGATTAGATCGCAACAATCTTTTATCATTAAGTCCCAACTACTTTATTAATGCCTTTAGATATTTAGCAAAGATTGTAGTTAGAAAGGGAATCTCAAATTTATGAGAATGGATTTAAAGAAAATCCCCACCAAGTTGACATGTGTTTATGCTCGCACTCAAAAGGAAAAGCGATATACAAAATCCACCTAGCCACCACATGGTGCATTGCACTCCTTTCAGAGCAGTCTTCTTCATTAAGTGCAAACTTCTTCTGAAGCTGAAAAAGGTAAAAGATTAAAAAGAAAAAATTTCTTTACAGTTTTGGTAACTCACATGGAGCCTTCACTTACGGAGGCATGAACCTAGAACTCTAGAAACTCTTGAAGTTTGATAAAGGCAGAGTGTTATACTTCTCAATCCAAATTAGTGGGTTGGATGAGGAGAATCTAATATGCTTGATCCAACTCAAAAAATTCTTTAAAAGAAACACCTCCCTACCTTGATGAAACAACCACAATGTGGTAATAGAGCTGAGAAAGGGGAAGAATCTCCTTCTTGATTTCGTCAATAGTGGGTGATGACCTTATACTTGGGAGTATTGTAGAAGTCTAGATCTTGTGTTTGATTGCATCTATGATCTGCTCGATTGATAGCACTCCTCCATCTAGTGAGAAAAGGTAGGAAATTCAAAATCAAGTAGAATATTGAAATCTTTCTTGATATCATTAACCTTTCTATTTAACACTGCCTGACATTTTTTCTTTTTAATGTAACCTTGTAGAAATTGATGAATTCACTTTCTTTCCTTGAGGCGGCCTTCGTATTAGGAATTTCTACACCCCCTAAAGCCTCTTCACTAGCTTTGCATAACTTGGAAATTAGTTTTTTTGATCTTGTAGCTTGGGGAGCATAAATTTATAGAATTTGGTTAGGCACCAAGCCAATCTTCTAATTGAATTCTTGAGCATCCCTTAGAAACTACATGAATAGCTTTAGAGAAAAAACCATGACTATGATCCTTTCCCAATGTGTGGATATCAGTCTTTTCAATATTGGGAGGATCCCAGATCCTTGCACGATAGCCAACTCCTGATGGAATTGAGATTCCCTTGCCATCATATTCTCCTCCATCTGGTTCTTCTACTAGAGGGTGTTTGTTAGTTTAGAGCTCAACCTTCCGATCTCTTGGTCGTGAGTCTATAAAATGGACTCGATATCTTACTTCTCTTGCTTTTCCCTCTATGTTTCTGCCCGGGCCTTTCTTAGATTGCTAGAAGCCTAAGATCAGACACTATCCAATTCTTCCTACATGTTTTCCTGAATAAGTTGGTATTCTGCATTTGTTTGTCATCCAACAGTAATCTCAAACCTTAACTTTTCTATCTTGGCATAAAGCCAACTCTATTCATTTTGGACCTCCTCAAGCAACTTGGTTGCTTCCCCCTGCCAATCCTATACTTACCTTATGTGAGCCATTTCCACTTCTCTGCCCTTCATTTATGACCATAATCTACTCATTGTGTCCTTTACATTTACCAACTCTACCTCATGCTTCTTTAATTTCTTGTCCAACTTCTCATAATCAGTATAGACCACTTTCTGGGTGGCCTTAGCTAGAACCACTTTGTAGTGTGGGTGAGTTTCACTTAAATCTAGGCCCATAGATGTGATGTTGTAATCTTCCATCTACATTTCTTCCTCTATCTTAGATAGCAACAGCTTCATGGTAGCAATCAATAGGGAATTCTGCTCTTCATTGAAACAATCCTCAATCTTCTTAGTAGCTAGTTGTGTCATAGCTTTTATCTATAGTTTCTATTTTCTAGCCTATCAGGCTAGCTTTTTTGCATCGAAATGACCTCAAAGACTTTGTGGGGTATTGATGATTTATGAAGCAATAGAAGCACCTAGAGGAAGATTGAATAGGGTGACGAAAACAAAAGGCTTGGTTGTATGGAATTGTGGAGAGGTGAAGGGAAGTAATATTATAGAAAATGGTGGGATACCATATGGGGACTGTAGATGGGGGACACCCATTGGAGTGAAAGGGGAAGTGGGCAAAAAAAGTGACATTTTCCCAGAAGCAGATGGATTCAGTGAAATTGGCAACATGGACACTTCATCTTTTTCAATGGGGGCCCTTGACAGAGCGATTAAAGAATCAATCACGACCGACGTGGATGATGCTTGCTCGACATGCAATATTTTCTCAGAGGGTTCATTGTTAAATATGGTTGGGGGTTCATTTAGAATGAAAAGATAAAAATCCATGGATGGAGGACTCTTTTCCACAGATGGGGGTGGAGGAATGACCAGAGATGCAGAGGTAGAAAGAAGAGGGGCATCAAAACTTAGAGGTGCGATGCTAAAGCCGAATATCTAGGCAGAGCAGAAACCACCTCTTCTCCTCCTCTAGCTAGTGCACCAAGTTCACCTAGGTCTAGGACTCATCTCATCTTTGTATGAGTGAAACTGGCATATTCAGATCCCCAGGTGGTTGATCCCACCGAAACTTGGCCTTCTATAGTTGTAGCAGACCTCTATGGGGACCTTCGGGTCCTCTTTCCCTTTCCTCAAGAATTGATAGAGGATGTGACCTATGAGTCCCTCTATTTCGACCCCTTTCCTTTATCGAGCTCCTGAGGTAGGGAAGTGTAGAGAAGAAGCTCTCCCTATTCAATCTCTTGATTGGTCTTAGGATTACTATCCTCAGTGTTAGCCTCTTTGTCATATATTTCATCAAACTCTTCATCATGTGGCTGGAGATCCCCATACATGGCGTTGAGGCTCTTCATTTCCTTTGGAACCTCTAGAAATCCACCTTCTTTCTCTCCAACCACCCTAGGCACTTCAATTGTGTACTTAGAGACTTTCCCATCAGAAGGCTTGACTGGTAGTTTTTCAACTTGACATAAAATTCAAGCCATGTTGACCAGTCAAATGGTATGTAGGCTAAGTTGATGTACAATTTAGGCCTTTCTTTGGCTGGGTTCCTTCTCAATTCAAAATACTCTCAACTCTCATGCTTCATAGTTGGGAGGTTCTTTATCAGGTTGTAGCTGCATGCATCACAAATGAGAACTAGGCCCAAGTGCACCAATTTATTTGTAAGCACCTCCTGTGCCTTCCTTTTTATCAGCGTTACTTGACTAGTGGCAATGGTGAGAGGAGTTGGGTAAAGCCCTATCTTGTGCCTTTCGGTGTCATAGGTGTTGTTTGCAATAGTTACCTGAAGGAATGCCTCCAAAGAAAAAACCCTATCTGTTACAAATTTATGCAGCCTGAAAGGCTCCTTAATGAAACCATGAAATTTGATGAATGTGAACTCAACTCCTAGAAAATGATCCACCAAGGTCTGTGAGCTCTTTATCCATTGCAATACTTCAAGAGAGAAATGTCATGGAGGGTGTGGGGACAAGTCTGTGAGCACTAGCATCATAAAATAATCCACAAACTAGTAATAATCCAATGTCTTTGAAAGCACATGGGTCCAGACCAAAATTGGCGGGCATGACCCCTTTACATCAGACCTAAACAATGACAAGTACCTTTTAAGGAACTCAAAATTTTGGTGTAAAATCAAATGCACTAGAAAATAAGACTACCTGAACTTGCATTCAGTGCCATAATTCCTCAATTGTTTCAACATCTTTTCAGCTATTATTTATGTGAAATCATAATATTTCTAGCTCTTTTCCCTCTTGAGCATAAAGGCCATGCCCATCTGAAAAAGATAAACCTTTTTATCATCCCAAAATTGAAAAAATTGCCTGAAGATCTGTTTGAAATTTCCCACATGGTATAGGGAAGGGGAGTTGACCTCCTTTTGGCTTCTCTTTGGTTTCATCTTCATAAGAAGCCAATTGTTTAGTTTTCATGTTCCATAAATCTTTCGTTGCTTCTTGGTCAAAGCTCTTGGTGCCCTAGTTCATAGGGATACATAACATATCCTGGATGGCTATTGCATTGATTGTAACCCTTATTCTATCATTGACTATAACTCTTATTTCATTGTCAAACCTCCTAGCACATGCATCTATCAGCTTTGTGCATGGGTGTATAATAGCCAACAAGAATTGTGGCAAACCAATATTCCAAAGCCGTGATGAAAAACCTTTAGCTACCCCATGTTTGATCATTCTTTGAAATGCCTCTTCCCTAAGGATTTTAGGGTTTACCACCACCTTTGGGTGAAAAATGTTGGCTAGACAAAATATAGCACAACCTCCTTATTAACATGGTCGTGTGCCTGTACCATTTTGGTATGGGAAAAATGTCATTCTTCTGGCACTGGGGCATTTGTGAACAACTCTCTCCCAAAAATATTGACATAGTCTGGTCTTTTAGATGAGGATCCATTCTTTCTACCCGAAGTTGATGGTTTCACCATTGTTGTACTAAAAATTTGTAGAGAGCTTCCTTAGATAAATGACTATTTGTGTTTTGTCACTCAACAAACATTTTTTTAGGTGCATTCAATTCCTCTGGAACATACATGCATTACAACATTATCATTAGCTTTGGCTTACTAAATGCTACCATTGAGGTAATACGTGTGAATTTTGGATTTGTATCCTGCAGGAATGCTAAATCCACTACAAGAATGTAGTTAGTACATTCTCCTCACCGCCTTTCCCACAAATAAGATTTATGTTTTCGGAAAGCATGCTCTTAACCATGGGAAGTGTCCTTAAGCAATGTAAAGTACTCTGAAAAGACATGCATGTATTTAATTTTTTAGAACTTAGCATGTTAATCAATGTATCTTGACATAAACAAGCAAGATGGTGTTGATGAAGGTAATGGGCACATGGTAGTGATCAACATACATAAGCATTTACTCCCAATGACCAAATTTATTTCTCAAGCATGATGACATATTTTGGTACGATTCATCTCTCACCCTCTAGTTGCTTTGATATTTTTTCATTGTCATCTGGCAAGTCATGGATTTTCCATTGGTTGAGCTCACCGACACACCTTTTTCTATAAATAGCTATGCCACCTTAGTGAAATATTCACTTTTAAAATCTCTTTTAGTTATAAATCTTTCCTTGTTGTATCCTGTTCTGCTAGCTTTAGCCTGTTCACCATCATGTCATCTAGCCTAGGAACTCTCATTCACCTCCTAGCACAAAGGCTACAATACTCCTTCATGGGAGAAATTGCCATCAACCAAATTAAATTCCTAGCAAGGGAGAACAACCACCTTACTGTGGTGGCATTCAAGTGGGTGCTCAGCAAGGACTATGTGAAGGACAAGAACCAGCCGCGTTGTAACTCAAATATCATTTCCAGCTTCGTGGCCTCCCTTCTTGACTTGGATATATCCAAGCCTTGGACAATTGAGTTGTGCCATGCCATGTTTGACTCTCTATATTTGGAAGGGCTTGGTGAAATCATGCAAGTGGCCATCCCTAGTGGTGTTATTCTTAGCACCATGGACCTTCATAGGCATGTCTGCTATGGGGAAGATGTGGTCTAGTTGCCTCTCCTTACTTATTTTTGAACCATGGACCTTGAGAGGCATCGATCACTATCTCATCCTGCAACTTCCTTCCTTTTGAGGGAGTTCGATGTGAAGCGCATTCTTGGGCTCAACTTGAGAAAGCATTTCAAATTTCTGGTGTATAGCCATGAGAATTGGGACTAAGGTCCTTGGTGTGGCGAGCCTGCATGTGTTGTGTGTTGACCCCCTTTTCCACCCTACTAAATAAGAACCTGACAAAGTGCCATTTTAATTGCCTAGTAATGTCCCAGAGGCTTTAAATTCATTGTATTTTTTGAGCGTGCCTCCTTCCTATTCCTTTTTGCACTATAAGTTTTTGGGTTTTCTTGAGAAATCTTCAATCTTCTTAGAGCCTCAAGTTTATATTAGATTGTAAATTTTTCAATGAACATAATATATAATGCACTTCTACTTTTTCCTATGTTAACTCATGGCTTTATTCACAAAACTAAATTGTATTTAACAAAAAATTTACATATGGTACATAACTATGAATTTTTTTTAAAAGAACTTGTGCACTTTAATGGAACTCTTTTAGATGAATACCATTTACTGGTATATCCAAAACGTTGCAATCCATTTCTTCTAGCTCATACACATTATTTTCTTTGCACGTATGAATGTGGAAGTTACCCTTCCATAGGGCTTCAAATTTTCCATGTTTCCCTGGTTTTGCAGTGCACCCATTGTACTTTAACACCAAGCTCCCTTCCCAAAAATTAGGGCTAGAGGCCTTTTTATCGAACCATCGTTTGACTATTTTCTGGTGACAGATCATGACTTCATAGGATTTTTCCCTTTCTTCTTCAAGGTTTAGGAGTTCAGCCAACCTTACTTCCATTCCACTACTTTGTTCAACTTCCAAAGCCTTTAACCATTGCAATGTTGAAATCTCTATATAAATAGGAAAAACCACCTCATTTCCATATAGTAGCTCATAAGGAGAGGCCTTCAAGATTTATTTGAGAGTAATTTTGTCAACCTATAGAGTGGCTCATAGGTGCTTGTGCCACTCCCTTTGTCTTTCTGACCTGATGCGCTTGATTAACCTAATTATTAGGTTTTTATTGGTTGATTCTACTAGCCCATTTTCTTGCAGTTAGTATTTCGATAAAGTCTTGAGGTAGACCCCATTCCTGAGGGAAATTTTGACATCCCAAAACCCACAAAATCTCTCGTGTTATCATATATGATGATTTTGGCGAACCAAACCTTGCTACCAGCTCCTCAAGAAAATTGACAATTTCAATTTCCGTAGAATTTTTCAAAGCAATGGCCTCCATCCATCTTGTGAAATAGTTAGTTTCTATAAGTATCTACTTATGGCCTACAATGGAAATAGGATTTATCATTCTAATGAAATCCAAAGACCTTTGGGAAAAGGGTTCTTTAGTTTCAATTGGGCTTAGGGACATGGCATAATTCTTCCACTTGCCAACAAAATATTGGCACTATGTGCTTCTTTTCACCAAATGGTGTACCTCGGAGAACATGGAAGGCCAGTAATATCCTACTCGCATTATCTTCAAAGTAGTAGTATTGGTAGAGAAATTTCAACCCTCAAGACTGCTATGAAGTTTATTTAAAACTCTTTCCACCTATGGCTTATCTAAGCATTGAAGCAAGATTCCATCATAATTTCTTTTGAACAAAATACCCTCAATTAGTACATACCTAGTGCCTTATAGTTGGTAGTATCACCTTTTGTGAGGCAGAATGTTGATCGGGTATTGTCCATTTTGCATATATTGTGTTTGTTTAGTCACCCATGACTCATCAAACTTGAATTGGTTTGTGTAAGCTTGCTCAGTCTCTTCCTTCTCCAAAGAGCTTAACTCTTGTGCAAGGTATACACACATACCTCTCCCCCTTGAACCAACTTGGTTGGTCTAATATCCACATCATATTTTAGGATCTCGGTGATCTAGTTGGCCCTCTTTTTAGTTATTTTTCCTTTAGTGATATACTATCGAACATTGGGATGGGAAACACAAATGGTGATTTTGTTGGCCAATACCAGGTGTCAAAATTTCTTGAGGCCTTTAACAATAGAAAAAGATTGTTTCTCAAAAAAGTTGTACCTAGCCTCATATCATTTGAGAGTCCTAGAGTAGAATGCAATCAGATTTTGTCTGCTATTGTCTTAGTCCTTCTGAGTGAGCACCGAAGCTATGCTATGTTGGCCACTATAGACGTAAAGCAAGAAATCCTTGGAGAAGTCTAGATTAGAAAACATCGAGGCTACAAAGATGGCCACCTTTATTCACTCAAAAGCTTTCTTGCCTTTAGGGGTCCATTTAAACATTATATTCTTTTTTAGCATTAGCGTGATAGGTCTTGCGATGCCTGTGAAGTCTGAAATGAACTAGCTAACAAAATTAATCTTTCCCAAAAAATACTGCAACCCCTTCTTGTTGACTGGTAAAGGTAGCTCTATTATAGATTTCACCCTTTCAAGATCTATCACTATTTCTTCCTTTGATACCACAAAACTAAGTAGCTTACATTGGGGCACTCTAAAAACAAATGTTTTGGGATTTAAGGAAATCCCAAATTGTTGACATTTCTGGAAAACCTTTTTCCAGATGATCAAAGTGATCATCTTTTGATTTTGAAAAGAACATTAGGTCATTCAAATATATTAGAATAATCTGATTAATTATACCTTTCAAAGAAATGTCCATTGCTCATTAAAAATTCACACCAGCATTGGAGAGTTTGAAGGGAATTTGTGAGTATGTGAATGTTCCCTACTTACTAGTGCACGTTGTCTTAGGTTGGTCTCCTTCTTTGACATATATTTGGCTATAACCTAATAAACCATTAAGGAATGAGAATATTTTCAATCTAGCCATAGTCTATAGAATCTACTCCATTGATGGAAAAGGGTAGTGATCTTTTAGTAAAGCTTTGTTTAAATCCCTGAAATCCACATAGAGCCAAATATAACCATTCTTTTCTGAACTAGCATAATATTAGACACCCAAGCAGAATGCTTGATTGGGTACATATGATCCTTCATTCAATTAATCTGTTGAGCTCTTGTACCATCAATGCTTTGACCTTTGGATTGACTTGACTTTAATTTTTTCTCTATCCTCTTTAGTTCTATTATTTACTTCACTTTATTTCAGTTCTATTACTTTTTGTTACTTTTCCACATTTTGGAAGTTCTCTATAATCAGATTGTAAGTAGCCATTAAGTTTTTTTTGTGATATTCTTGCTTTCTGGTTGATACAAGATGTTAGCACACCTTTGGGATGCCAGCATGTTGCACTGTCATCCTTGTTCCACACTTCCATCCTTTGGCTGAGAGCCTATTAGTTTGTCTAGAAAATCTTCATGACCTACTCTTTCTGATTCTAGAAATGTCACATTGTTCCATGAGGTAGTTTAGTGTATTTCACCTCTTGCAAATCTCTTGAGAATAAAGAGACTCATGATTAGGGAATCCCCCTTCTCTATATAGATGATGAAAATTATTGTTGTTTATGGTTTAGGACATAGAACAATAATATTCCTCGGTCTCTCATTCAAGGAATTCCTTATAGATCTCAATCCAAGGTTGAAGTAAGGGAAAGATATCTTGCAATAGGGTTTCCTAGGGTAGGATTAGAGACTAAATGAGGGTTCACCACAAAGCTAGGGCTTGGAAAGACAATATATACAAATGGCATGCAAAACCTAACTAGATGACCTAGAGAATGAAACTAAAATACAAAATGACAAACTCAGAATGAACAAAGGTGCACCTAGAGGAAATGTGTGATCAGAGAAAGCTCCAAGACCTTGAAATCATGAATCTTAATGCTCATTGGGACTCATACACTAGTTGTGGAATATGCTTCCTAGGTGGGTCTTGAAGAGCTAAAAATTTGGAATATGGAGTTGCAGAATGACAGGAAAAAACCCAAAAACTATTCCCTGAAACCCTAATTTGGACTCATATGCCCAAAATCTCACAAAGTGTCCTATTTTGTCGTGAAGTGTCCCAGGAGCATAATATTGAGCTAAAACTTTGCAAGCCTTTGAAGATGGATCAAATAAGCACTTTCCCACCGATTTCATACAAATTGGATGGATATTTTTCCTTAATTTTGAGTTTCCATGAGTCTTCACAACCTTGAAAACATTTACAACTTTTTCATTTTGGTACTTTTGAAGGCTTCAAATCCACTTTTCTTCAATCTATAAACCTACAATCACACATTAAAGAGAGGAAAACTTGTTGATTGTTAGGAAATGGGGGTTTGCCTTGGTCAAACCCCTTTTAGGTAATTAAACCAAATGATGAAATGATGAAATAATGAAATAAGGACATGAAACATGAAACATGAACAATGATACCTTGAATGATGTCTTGTAAGTCTAACATGAAGTGGTCATAAAGGATGTAGATCTAGATCTTGAAATAAGTGAAGAAAAATGCCTAATCTTGGATCTTGAATGCAACATCACAACACTAGCTCAACAACATGCTTGATGCTTGAAAACCTTGACATGATGATGGATCTTGAATTGCTACAAGAATTGATGAAGTATGCCCTTGAATGCCTTAGAAATGATCTCGTAAACTCTCTTAACTCTCTTATGAAGTCTTGTAATCATAAAATTGCTATTAGGAATGCTCTCTTGAAAGTATTACGTGAAAATGAGTGAAATAACCTTGTATGTATACTTGTTTATGCTAAATTTCCTGAAATTACAATACTACAAGCCAACATCAAATCTAGGAGGATAAAATCTTTCCAAGAATTTGAATTAAATTTTATTTCGGGCCACACAAGACTTAGATGCCAAAAGTGGCATATGAGTCCCATTAGACTTTACTATGGAACATATTTTTCAAAAATTCTTGGAATGATGTAAAATGCAGATAAAGGTGAAATGAAGGATTTTGGCACAAAAATCCTTCGTGCTCTTCCTAGGGTCTTTCACCTAGGAAGAGAGAGAAAATAAGGCCAAAATGTGATTACTTTGTTACCATTCAAGATAAAAGGAAGTATGAAAGATGAATGTGGAGTGTGTGAATGTGACTCTAATGCTATAAATAAATGAAAATGTAGATTACAAGGTGCAAACTAATCAAATGCAAAAGTGCTAGAAAACATAGTGAGTAATGCAAAAATAAACTAGAAACATAAGAAGAATGAATAGAAACAAATAAAATTGAACATGACTTATCTAGATGATTGAAGATGACTGGAGAAGAATTCTGGAATGTTGTTGATGCTGATATACTAACCAGAGTGGACTCATTCGCCACTTGTGGTGAATCAGTCAAAGTTCAAGTGAAAACTTCTGAGAACAGGTTCCAAACTGCTGGGAGATGAAATATGAAGAAATCAAGTTTTAGGTCCTCCGATGGGACTCATTCTCCATGCATGGTGAATCAGTCCACTTTTAGGGATCTAAAAATTTAGGACAAGATTCTACAGTTCCAGATTTGTACTTTCACCTTGTTTAGGTGTTCGCTTCAGATTCTATCAGATTCAGGTCTAAAAATGACTTATACTTGATAAATAGACTTGAATGAAGAGGAGAAGAGTTGAAGGACTTTTCAATACAATATTCAATGATACCTAAGCTCCAAATGATCCTAAATTTTCAAAAAAATAACACAATAAGACAAAAATATTGATTGTTAAGGCATGGGGGTTTGCCTTGGTCAAACCCCTTTTATGAAATTAATCCAAAATGATGAAATAAATGAATGAAGCATGCAACAATGGAATAATTTACCTTGAAATGCTGATTGATCTTGTTTGTCTACAACAAATCATGTAGAATAAGCCTTGAATGCCTTGGAATGCTAACTTGAAGACTTCTACTAAAGAAACCCTAAGATGCTTAAGAGAATAGATGATGAATGGATGATAAGATATATAAAAGTGAATTAATTGATTGAAGATGTCAAAATGATGGAGAATTAACTTATTTATACCATTCATGTGTCATACTACCTGTTGATACATTATCACAGGCCAACATTAAGTGTAAAATTTGAATAAATCCTGAAAGAAATTTGAAATTATTTTGATTTTTGTGCCAAGGTGGACTCATTCGCCACCCATGGCAAATGGGTCCCACCTTGGCACAAAAATAAAAATAATTTCAACCAATCCCACCTTGGAGGTGTGTTAAAGTGTGAGAAATTAAATGTCATTTAATGTTGTGTGTTGAGGTATCATTCAAAAATACACTTAAATAAACCTTATGAGTGTATAAAGAGGGCCAATAGGACATAAGAAAAGTGTAAATAAGGGGGAAATACCTAGAAAAGAATGAATCTTGATTACAAGACTTAACAACACTTTAAAGTAGGACTTGTTGATGTGTCAAATGATGATTTTTAGGTGAATTGTATTAAATAGAGTCTAGAATAATGTAGAAATTTTTTACAACACTTCACAACACATTCACAAGACTTCAATATTTAATAAATGATTAATTTATAAATGTCTAAAACTTAGTGTGGATGCATAAAATTCTTCACAACACCTAAATTAAGACCATATTAAGTCCATTTATCATGAATTAACTCAAATCAGGCAAAGGGTCCTTTTTCCTATGGCACATTTAGCCCCCACTTTAGTGAGAGGATGAATCTACTTCAAACTCACACTAAAGTAGACATTCAAGAGAGACACACATGTACAGATATGGATGAAAAAGAATAACAAAGATCAAGGAGGTTGTGCAAGCCCCCAGAATCAAAGATCCTAATTCAAACCATTAAGATACAAAATCACACAAAAGTGAGATGGGAAAAGATGATAAGATTAAAAAAAGATGTTCTCACTATGGGCCCGCAGACTTTCAGATCATCCACAAGGTGAGAAGGGCCAAAAATAAACTCACTCTAGGGCCATGAAACTACCGGTCATTCACAGGGTGAGAAATCCCAAAAAGAGATACATATGCTAGTTGGCATGTACTCTAAAACAAAAGGTGGCTATGTTGAAAAGTCATGTCGCTAGTTGGGCTTCCCACTAAACCATGCCAAAGTTATACTACCTAATAACTTTAACAAGGTGGCACAAAAAGGAAAATGCGGATGTAAATGTTGATTTAAAAATTTCATGAGACAAGCAAAAATCCATATGCTTATAACTCATGAAAAAAATAAAATGACACAACAGGAATGCAAGTTGTGTTATGCATGGTGGCCAAATGAAAATGCAAAAAAATGTAAAAATGTAATGTCAAAGTTTGTTCAAAGGAGTCTTGTTAAGTTTATATAAGGTCAATCACTTAGGGAACATTGTGTCTAATGTCTCCAAGAGAGGATCAATCAAAGGATAGTAAATTCACAACTTAGGGGACGCAATGCGTAGCATCAAACCACCAAGAGGAATATAATATGCTAAGAGAGATTGTACTTATGAAGGACATCACAGCCAATGTCATACACAAAGTAATGAACATGTCACATAAATGACAAGGCTATGCTATGGAAAAAGAAATGAAAGTGAATAATGGTATTGTATGCCCCCCACTTTAAAGAAATTGCTACACCTCGTTCATGAGAAATTACTTTAAAGTAGAATAAGAAAGATAAAGAAAAATAAAAATAAGACATGAGAGCTAACTAGGAAAGCCCTATGCCAAGTCATATGTTTCAAAGCTAGGCTACGTCATGTCAAGGAAAAAGAAAAAGAAAGAAATGGAGTATGTCACATGTGAATCAATCTTCAGACATGTCATCCACATCTCAAGCTTGCTCTTAAATGTTCATGAAAGGTTAACAATGAGTCAAAAGAGACAACAACAAGTGACATACATGGATAAGGATTTCTAACTCTTTGTCCCCCACTAAGGGTAGGACATAGGTGATCCTAGAATGGATGACGATATGGTGCTCCCTACAAGTGTTGCAAAACATGCAATACTGAGAATGTTTTGGTTCTACAACTTATTACAAGGAAAGGAGCAACAAAATATGTTATTTATGTGGAGAAGAAAATAGAGTTATGGCTTGATTGTCTTTGATTTGATAGATTTTAGTACATATGTGAGAAAAGTCATTGTAGGTTGGTTGGTATGAAATATTATGCTTAGGTGGGTCAAAGATGAGTTGATATTGTTGTTGAATTTGTAATCCATGGGAAGACATATCATATTCTTGTATAATAGTTTCCCTAGGAGGATAGTGTATAAGAGAACAATAGTCCAATTGTGCTTCCAATATATCATCATCATAAAGAAGGGATATATCCATGGTTGAATTGTTGTGTTGTAGAGGATTTTCATGATTTTTATTGTTGAGATCGTATAACACCATAATATCATCTTCAAAAATAGGAGAGATATTAGGAGAGGGGAAAACTTGATTGTTATCCACAATGTCAATATTTGGAATCACAACATATTTCCTAATAGGAGAGATTAGAGGAAAATGACATTCGAGAGGCTCATTACATATCAAAGATTCATCACAAATAGGGGAGTCATGAAGGGGAGAACAACTAAGATCGTCATATGTGTCAAGTATTGTATCCTCTTCTTCAAAGAGAACCTTCCAATTGTTAGGAATATTAGGAAGGAGAGAAATAATGTTACTAGTGGTGACAATAGGGGAAGTGTTGGGAGATGAATAGAAACTAAGTGAGATAGAAGTAATGCATTTCTTGTGTGTTGTTATTCTATCTTCCCAAGGGGAATGAGGAGAAGGAAAATCAAGAATATCATGATACTCAACGATTGTACTGTTATGCCTTGCATAACCACCCCATTTTATCCCAGAATAAAATGGGTCCCCCTTTTTCTCTTTCCCCTTTGGCCTTTGGTTTTTTTTTCCTTAGGCAATTTTCTTTTAAGTTCTATCGGAAGCAGAATCGGGACCAATACCGAACTTGGAAATTCCTTCTAAGTTCTGGTCTTGTTCCATCCCCAATTCTAGTTCCGACGGTTCCTTGTCTTCATCTTTTGTTCTTTTTTGGAGTCGGGTCCAGGTCCAAATTGGAATGTTTAACTTTCTTCAAAGTTACTCGTTTGGATTCCATCCTAGCCCCGACTTCATTTTTCCCTTTCTCTCTCCTCGACGTCAGGTTCTGTTTTGATTCCGGTTCCATGTTTTGTCATTCTTTGGCTATCTTTTGTTTCTTTCATTTGGTCACAAGGTGTTTTCCTTCCTTCCCCCTTTTCCTTTTCATTCCTTTCATCATCCTTTTGAGTGTTGTCGGAAGCAGGATCAGAATGGAATCTAAAATTGAAACTTCGAAGAAGTTTCAATTTCAGATTTGGTTCTACCCCTGCCCCCGTTGTGCTTCGCCCAGGATCGGTTCTCGCTCTAACCCTACTGGTGTTTATTTCCCTGTCCTTCGTGTTTTGGTTTTTTTTTATGGACGCAGAGCCGGAATGGGAGCTGAGCTTGGAAATGTTGATTGTGTCCATGGCTCGTTCCCATCTTGACTTTGGTCCCAGTTCCACCGGGATTCATCTATTTTTCCTCTCATCCCAGTCTTGGTTTTGGTTACGCCCCCGCCAGTTTTGAATGAAGTGTGTTTTAGGTTCTTTTTTGGTTCCACTTCCGCCTCCGCTAGGGTTGAGTTTCTTTTTGTTGAGGTTAAAGGCGTGATATTAATATATTCTTGGAACTATTTTTGCAACTAATGGAGGAATTTGTTTTGCACACTCGAGTTATTTATCTGAAGATGTCTCATGAGGAAGTTTCGCCAAATGATCTAAGTTCGGCGTAATGTTTGGCCGAAGGAGTAAAGTCTTGGCGACTGAGTAAAGTCTCACCGACACATTTTATGCCCTTGGTATGGCGCATTCAACTTGTTGTGACGTCTTCTTGACTGATGTACGTCTTGTCAATAGCGATGAACCCGCCAATGAAAGAACATATCGCCATAACTCTTAGCGCTCACCATAAGGTCTCCCTGACCATGTGATGTCCTACCGATAGAAAGGGGACCCCACCAAAAGAAATAGAGCTCATCGAGAGAAGGACTTCGCCATGTGGTCTTGCCAAAAGAATGTAGTCTTGCCAATGGTCTTTGTCAGCTTGATATGACTTCTATGGCTCGCCGAAACGTCTCACCGACTAACCCATGCTACACCAACAACTTGTAGAAGGATAGATCTGGAGCGGGTAGAGTGCCAAAGAAAGAAGAAGTAACCATGACTCATAGGGACAGGTGTAGTGGCCACTGACAAAGGTAGCTCGACATTAATGGTGATATTTTAGGGCATTCAAAGTAGCTCTGCTGGAGTTCGAAAATGGACACGGAGGCATAGAAGTGAATGTGGTAGCTGCAAAAGATCTACATATCATCAGCATGGACAACAGGGATATACATTTAATCCAAAATCACCTAACTTTCTTCAAAAAGATCTGGACACCGACCCTCTAACACCGCAAATATTTTGTAAACCCTAATGCAGGGGGACAACGCATCCTTTTTGATACATCTTGTATATAGGGAATTCTTTCCTCTTTGTAAAAAAGAGAGGGAAGCGTCTAGTTGGTAGTTAGTAGAAGTAAGTAAAGAACTTGTAGAGTAGAACTCGTAGTTAGGAGTTAGATTCAGAATAGATTAGTGTATCTTTCAGTTTTCTTAGTGTAAATGGAAACAATTTGGAGCCAAATATTTTTTGTACACTGGTGATTATGCCAGCTTTGTAAATGTTGCTTATCTGTTTCACTAATAGTAGAAGCAACCAGATTAAAATCTACTTCATTTTGTGTTTCAGAATGGTGTTTATCCTGAGTTAATCATTTGATTTGGGAAGCTTTCAAGGAATGAAATTTTATTTTGTGTTTAAATGGTAACTTGAAATCCATTGTTAAAATCAGCACTTTGAGTTAATGAAACTGTGTGTTAGTCACAAGTTAAGTTTATTATGTAGTTTTAGTTAGGAATTCCTTGGAAGGCAACAGTTCTGGTTAATTCAGATGAATTTTTGTTCTTTTCTGTTCCAAAGCCCCGCTCTATCTTTTACTGTTTCTTTAAAAACCCCAGTTATAGTAGATTTAAATTTATGTTTAACCCCAAAACAATCCAAAAGCTCAACACCAGTAGGCCCCTTAAACATTACTATTACATTGACCACTGAGGGACATCAGCACAGTTGAGAACCAACTACAAATACCTTGGGAGTTAAGATATCCATGTGATCATCTTTCTCTTTTAGGAGAAACAGAGTAGAAATATTTTGTTTGCATGTTGTTGTGCCAAGACACACGTCAACAGGAACTGGCACTAGAAGGAGGGCCTATGAGTAATTTTGGATCATTGTGAGTTGGAGTGGGTTAGATCTTGGAGGACCCAGCTCCGATGGGTAGCCCTTTGTATATACCAGGATTCATCCATGAAATCTCTGGTTATCTGTATGATAAGCTTCCTTTATTTTCCCTAACAATGGGAAAAATGCTTCTGAACATGTTGGAATTTGCAAGCGTGTACTTACTTTTCTCCAGGTTCAGCATGAGGATGTCGTATGTCAATTGTTCATCAAAACACTTCAAGGTTCAGCACGACAATGGTATGTTAGTCTTCCACCAAATTATATTTGTTCATGGGCGGAGTTAGAAATCTTATTCTTAGATCAGTTTGATCCTCAAACACAACATCCATCGTTTGAATTTGCAGCTATAAAAAGGATGCCATTAGAACAAATTTATCAGTTTAATCACATATTTTTGTTCATGTATCAAAGGGTTCAATCTTTAGATTTGGTTGTGGATGATCATATACTGATAGAACATTATTATTGGGGTTTAAACCCCTCATTTTCAACCAAAGTCATAGGTTGTGGTGAGGCTACATCCTTGCATGATGCATTTAAAAATGCTCTCTTATTGGCACAATTTGGAGGTGACACTAGGAATTTAGATAGCCAAACTCAGGGTTATAATCCCCTTGTGTTAGCAAACTGCCATCATCTGCAGCCTTATGCCATTTCACCCACCATCCCTACCTAGATGCAATCATTCTCACCAAGCACCACATTTTCTAACACCCCACACCAGGTCAATCGTACCCAAGACCACTAGGAGAACTCATCCATGAAAAATCCAATCACAGAGTTAACTGCTCCACTTGTCAATGAGATTGTGACCATATCATCTCTTTTCAGTCATCTTCCAAAGCATAGTCCATTACATCACAATGAAGTTCTGGATGAAACATGTGATGAGCCAGAATATAATTTTGATGACTTGTTTGGTAAAAGGTATGAAATGGATGTAAATTCAGAGCATAATGGAAATCTCAAGATAGAATCTAGCTTTGTTGAAAATGCTAATACTAACGGTTGCTTTGAAGGAGCTGAGGTAAACTCTTCTAATCAAGGTAAGAATCAGGGTGATGAGGAAGGGATAAAGGAACACGGTTCAGGTTGGATTGATATCCCTCATATGCAAAGTTGAATAAGGGAGAAATTAGAAGAACTGGGAGATCTGAAACTGTCAAAACTTGTTGGGCCAAGTGGATGTAGGATACATCAAACTAATCAACACTCTCAGATGGACTGCCATGTCTTCCTAGGTAGGATGGAGTTGTATTTTAAGCAACTGATCACTATTGGAGGAATACTTATGGAGGATCCTTGGAGTATGTATCCCCTCAATGAGGAAGATGAAACAACTAGCACACATGAAGATGGTAATCAGTCCATCCAAAATAATGAGACTAACTATGTGAAGAGTTTTAATTCTTCCCCATCTTTTGATGACCTTGATCTTTGCATCGAGATGGATTCAACAATGGATGAAACTCCTCTACCTAGTGAGCACTTGATGGAACTCGAGAATGGATTCATCGATGCATTCATAGATTCTTTCATGATGGTGGATGAGGAAGAAACACACCTTAATGGGTTAACACAAGAAGGTGAATCTTCTAATTTAAGTGGTGGATGGATTGGAATAAATAACATGCCTCAAGATGATATTTCCAATGAATCTTGTGGTCAAGGACAATAACTTAAATGCCAAAAAGAAATTTTGAGGGGAGATGTTCAAGTAGATGTGCAGATCAGTCAAGTGCTCCCTGAGGAAATTCATGACAGAGCACATTTGGATGAAGCAGAGGAATGCCAAGAAAGCAACCAAGAGGTTATCTCAGAAATTGAATCTCTTAAACATAACAAAGAGAATGAGACAAGGGAGTCTTTTCTTGATGTTGGTTTTGTTTGCTCAGATGTGTTGGTTGAAGAGAGTCCTTGCTTAGCATCCACAAACAAATTTGATCTTAATACTGATGAATTTGATGCTGAGTGGCATGTTCTTGTTGATGATGTGTAGGAATATGAATTGAGAAAGTGCTTTCCTGACTTTGACTCCATGTGTTCAAATGAGTTTGAAGGAAATCCTTATTCACCATGTGCCAATATCCCTGACATCAATAATGATAAGTTGGAGCCAGATTCTCAAACCCTTGGGGATGACATGTTGCAAGAGAATGTTGAAAGTAATACTTCATCTCAAGAAATTCAGAAAGTTTTTGACTCTGTACCCGAGATGAATATAGAGATGTTGGTGAGTGAATATCCTAACTGCAAGATAAACCTTGATTTAGTTGTGTTCCATGAGTTGAGACCTCATGAAGAGGAGATCATACAACACAAGCCTGCATTGGTAACTAGAAATCATTAGAATCAGGTGGTGTCCTTTCATTATCCTCTTTGTTTCAATGATTTTCAATTTGATTATGGCATTAGGGATAGTAAAACTTGTTTGTGGGTAAATCATGACAAAACCGAGAACCCACAAATGATAATATTTCAAGCTTTATGCCCTCAGAATGAACTTATTTCCCATGAACTTTATATTTCTGAGTATAAAGATAAATTTGCTAGGTTTAGAACTGTGCCTAGTAAGTTCAGATTTCTGCACATAATGAAAAAGCAGTCGAGTCAATGTACAAATTTTTACAGTCTTGTGTTTGCAAGGCTTGGCTTTAGAGTTAGTTTAGGATTAGGGCTAGTTAGTGTTAGTTTTTGGTTTGGTTAGTTTTCTTTTGTTCTGTTGTTTTCCTTTCCTTGTTCCTTTTTTTTCTTTTTCTTTTTTTTAAATAGCTTGGTTGTTGTTTGCTTATTCTTCCTTTTCTTTCCTTCTGTTTCCTTTGTTCTTTGTTTGTCATGTTTTGTTCTTTGGGGTTGGTCTATTTCTTTCCATCTTGAAATGGTGGGTTGTTATCTGAAGCATACTTTGGTTGTTAGGAGAGAGGTGGTTTAGATATTTTCAGATCTGCTAATTGGGTGATTTTGTCCTAAACTCTTTTGTTTTATGCCCATTGTCAATAAGAGTTGTGGAAAGTTTTGAAAACAAGGTGAAAAATAAATGACCTTCATTAGCTCCTCTGAATCTGTCACAAATTATCAAGATCATCACCTCTTGTAAGGGTATATTTATCCTAGGGTGACAGTGTTGTAAGATTTGAGTGAAAAATCTGATCTCCCAAGTGTTGTTACGAGGTCCATGGTAGTTTTCAACCTAGAACGGATGTTAAAACATCTGACATATTGAGAAAAAAAAATTAAATGAAATATCCAAAACTCCAAAAGAAAAGAACTATTTGAGGAGAAAAGAAGACTCAATATGAATGGGTGATTCCATTATCTCTACCGGGGCTATGGATTCCTGACTGGCAGTAGAGCAATGCTATGGGAAAACTAGAGGTATCTCCATCGGGGCTATGGACACCTGACTGGTAGCGAAGCAATGCCCAGGATATCATTGCACAACAGCCAAAGGGGATCAACTCATGTAGCTCAAATCTTGCACCTTGTTGTTTGAAAGATGAAGAAAACTTTATGAAAGAGTGATGCACAATCAAGCACACACATTGATCCAAGGTAGCTTTTGTTGATTTACATTTGAGATTCTAGCTCAACCTTGCTTGTGAAAACTGACCCAACTAGAGTTGTGATGTTCATAAACCAGGAGTTCTAGGTAACTAAATTCTTCAGTTTCTTGAAAATGGTTAAACCATTTTCCCAGCCGAGTTGCCATTTGTTATGCCTTGCATAACCACCCCATTTTATCCTAGAATAAAATGGGTCCCCCTTTTTTTCTTTCCCCTTTGGCCTTTGGTTTTTTTTTCCTTAGGCATTTTTCTTTTAAGTTCTGTCGGAAGGAGAACCGGAACCAATACCAGACTTGGAAATTCCTTCTAAGTTCCAGTCTTGTTTCGTCCCCAGTTCCAGTTCCGAGGGTTCCTTGTCTTCATCTTTTGTTCTTTTTCAGAGTCAGGTCCGGGTCCGAATCAAAATGTTTAAATTTCTTCAAAGTTTCTCGTTCGGATTCCATCCTAGCCCCAACTCCACTTTTCCCTTTCTCTCTCTTCGTATTCGGGTTCTGTTCCAATTCTGGTTCTGCGTTTTGTCATTCTTTGGCTTTCTTTTTTTTCTTTCGTTTGGTCACGGGGTGCTTTCCTTCCTTCCCCCTTTTCCTTTTCATTCCTTTCATCATCTTTTTGAGTGTTGTCAGAGGTGGGATCGAGATGGAATCCGAAACTGAAACTGCAAAGAAGTTTCAATTTCAAATTTGGTTCCACCCCTTCCCCCGTTGTGCTTCGCCCGGGATCAGTTCTCGCTCCAACCCTGCTGGTGTTTGTTTCCCTTTCCTTCGCATTTTGGTTTCCCTTACGAACGCAGAGCCAGAACGGGAGTTGAGCTTGGAAATGTTGATTGTGTCCATGGCTCGTTCCCATCCCGACTCTAGTCTCGGTTCCGCCGGGATTCGTCCATTTTTCCTCTCGTCCTAATCCCAGTTTTGGTTCCACCCCCACCAGTTTTGAACGAAGTGTGTTTCTGATTCTTTTTTGGTTTCACTTCTGCCTCCGCTAGGGTTGAGTTTCTTTTTGTTAAGGTTAAAGGCGTGATATTAATATATTTTTGGAACTAATGGAGGCATCTATTTTTCAGGCTTGAGTTATTTATCTGAAGATGTCTCTCGAGGAAGTTTCACCAAATGATCTAAGTTCAGTGTAATTTCTAGCCAAAGGAGTAAAGTCTCGCTGACACGTTTGATGCCCTTGGTGTGGCACATTCAACTTGTTGTGACGTCTTCCTGACTGATCTACATCTTGCCGATAGCAATGAGCCTGCCAATGAAAGAACATATTGCTATAACTCTTAGTGCTCGCCATAAGGTCTCACCGACCATGTGATGTCTTGCCGAAAGAATGCAGTCTTGCCGATGGTCTTTGTGAGCTTGATATGACTTCTATGGCTTACCGAAACGTCTCACCAACTGACCCATGCTACACCGACAACTTGGAGAAGGATAGATCTAGAGCGGGAAGAGCGCCGAAGAAAGAAGAAGTAACCATGACTCATAGGGATAGCTATAGTGGCCACTGACAGAGGTAGCTCGACATTAATAGTGATATTTTAGGGCATTCAAAGAAGCTTTGCTGGAGTTTGAAAATGGACATAGAGGCGTAGAAGTGAATGTGGTAGCTACAAAAGATCTACATATCACCTCGAGAACAATCCCTCATCAGCATGGATAGTAGGGATATACATTTAATGTAGAATCAACTGACTTTCTTCAAAAAGATCTGGACGCCGACCCTTTGACACCACAGATATTTTGTAAACCCTAATGCAGGGGGATAGCGCATCCTTTTTGATACATCCTGTATATAGGGCATTCTTGCCTCTTTGTAAAAAAGAGAGGGAAACGTCTCGTTGGTAGTCAGTAGAAGTAGTTACAAAACTTGTAGAGTAGAACTCATAGTTAGGAGTTAGATTCAGAATAGATTAGTGTATCTTTCAGTTTTCTTAGTGTAAATAGAAACAATTTGGAGCCACAGATTTTCTGTACATTGGTGATTGTTCAAACTTTGTAAATGTTGCTTATCTATTTCACTAACAGTAGAAGCAACTAGATTAAAATCTACTTCATGTTGTGTTCCAGAATGGTGTTTATCCTGAGTTAATCATTTGATTTGGGAAGCTTTCAAGGAATGAAATTTTATTTTGTGTTTAAATGGTAACTTGCAATCTGTTGTTGAAATCAGCACTGTGAATGAATGAAACTGTGTGTTAGTCACAAGTTAAGTTTATTCTGCAGTTTTAGTTAGGAATTCCTTGGAAGGTGATAGGTCTGGTTAATTCAGATGAATTATTGTTCTTTTCTGTTCCAAAGCCCCGATCTATCTTTTCCTGTTTCTTTAAAAATCCTAGTTAGAGTAGATTTAAATTTATGTTTAACCCCAAAACAATCCAAAAGCTCAACACTAGCAGGCCCCTTGAACATTACTGTTACATTGACCACTGAGGGACATCAGCACAGTTGAGAACCAACTATAAAGACCTTGGGAGTTAAGATATCCATGTGATCATCTTTCTCCTTCAGGAGAAATAGAGTAGCAATATTTTGTTTGCATGTTGTTGTGCCAAGACACACGTCAACATGTACCTTCTTTCTTCAAGATACCTTTTTCACCAAAAGGAGAGATATCAAGAGAAGGACAATTATGATCATCATGTTTAGCTATATTTATATGCTCTTCTAACACATTATCTGAACAAATAGGAGAGATATGAAGAGGTGTAAGTTGAATACAAGCATTAACATTATCATTTTTGTGGGCTAAAAGATTCTTATAATATTGACATGCAGTGAATAAAGGACTATCATGCTTATTAAGTATCATTTTGAAATAAAAATCTATGCTAACTCAAAATCTAATAGAAAAGGATAAAATGAAATGCAAGTTGTAAAGAACAATGGATGAAATATGGTATTAGAATTCAAATGTGCAAATTAAACTATGCATGAAATGAGCTATTCTAGGCTAAATTTAAAAAAATGCATCCTACAAAAATGTAACCAGCTGATATATACAGGTTTAAGGCACCAATCAGAAGCCTAAAAACCTCTTTTTGAATTTTTCAAAATGTTGTTTTAGGTGCCAAAAGCGACTGATTCGCCCAAGGTGGCGAATGAGTCCAGTATGAACCTTTTTCAAGATTTTTCAAAGATTTTAGATGGATTAATGTGACTTTAGAGAGCCAATATATAGATCCAAATGAAAAATGTAGAATTACAAAAAGTATAAATGAATTTAGATGCAAGAAATGCAACCTAAATGCATTGTTTCTATGAATGCAAATTTGAAAACCTAGCATGCAAAATTAATGCAAACCCTAATGCAAAATGAATTCAAGACTAGATATATGATAAAAGGACTCCAAAATTAGAAAAGAAACTATTCTATAAGTCAGATTCAGCAAAATGAAATGAAGGATTTTGGCACTCAAATCCTTTGTGCCCTTCCTAGGGTCTTTCACCTAGGAAGAGAGAAAATAAGGCCAAAATGTGATCACTTTGTTACCATTCAAGATAAAAGGAAGTATGAAAGATGAATGTGGAGTGTGTGAATGTGATTCTAATGCTCGAAAATAAATGAAAATGTAGATTAA
Source organism: Sequoia sempervirens (assembly GCA_007258455.2). Classification (NCBI taxonomy): domain Eukaryota; kingdom Viridiplantae; phylum Streptophyta; class Pinopsida; order Cupressales; family Cupressaceae; genus Sequoia; species Sequoia sempervirens. The sequence goes on along the minus strand of VDFB02000017.1, from coordinate 233,412,082 downwards.
AAGGTGCAAACTAATCAAATGCAAAAGTGCTAGAAAACATAGTGTGTAATGCAAAAATAAACTAGAAACATAAGAAGAATGAACATAAACAAATGAAATTGAAAAATACTTATCTAGATGACTGAGTATGACTGGAGAAGACTTCTGGAATGTTGTTGATGCTGATATACTAACCAAAGTGGACTCATTTGCCACTTGTAGTGAATCAGTCCAAGTTTAGGTGAATTTTTTTTAGAACAGGTTCCAAACTGACGGGAGATGAAATATGAAGAAATCAAGTTTCAGGTCCTCAAATGGGACTCATTCTCCATGCATGGTGAATCAGTCCACTTTTAGGGATCTGAAATTCAGGACAAGATTCTGCAGTTCCAGATTTGTACTTTCACCTTGTTTAGGTGTTCGCTTCAAATTCTGTCGGAATCAAGTCTAAAACTGACTTATACTTGATAAATAGACTTGAATGAAGAAGAGAAGAGTTGAATGAATTTTCAATACAATATTCAATGATACCTAAGCTCCAAATGATCCTAAATTTGCAAAAAAAACAACACAAGAAGACAAAAATATTGATCGTTAAGGCATGGGGGTTTGCCTTGGTCAAACCCCTTTTAGAAAATTAATCCAAAATGATGAAATAAATGAATGAAGCATGCAACAATGGAATAATATATCTTGAAATGATGATTTATCTTGTTGGCCTGCAGCAAATCATGTAGAATAAGCCTTGAATGCCTTGGAATGCTAACTTGAAGACTTCTACTAAAGAAACCCTAAGATGCTTAAGAGAATAGATGATGAATGGATGATAAGAGATATAAAAGTGAATTAATTGATTGAAGATATCAAAATGAGGGATAATTAACTTATTTATACCATTCATGTGTCGTAGTACCCGTTAATACATTATCACAGGCTGACATTAAGTGTAAAATTTGAATAAATCCTGAAAGAAATTTGAAATTATTTTGATTTTTGTGCCAAGGTGGACTCATTCGCCAATCATGGTGAATGGGTCCCACCTTGGAGGTGTGTTAAAGTGTCAAAAATTAAATGTCATTTAATGTTGTTTGTCAGGGTATCATTCAAAAATACACTTAAATAAACCTTATGAGTGTATAAAGAAGTCCAATAGGACATAAGAAAAGTGTAAATAAGGGGAAAATGCCTAGAAAAGCATGAATATTGATAACAAGACTTAACAACACTTCAAAATAGGACTTGTTGATGTGTCAAATGATGATTGTTAGGTGAATTGTATTAAATAGAGTCTAGAATAATGTAGAAATTTTTTACAACACTTCACAACACATTCACAAGGCTTCAATATTTAATAAATGATTGATTTATAAGGGTGTAAAAATTAGTGTGGATGCATAAAATGTTTCAAAACACCTAAATTAAGACTATATTAAGTCCATTTATCATGAATTAACTCAAATCAGACAAAGGTTCCTTTTTTCTACAACACACAAGGCCCTAAAACCTAGGTGGGACTCATATGCCCAAGGCGGTGTATAAGTCTCAAATTACTAAATTTGGGCCACACAGTCCAAAAATAATTGAATTATGATTGGATCTTGGTTCATGTCAGGATTATCCTTGAAAAGATGCATTTAATGGGGCATGTGGATGCAAAATCAGGCCAAATAAGGCACAAATATGCCCAATTTATTAATGAAACCCTAGATTAGTGTGAAAGTGTGGTACACCACTTTACAACACCCTAAATAAGGCATAATTAAGTCCATTTAGTTTACAAGGTCCAAAAACTTAATGTGAAGGTGCAAATAAATACACTTTACAACATTAATTTTAGGCAAAATTAGGTCAAATTAGCTTAAAAGGGCCCTAAATCCAATGTGAATGTGTAAAACACATTACAACACTAGATCAAGGCAACATTAGGTCCATATTATTGTTAATCATTCCCAAATTAAGTGATAAATTGTACCATCTCCAAGAAGGGGGTGCAATTTTAATCACTACATCTAGCACCCACTTTAGTGAGAGGGGGAACTTTCTCCAAACTCACACTAACGTAAACATTCAAGAGGGGTACCATTATACTGATGTGGATGGTCTAGGATAACAAAGATCAAAGGAGCTAGTTAATCCCCCAAGATCCAAGATCCCACATAAAACCAACATAAGCACAAAGGGACACACACAAGGTGTATGATATGCTCCATCAAGATACAAAAACATGCAATGTCAAAGATATTAAGAAGAAAAATATAAAAGGATATGAGGGTGGAACAGGCTTTGACCATTTGTCCAATATGGTGTGGATCAGATCTAGGTTGTTTGTCCAAGAACATTTACAAGTGGAACACAATGTCCACTATGCAAACCAACACACACTCACAAGGGCTAGTGGAGTCTGGTACCCACTAGGTGAGCCCCTAGTGAGACACATAAACACATGGTGGTATGCGCTCACACAGACAAGCAAGTGGCTATAGGAAAGTCACACCTAAGTTTTTCTCCCATACAATAACCATACAAAAGCGATACCTTGTGATAACTTTGATTAGGTGCCACACAACAAATGAACTTCGAGCTTCATGAGGAAAAAAAAGCTTCATATGCTTGACACCCATGAACAAGTACGATGGCACCATAGGCAAGAAAAGTGTGTTATCTAAGGTGGCCATATAACTGAAATTGTAAATGAAAAATAATGTAAGATACATTCAAAGGGATTTCGTTTGGTTCATGTAAGGTCTCATCTTAGGGAAAATTGTGCCTAATGTATCCAAGAGAGGACAAGTCAAAGAAATATCACACTCTCAGAGAATATCTAGACCAATGACACCACCAAGAAAAGGATCAATCACAAGAAGAAAGAAAATAATACAATGAAACATGAGTTTCGATGTATGCCCTCACTTTAAAGTGGTTTCTAACACCATTACTATGAGCAATTGATTTAAAGTAGAAGACATGAGAGCTTATTCAGAAAGTGCTATGCCAAGTCATATGTTCTTGAATGAAACTACATAATGAATAAGTATGTCACATATGATCCACCTTTTAAGGCATGTCTTCCACATCCCAAGCTTGCTCTTACATATACATGGAAGGTGGTCAACTAGCCAAAAGAGACAATGACAAGTGACATACAAAGACAAGGCTACTTAAACCCTTGCCCCAACTTTGTACAAGAAAAGGATGAGCCAAGATGATCGATGAGAAACATGATAGAGTGAAAATCAGTATCAATTACGGGAATTAGGTGCTTCAACATAAGAGAGAGAACCACACTACTTAAGATGTTGAATTTTTTTATACAAATTCTTTGCATTCATTAGTAGAATGATCATGAACTCTATGATATGCACAAAATGAACTCTTGTAGTAAAATTTATTTTGTGTTCATTGAGGGAAGGATATCAAACAATCTTGGAGGAGTCTCAACAAGATACTCTCTTGATCAATAGTAGAATATGTTCCTTTATTTTTTGACAAAAATGTCTCTTGTTTAGTGCAACATGTCATACCTATGCAAGACACTTTAGATTGTAATATTTTTCACTCTCCTTTACGGGAGGGTGTAAAATGTATCAAATTCAAATCATTAGCATTTTGCATGATGACATTGATGTTAAGTGAGAATTTCCTTGTTTCTTTCATTTATTTCAAAGGAAAAAAACCAATACCACTAGTATCTATCAATTCAAGATGCACTAATGTTAAGGTTGTCTTAGAGGAATCTTCTATAAGAGTGTTGACATTAAGTGAAAGCTTGCTTGTTTCTTTCGAAGGAAAATAACCAAGACCGCTAGTATTTTCTCGCGTGTTAGTATCTATAGGGACACATATACCTTGTTCTCTAGCACCACATCCTTTTCCACTATAGCCAAGTTGTTTCATGATTTTATAACCTTTTCCATAAAGTTGTTTCATTTCTTTCCATTTTGGTGGTTTTTCATAGTCAATTTTCCCAAATTTTGTTGTATAATTGTCTTCTTCCTATAAAGTGGTTAAGGTGGATGCATTTGAATCTTGTGTTGACATTACTACTTTTTCTTTTCCCTTTTCAGAATATTTGTTTATGATCTTGTATTCTCCCATGAATTTAGGTGTGAAGTCTAAGGAACCCCAATCATCTTCCAATAACTTCAACAATTTTTCTATCTCTTGTTTCTCATCTTTCATGGATTCTATGTTCAAGAATTTTCGTTCCTTTTTCTACTTGTAAGCAACTTTCAAGCTCGAGATCCATTTCAACCCAGTATACTTTTTTGTTATAAAAATACTTCATGATATGATGTAGAGTCAAAGGCACCACATGCATCTCATGAATCCAAGGTCTTCCTAAAAGAAGATTGTATGAAAGATCATAAGGTATAACGTGAATAGGAGTTTGTAAGGTAACCTTTCCAATTGTAATAGGAAAATTAATCACACCAAGTGGCTGCTTTCCTATATTGGAAAATCCTTGAATTGATAAGGAGTCATGTTGAATTCTTGATTTATCCATGCCAAGTCTATCCAAACCTTTCACACTACACACATTAAGAGTGAATCTGTTATCAACAAGGGTTCACTTTATTCCCATCCTATTGAATATAGCTATTATTCTGAATGCATCATTTTTCTTTCTCATTTCCAAAGGGGGTAACTCATGTTGATGAAAATAATGTCTATGTTGTTCAAAGTTATAGCTTGAATTTTGGCTGCTACTTCATTTGATTGCATATTAGTTAGGAGGAGTAGGAACTTTTTGTAAATAATTTTGAATCATGTTATGGTAATGAGGGGAAGCTTAAATAAGGTCCCATAATGATATCTTAGCAAGAGTGTTCTTAATTTTTTCAACAATGTCATACTCCTTTCTAATTTGTGGAGGAAAAGAAGGAGGACCTGGTAAGATAGTGTTAGGAAATGGGAGGGATGTTGAATGTGTTTGTCTTGGTTGCAGATTGTTTCCAGTGTTATATGTATGAGCAATGGTATTATAACTTGGCTACTATAAACATTATTCTTAGGTGGGTAAAGGGTAAGTTAAGGTTTGTGTTGATTTTGGGGTTTGCATGAAGGTGGGTAAAGGATGAGTTGAGGTTGAATAATATTAACTTCCATTAGTGAAGGAGATTCTAATGTTACTTCATCATCTTCATCTAAGGAGTCAATGTTATAATTTTCCTCCACCCTGATATCCTCCCTAGGAGGAGATATTTTAGGAGAACTACAAGCTAGATGTTCATGACATTCACAGGTTGGTTCTTCTAAAATGACTTCATCACAAGTGATGGAGTTATAAATGGTTATATTGTCTTGTTTATCAATCAATAATTGGGATATTAGGAAAATGCTCTATTTGATTATTATGATTGTTCATGACTTTATCCTTTTTCTCTAAGGTCTCATTCTCTCGTGTCATGCTATCTACCCTAGTAAGGTATCTTTTAATATTTTCATCACATTCCATGGTTAGAGTAGCTTCATCATAAATAGGGGAGGTATCAAGAGAAGTAAAACTATTATTTTCATGCTAACCAATTAGATATTTCCAAATGGTAGGAGAATTATGGAATGGAGGAACAAAGTTCTCATGACTATCAATAAGTGTATCTTCTAAAACCAAACTACTTTGCATCAAGAAGGGATATTAGGAGAAGGAAAAATTTGATTGTCATAGTTATCTATTATTTCATCCTCTTTCACTAAAAAATTATCACAAGAAAGGGATGAATGGAAACTAGGTAAGGTGATGTTTAGAAATGTGTCTATGATCTCATCTTCTTGTATCATAATATCTTTCCAAGAGGTAGGAGGAGAGAAACAATCAAGACTTTCATGATTCTCAATTATTATATCTTCTTTCACCAAGATACCTTTGTCACTAGCAGGAGAGGTATCGGGAGAAGAACCATTATGGTATTCATGATTGTCTATGCTTGTATCTTCTTGTATCATATCATCCTTACCAATGGGAGAGATAATAGGGTTTGAGATAAGCAATTTAATATTAAGGATTGTGTCAATGGTTTGATCCACTTGCTCTAAGATGTTCTCATAACTATGAAAGATAGTAAAAGGATGACTAACATGTTTCTTAATTACCTCAATTTTTTACTCCAAATTGAACTCACGAGAGGGGATGTTGTACTTATGCAATCCATTCTTAACCATGGGTATGTGCAGGATGATGATGGGCCAAAAAGTGGTGATATGATGGGTTTTTGTAGGGTATGTGGCTGACGACTTTTTTTAAGCCAAAATTGATGAAATAAAAAGGGTTTTTAAAGGAGATTCTTAGCTTTTCACCAATATAAATTATGCTTTACTTTGAATTTAATAAATAATTATTATTTATTTTCTATTTGAATTACAACTAAAGTCCTAATTGATAGGTGATTGAAAAAAATTATAGCTTTCAAATGGTATCACATTTTTTGAATTTGAAACATGCGTCACATTCTATGCTTCGTATATTATAGGATTCAAAAAAAAAAATGAATTTCATGAATTTTTGACCAAGTTAAGGTGGTTAGACATACGAGTTTTTTTATTTTTTAAAAGTTGTAATAAAAAAATCATAATTAATTATTTACTTGGAAAAAAATTACAAAAAACTATGCATCACATTGGGACATGATTCCTCTACTTATATCTAAAATATTATAAAAAAATATTATCATTTTATTGTGGTTAGGGTGGTCAGACAAACACCTACTTCTTATTTTCTCCCTGAAATTTAAGTATTATTGCATTGAAATTTCAAATTTTCACCAAATAAATTTTTTTTTTTGAAATAAACCTATTAGTTTAGAAACTACATTAAATATTCTACAAATTCTATTCTTACATATTTTTTAAATAATATAGATAACTTATTCAAATTTTTACGTCAAGTTGTTTAACTCTGATTTTTCTAAATTTTTTGCCACTTAAGGGCTTGTTTTTTCCATGATGATCCTGCACATACCCCCATATCAAAAACACATCTCTTCACAAGAAACATGTTATCTTGAAAAATTAAGCTATCTAAAGTATACAATGCTTTAAGTAAAGTGCAATGCAATGACCTAAAGTGAAATGTGTAAATGTAATTTTTCAGATTCAAAACAAGGTAATTTGTTGATGATGCTATGAAATAGTCTAAAAATGAAAGGTTGGAAATGTAAATTTGAAATTAAGTAATACCATTCTGGAACCAACTAAAGCTATATCTAGTGAAATGAATGTAACAAAAATTCAACCAATTGAAACAGATAACTAACAATAGTAAATAGAAGTGTAAAAACAAGGTTTTCAATGCTGTAAAAGGCAGTTTCAGGGCTGATCTAGGACTAATTCACCTAGAGGGGCGTATGATTCCTAGTTAGGGTTTTTCAGGGGTTCAAATGTTGAAAAATTCACAACACAAAAAACCTAGAAAGTAGGAAAAACAACTTTTACTATGACTAAATTTCCCAGAGGGGCGTATGAGTCCCAGATTAGGTTTTTTGCACTATTTTTAGCAAATTCTATGTGAAAGTTATGTTTTCTGGTTAGGATGATGTCTAGGCTAAGTGAAAATGTATATTTCAAATGAAATTAAATTATGCAAGATGCAAAAATGCAACCTATATGCGCTTTCACTAATGCAAGAATTAGAAACCCTTGAATGCCAATTTACTAATAAAAAACCTAATGCAAAGTCAATGCAAGATAGATCTAGGGTTATGATGCACTCCAAATAAGAATTAAGATGTTCTAAGGGTAAGTGAAAAAATATGGGGCGTGAAAAAGGGGGCTTAAGTGGCCACTTTTTTCTAAAATCAAGAAATACTGACCTTGGACATGAAATTGAGGACAGTTACACTCAAAATTTTGAGATGCAACAAATAAAAAGGATCGTAGTGCTCTGAGTCTACAATGGTAGAGATTAAGGGGTTCAAAAGAGGAATCCACAAAAATTAGTGTTGTTTTTGTCAAAAAAACATAACATAGCAACTTTTGTGGCTCTCTCGAAAGGTTAACTTTTTTTAGTAATTTTAAAATCACTTCAATGAAAAAGTAGCTCACAGCATGTAGTTTATGCCCAATTTTTTTGATAATTTTTTAATGAATATTTGATTTTTTACTAATTTTCAAAGTGGACACTTCCTAAAAACAATTTTTTTGGCTATGCTACCCCTATAATTTTGAAAACTAATTGAAAATAATATTATTTTTTGTGTAGAATGAAGTCTAGTTTCTAAAATTGTAATTTATTTGAAATTTTGATGAATGGTTAGTTTATAACAAAAAAAGAACCAAACACTAGTTTTTTGAAAAGAAAGACACAAACAAAGGAAATTAAAGATGAAAGGCTTAACATAGTTAAAATATGAAAAAAATACATCGTTATATAGCTAAGAGAGAGCCTAACATTACCTAGGTGTTTGATTTGTTTGACCTTGAAATGCGTACAAATCTGATGGTTACCACGGACGAGATTATCTGAAAATTTGTAGAATATGTAAAAAACCATCTTTGGACGTTGGGAAGGCCCTCCAAGCCTTTGGATTATAAATCCAAAGAAAATACAAGCCAAAGGATTGGGGATTCCCAAAGCAAGAAAAAATGCGAGAGCGTTATAACATGCTCACGTTATTTGAATGCACTGACAAAACAAGAGTGCATTATAATGTGCTAGTGTTTTGTGAATGCATTGACAACACGTGAGCGCATTATAATGCACTTGTTTTTTTGTTTACATTGATTATTTTTTTCTACTCCTTTTTTTATTTCTTCTTATTATATTTGAGGGAAACTATATACATGAAATAAACATTTAAGTTGACATTTACATATGGATGTTTACTTGCTTATTCTTTAAGTTATATTTCATGTATATAGTTTCAAGATGTTTGAGAGTGGTTTTGGGTCTCTAGGAGTTATAATGCAAATTCTAGTTTTTGGAAGATCTCACAAATTTCAAACATAGTCAAATTTTAGTAATCATCATGTCAAATTTCAATAATTAAGAGGTCAAATTTTAGTAATCAGCAAGTTGTATTATTTCTCTCTCCATCTCACTCATTTTTTATCCCTTACACTCTAGACCTTTCTCTCACTATCTCCATCCCTTTATTTGAATCTCTCTCCCTTAAGCTCAAGAACTACCTCTACTTATCCATCATTCACTCTCTCTCTCTCTACTCTCTATCTCCCCTCTCTCTCTAACTACCTCTCTCTCCATCACTCCCTACCACTCTCTCTATTTCTCTCTATCTCACCTCTCTCTCTCCCTCTCTTCTTCCCTCTCTACTCTCTATTTCTTAATCCCTCTACCTACCTCTACATCCATCACACCCTACCACTCTCTCTACACATCTATTTCTCACCTTTCTCTCCCTCCCTATCTCTCCCTCACTCCCTCATTTCCTATCTACTTCTCTCTATCTCTCCTCTCTCTCTATATCTCCTTACCTCTCTACTCATCTTTATCTCCTCTCTCCCTCTCTCTACCTACCTTTCCTTCCATCATTCTCTATTTCTCTCTATCTCACATCTCTCTCACTCACTACATATCCCTCTCTCTCCCTCCCTCTCTA